>CM062804.1:1208223537-1208741037 GCA_031772625.1 Pinus tabuliformis | reverse complement strand
CATAATTAATACTTAATTATTATAAATTAGTAATAGTTAATTTTCTTAATTATTATTAATATTAACATTAACACTTATTACTTAATTTATTAATTATTTTCTTAATTAATTTTATTAATAAAATTAATGATTAGGTAACATTCATTATTTTGAATTATAGGGATCATGTTATTGGTTAATAATAATGTGATTGACCTTGTTTTTAACTCGTATATATCCATCTTACCTCATCTTACCTCTTGATCTACCAAGTGTTAAAAGGAATCTAATGTGTATGCAAACCCCTTTTTGAGTACAAAACTTGAGGAAAGGTTTGCAAACCTCTTTTTGACTACAAAACTTGAGGAAAGGTTAGCTACAAAGAGGGGTCTAATGAAGAAAGGTTTGCAACTGAGAGATTTGATTCCTCTTAGCTCTTGGCAAATTGAAAGTTAAGATGAATCTATGTTAGTTTTGAACATCACAATAATAATAAAGCAAAATTATTTTCACTTGTTTTATATAATATTTAGAATTATTTTTGTTATTAAATATCTCTCTACTTTTTTAAAATTTTACATGTAAACTTTATATTTAACATTAAATGAAATACAAATATCTTTAATAATTTGAATTAGAAAGAATATATGATATCCAAATCTTTTACTGAAGATTCATATTGAAATATTTGATTTATAATTTACATTAAATTTTATATTAACTCCATGTTCAAAATGAAATTAATTACGCATCTCCCTCACATTAGAAAGTGAAATATAGGACATTTTTTTATTTAAATTATTTTATTTCTATTTATATCAAGTTGACATAAAATTCTGTTCTTTTATGATTAATATATTTTTGTTTTAAATATTACATGTTAACCAAACATGGAATAGATTACACATTATTGATAATATTATTTTTTTTCATGCCAATTATCAACTCCAATAGTTAACAAAATAGATATCACCCTCATGCTAACAAAAGTAAATTAATCTTTTTTTAATTTTAATTATTTTACTTCTCCACATAGATTTTAATGCAAACCTAACCTGAAAATTGATTTATTTTATTTATAAATTAGATATCTCCCTCATGCTAACAAAAGTAAATTAATATTTTTTTAAATTTTAATTATTTTACCTCTCCATATAGATTTTGATGTAAACATTTATTTTATTTATGGGGACATTCATATTTCTGTTAATAATATATTTTAATTTGTTGATATAAATATTATTTTATTATTTTTAAATATAACAATGTTTGATAACATCTTGCTTTAATACACGCAAAGAATTAAAATCACGTAAATTTCAAACAGTTAATTATGGAAAATAAATTATTAAAAATTAAATAATGATTTTAACTTTTATTTTTATAATCTAAAATCATTAAATTTTATTTCAAATAGTAAATAATTTATTTGATTCTGGCCTGGGTTTTTTCTTATTGATTCGAGCAGAAATAAAAGAAGTTTAAGTTAATGAGGACTTCTAACTCCAATTAAATCAACAATGGTCTTCTATAATAACTATGGTCTTTTATGTCTAATAAATAGAGTGCATCCCTCCTAGTAGAGTAAAGTGTTCATTCTTTTTCTACACCTTACGTATTATCCTTCATGGGCAAGTTTTGCACAAGAAGATATAACAATTAGTTACGTCTCTTTGTGAACATTCCTACAAATTATTTATTTATTTGTTATCGACAAAGTCGTAAACCAAATAATCAAATTGTAAACCCTAATTAAAAGATTAATTATAATTTTTCCATTATGTACTGCTAATGCAATTGAAATAGTGGATGATGCACAGAACTTACTAATTTACCAGTGTAACGACGACTTCCTCATTTATTTGGTTATTGGTGCCTGTATTTCAGCCCAAAAACCAGATAATCGTTGCCAATTTTGTACCCCAATTTGTACTTATTGCCCACTCCTGATAAAATCCAATCTGTTGCACCTATTATTATCAGTGAAAACTAACAAAACTAACATTAAAACTCCAGAGAAAGCTTCTTCCAAGATGTCAGTATCCTCTTGGTCATATGGGTTTCAAGAGGGAGGTAATTATTATTAACTATTAACCTCAAACTATTATTAACTATTAATTGAATATTAATCAAATATTAAATCTAAAGGTGTAGAGTGGTGCAAAGTGACATCTAAAATAGTTTTTCTCAAAATGAAGTTTTTTTCAAATAAAATTTAATAAAAAGGAAAAAATAATTAATATAATATATTAAAAGAAATATATATATATGTCAGTAGAGTTTAGAATTATTTTAATTCAAATTTATAAGAAGTTTAATATTTTAAATTAAAAATTTAATTTAAAAAAATCAAATTTTAAATTTAAATATTTCTTTTATCCAATCTAGTTTTCTTTATTTAAACAAATTTAAAATCAAATTAATTTCATATTCACACTTTGAACTATATTAATCAGTTAAATTTCTTTATTCTTTATTCATTTTTAAGGTCACAGCCAAGCCAGACACCCAATTGGTGTATGAGACCCCCTTGTTTGTGGAACAAGGGACCCACCTCTCTACGAAGGCATACATACTCTACCCCCCTCTGGTTTTGAACCTGTGACCTCTTACGAGGAAACACATGCTCTTAACCATTAGGCCCACTCAAGCTGTATTCAGTTATATACAGTTATACAGTTATATACTCATAAGAAGCATATTTATATTGCAATCACACATAATACGATTTTAATGTTTATGAAAAGGCACATAAACTAATATATAATTAAAATTTTATAAAAAATTCTTACTTAATAAGATATATAAATACGAGTCCATGCAAGTTTTTACTTATATAAAAAAAAAGTTAATCAGGTAAAACAGTTATATACTCATAAGAAGCATATTTATATTGCAATCACACATAATACGATTTTAATGTTTATGAAAAGGCACATGAACTAATATATAATTAAAATTTTATAAAAAAATTCTTACTTAATAAGATTATAAATACGAGTCTATGCAAGTTTTTAGTTATATAAAAAAAAGGCTCATTTTCAAAGAATATATCTTAGATATGTATTGAAAATGAAAAGTACTTTCACTTATATAAATAAAATGTTCACTTTTAAGCAATATATGTGAAATATGTATTGGAAAAAAAAGAGTATTTATAATCAGTGATAGTCTAATTTAAATAATTAAAGCTAATAATATTAATTTTATTTCTAGATTGATCATCTCGTCTTGGATAGATGGTGATCGGGTGTATTGTTAAGGAACTCCTATATGTTAAGTAAGTGATTCAATCTCCCGCTCTATTTTGGTGTTATTCTTTGACATGAGCATGATGTAGCCTCACTGTTGCATAACATTAAAAGCCTCACTGTTGCATAACATTAAAAAAAAAAACAAAAACAAAAACAAAAAACAAAACAAAACAAAAAATCTTATTTCCATATTTTTTTATTAATTTTAAATCTCCCAAACTTTTTATGTAATAATATTTTTTAAATGTTTAAAAATAGTATATATTTTTTCTTAATATTAATTGAAAACTAAGTTTGAAATCATTATCTGTGATTGGAATATAGGATCAAATCTCTTTTCACTCTAAAAGAAGTTTGCATCTTAAGAGATTTGATCCCTCTTAGGCTTGATACAAACATTATATGTGATTGAAATATGGGATTAAATCTCTTTTCACTCTATAAGAACTTTTCATCTTAGGGTGACAACTAGGAGATTTGAACTTTGGATCAATTTCACATTACTTCGACCACCAATTGAGCTTCCCCTTGGGACAATTATTAATTATAATTATCAATATAACTATTAACTATTAATTATTAATTTTATTTCTATTTTTATTTTTGTGTAATTTGACTAAGTTAAAATGTTTTATTGATAATTATAAATATTATTTATTATATTTTTATGTTTACTTTTACGTAATTTCATAAAGTCAAAATATTAAATAGAACATCACATTACAACATCTCGGCTATGAAGACAAGATGAATAGATGCAATGCAACATAGTCCATGTTTCTACAGCTAATTCATTGATTAAGTTTAGGGGAGTCCATATTTGCATCTCCACACATGCTTCTTTTGCACACGCTTCATCCACACGGCTACGCATCTTCATTTCATCCGCATTTCCATATCCACACGTGCTTTCTTCTCACAACCACCTCCACACAACTTCCTTTGTAAGCGCTCCTTCCACGCAATGAAAGTTGAACATAAAACATTCTGCACATTGCACCTAATTTTTATAAATCCTTCACACACTCTTCCTTTGCATGGCCACCTCCAGGCAAATGCCTCCACATACACTTCTTCCACACAATAAAAGTTTCACATAAAGATTTATGCACAGTGCACCCATGTCAAATCTGGTATAATGAAATGGAAATGCAGATGCAGAAGAAAGCTAATTCGACATAGCATAGTGAAATCTCTTCGTGCAAAATTGTTCGCATAGTGAAATATGAGCATAATTTTTTTTGTACAGTGAAAGCTCTTTGTATGAAATCTCTTAATTGATTAAAGGTTCTACAGACGTAGAGTAAATCTAAGTTTGCATAGCTTCCACATCCTGCATAAATTTCGCATTCTCTATCCACTTAGCTATCCTGGATAATCGTTACTATATAATATTTATGACAATTGATTGATCAAAGGTTGTGTGGAGTGTGGAGAAAACTCTGTACAATCACTATGTACAATATAATCTCTTTGCACAGTAAAAATTATTCACATAGTAAAATATCTGTGCACAATGAAATGACAATGCAGAAGCGGAAGAAAGCTAATTCCCTGCAGCTTTTGAAGTTTGCATAGTTCATTCATTCAAGTGCGGGAGAAAAAGTGTATGGAAACTACGAGATAAAGTGTTGTTCTCCTCCCCCCGCATTCCGCATAAAGCAGGTGGGGGTAGAAGCTAGGTGCTATGGTGTTGTACAGAGAAATTTACCTAGCTAGAGGAAGTGTTTAGATATTATCGTGAACTATATTTTTTTTGGCTATATTGTTGTGCAAAAGTGTGGAACAAGTAACAATGATACATTGTCTGAAGTACTCAAAAAGGCCAAAGATGCTAGAATTAATGAGATTGCAATTTCGCTTACTGAATGAATATTTTTTTCTCCGCGTTTTGAATAAGATTGATTTTACATTGTAAGATAAATTATATTATGACTTGAGGGGTGGAACAAATAATGTTAATACAGTGGGTGATGTGCTTAAAGATTATGTGGATCTTTAGTACACTTTTAGTTTCACTTCACATCTGTAAAGGAACTAGATATAGCATATTTGAAGGAGCATAATTGTATTGCAGAAATTTATATTTCAAATAACAAGTCAAGTCAAAATTTTGCAAAAAATCAGAGTGATAAAACTGCAAATTCTGTAGCTATTCCATTATCATTTTTTGGTAGGAAGGTAGCAAGATTTGATTGTGTGAAATGTGTGTGAAATGTGGGAGTGTGAAATAAACACAATGAAAGCTTTATTCGTACTTTAATATTCCGCAAAATGAAATTTATGTTCATTTTTGTTTCAATTTATAACATAGCACTAGATATAAAATTAATTCTCGAAACACATGCTAAAAAATCTATAGAATACTTTATCATAAAATCGATACATACTAAGATTGAGTAATGATAATTATATCAGGATTCAAATGAAAATAAACATATAGATAGAACGTAGATATATATCATATCATATTCAAAACATAAGCATAAAAAACAAACTTCTTGTACATAATCAAAACTGTAATACCAAGATTATTTCATTATATGTAGAAAGGATGTGTGGAAAACATAATTCAACTAATATTAATATGCATAATTAAACTGGGCTTTGATTGTGTGGAATACACGAGTGCAAACAAACTACAATGAAATATATTTGTGGACTTCTGTATTCTGTATAATGAAATTTATTTAACCAACAATACAACATTACATATAATTCAAAGGCTCAGAGCATATGTTCATAAACTTATAAAAAACATTATCATAAAATTAATACAGATTAAAATTCAGTAATAACTATATCAAAATTCAAATGATAATCTCCATAGCGATAATTCATATTTATACGAGGTCATACTCAAAAATTAGTCATAAAAAAACAAAATTGCTAAGCAGAATCAGTTCTGTATCATCGAGGATTGAAAATATTGAAACAAAAACATAAAAGTAAGTGCGCATGTTAGATTAGGAATTGTGATTTGGTTCCCATAAACCATAACGTGAAAATGACATCTGCAATGAAAAACAAGGATTTGTACAAAATAATTAGCTAAGGTTGTCATATCATAATCAAGAAAGAAAAATTATTTAATACTAGTTAATATAAAATCAAAGGTCCAAGAATTTGAGAACACTTATAGTATGCAAAAGTGTCCACCGTGATTGTATTTCTGTTATTTGTCTCTCAAGTTTTTGGAGTACTAAAGAAGGTATGTTTTTGGTAATTATTTCAGCATTTTTTCATTAGAACTTACAAACCTTTTGCATCATGAACTAGGAAAATGATAAGGAATTGCAATAAAACCTGTGAGATTAATGTGCAAAGCGGAAACACTGACAATTGTCATTTTCTTAAGCAGAAATAAGGGAAAACAAAAGACTGTCGTGCTGAAGGAAAGAACAAGGTCGGGTTAACCGTTTTCCCTTTGACGGGGAACTGTATGCAAACAACGCAAAACAAATCAAAGCGAATCAGCCCTTGAAAGGAAGTGGAGATGTCGGCTCGGCGCAAGAAGGAAAAGAGATAACTGAGAACTAACGGTTCGGCGAGGATCCTAAGGGATCACTGCTTTAACTTTTTTTGCACCTAGACATCTCTGCCTTCATCATTATAAAAGGGGCAGCACTGTTAGCTCGATGGGGTCGAATCCTTATGTTTTATGTAATTTCTCTGAATATTGAAACTTTGATCATCAAGTCTCGTTGAGAACTGATCTACTGTAATTCCATTTTATGCATTAATGTAAACTCAGTTGCTATTTCATCCCTGAGTCTGGAATAATTTCAAGTGGTGTACCCCTGGAGGCTAAGGGCCCAGCCCTGGAGGACACTTGCTCCTGTACTATTACGTTTGGTTTATGCGTGGTTTGCTTATTAGCGTTATTTGGTAATCTGATGTGTTTTGTTAGTTTACATCACATGCTCTATTATGTTTACTTTACTGAGACAGAACTATTGCATTGACTCTACAACGTATCATTATTCTTCTAAGTGTTGATATAATACTGTCAATATTTACAGAATATTGTTGCTGTTCAATTACAGATCCTCTGTGCCGTGCACTTATTCATTGATATTACGGAATTCATCTTAGCGATTATGTTCTTTGCGATTGTTGGATCTATAGACATTGTTGTTCCATTCTGAAACACAGTCGTAATCTTTTACAACTGAGAGTGATAACTGGTTTACCAAGATCAGGTTACTATTAAGGTGTGCCGTGTGCATATATGGTTTGAAGTACTGTTCTATAATTCATCATTAATCAGTGTTGTTCCATTTTGGTGTGTTGTTCAATTCGTCCTTAAGAGTGAAGGATTGCCATTTGATTCTTGTAGGTCATGATTCGTGCATTTGATCTTATAGACTAAGGTGTTACTGCTTGCTAGAATTAGTTGCTGTTACAATTTCCTGTTTGGTGTTCTATTTCATATTTTTTGTTCGATTTCAGATTTGTTGTTCTATTTCTTATTTCGTTGTTCCATTTCGTATCTTTCGTTCCATTTCTTGTCCTTTGTTATTTTGGTGTGAAGAACGATCCAAGGCTATAGTGAGCACTGACATTTACTGCCTGGCTCCCAAATCTACGATCTGTTCTCTGATTTACCTTAGTTCCATCAGTTTACAAAGGGATGAGTTACTGCTACTGAACCCTTGACTGATAAATTGCTTAGTTTTTTGAATGTGTAGTTTAATCTTTTGAAGTAGTTTGATGTAAACAAGCATCCGTTTACTCTTGTATTTATGAACATTGTACTACTAGCATTACTCTGGAAAATGATAGCCTTTGACTAAGACACTCTTTGAAATAACAAAATGTTCCTGGATTGACAACTAATGTGAGATAATTAGAGGTGAAAGAGACCCTTTTTATAGCTCTACATTTTGGCGTTGTTGCCAGGGAAAGAGTGTAGCCATTTTTTTTTCGAGAGTAGTGTAAGAACCTGTTAGGGAATAATTGGGTTTTAAAAACGGAAAGTAAGAACTTACGTGCGGAGCATGTAACAACCCTGCTCCCCTGCCCACTTTCCTACAGATTTGCTGCTATTTTGTTTGGGTATAATCTAGTAGTTGATTTGTGTGCATGACTAAGTAGAAAAAGCTAGAAAAGAATTCCAAACCTCTACCCAAGCCAGAAAAAGCTAAGGCGCCAGTGACCCTTGGTCAATCAACCTTCATAGACGAAATCTTCAAGAAATCATAATCTCAGCCTTCAATAAGACCCAGAAAAGTTATCTCTAGACAACCTACTAGTTCCCTTCAGGCCATAGGATCACCATCTATAGCCTTTGCTGACGTGCATAGTCAAACTGAAGAGCAGGACTTTCAAGAAATTGAAAATTCTACTCCAAAACTATTGCAAGAACGGAATTGCAGCAATCTTTGTGAAGGAGGAGGAGAAACAGGGGAAACTGAGGAACCAAGGTCTCCTCTTGGGACAACTCATCCATTAAATAGCCCAGACAAGGGAAGTGCTGCAAAAATCATTGTTGAAGAAACTCAATCTCCAAAGACATTAGGCACTCTCATTATCCCAGACAGAGGAAGTGTTATTAAAACCATTCCTGTTAAAGCCATTCCTTCTCAACCTAGGAATACCCTCCTAGATATCCCAGAAGGTTATTGGCATATATTCGACCAAATGGCTCAAAACCAGCCAAACACCCAAACCTCTACATTGCAATACCCCATAGTGGATACTGCAACAAATGCGCCCATGAAAGCAATCCCTCTTCAACATATCCCTACATTCCACGGTCTTACATGAGAAGATCCGAATGCATTTCTATTTGAGTTCGATGTGTTGTGTAGGGGATATGATTACACCACCGACCCCCGGAAACTAAAATTATTTCCCTCTACATTAAAAGTGGCTGCCTTAAGATGGTTTATGGGATTAGGTGGTGGGGTTATAAATAACTGGGATCAAATGAAAGAATCTTTTCTAAAGAAATATCAAGACTATTGCATGTCTAGAGAACTGAAGGATGAAATATTCCAGATGGTAGCTAGACCAAATGAAACATTAGAGGAGTATGTGGAACGTTTTCAGTATAATCTTCAAAGATCTCCTTATGCATCACTACATTTACTTGATAATGTGTTAAAAATAACATTAATTAGGGGCATGAAGGAACAATGGATCGAAACATTAAATATTATGGGAAAAGGAGATATTTATCAGGAAAATTTTGCTGACATTATTGACTTATGTATTAGGAGTTCAAGAGGCAGCACAAGATTGAAACCGGTAGAACATGATCAGTTTGTAAGAGATAATAAAATTTTGACAGAAGGAGTAATGCGTGCAGAAATTGGAAATCTATTGGAAAATTTTAAAACTGATATACTAGGGATGCTAACTACACAACTTGATGTTATGCAGGCCAAGCAGAAGCAAATGGAGGCAGAACAGAATTTGGCAATCTTCTGTCCCCAATGGAGGAAGAAACATAGCCATAAGGAGTGTCCACTAGATGTAGTCCGAACATGCGCCATCTGCACAAAAGATCACCTTACGGAAAGTTGTCCCTCACTTCCTGGATTAAAAGCAGTATATAAGGAAGCAGAAGAAGAGCCAGAATCGGTATATTTGCTCAACCAATGCCATTAGTGGCAGCCGCGACAATCTAGTATGTTTTCGGACCTAGCCTCTTCTTTTCAGTCTCTGCAATATAATGCTCAACAATATAATATGTGGCAAAGTCAATCCCAACCCCCACCCCCAAACTGGTCACCTCAGTTGTTTCCTTCATCAACCCCGTGGCTGAATCAGGCAAGCCCATCTGGTTGGCCGAATTTTCCCTATACTCCACCATATTGGCAAAGTAACACATACCCACCACAATGGACTCCCGCCTACTTCACAAATTTCAGCCTGGCAGACAAACTAGCACAGACTGATGCATTAACCAGTAGGAACCATGACGCTCCCTCAACCTACACTGCCAGCCTTACAACAAAATCCCCAGTCTAATCTGAGACCGCAACTCCCAGCCCAACCCAACCCCAATCCAAATAACAGACCGGTCCAATCTGTCCAAATAATAGAAACATCAGAAATAGGAGCTGATCTGAGGGAGTGTAATGATCTTCAGTTAAGATTTGGGTGTATTATTGAAACTAAGGGAGAAAATACAGCCCATGTTGAAAATCAGTTACCCAGAGAACATCTGTCACAAGAAGAGGATGTGAACAAACAACAAACTCATAACCAAACAACCACATCCTCTCCCCCATTCCCAGAACGATTAATCATACCTCGACCTACACAATATCCTGATTTTGACATTCTGGGAGAATTACAAAATTTGTACATAAAAATTCCATTCCTCCAAGCCATTCAAGACATTCTGATATATGCAAAGACTATCAAAGAATTGTGTGTAAATAAACCAAGGAGGAATGTAGCAAACAATCCAAGAGTCCAAGTAGTTGGCACACTATCTGACTTATTATCAGAAAAATAAACACCCATTAAATACAAAGACCCAGGAAATCCAATAGTCACCGTACAAATTTATGGTCAAACCTTCCCTAATGCCTTAGTTGATCTAGGAGCTGCAATCAACATCTTAACAACTACTACTTGCCAAAAGCTAGGCATTACATCTGTAGAACCCACCTCTACCTTGTTAGAGCTGGCTGACCGATCTGTGGTTAAGCCAGAGGGCATGCTACATGATGTCATTGTATCTATTGAATCCTGGGAATATCCGACTAATTTTCTGGTAATAAATCCCAAAAGCCGACTTGATGGACACCCATTGATTTTAGGTAGACCTTGGCTTGCAATTGTCGATGCCTATATTGGCTGCCGACAAGGAAATATGACCATAACAAGGGGAGCGAATATCAAGAACTTAGCCTTATATCCTCCAGCACAGCCAAGTGTCACAATGATCAAAACTAATAAGCACCCTGTATCATACCTTACTGACAACATTAGATCTCCATTAACTATACAAGAGGCACTTGATTTTAAAGATCAGACAGAGGAAGATGTCATTAATAAATTTATTAGTCAAACTGAATCTAGATCCCGCACACAATGTCACATGATAGAGGCAGCATTCAATAATGAATTAGAAGAAGATCCTCTTAAAGATACACATGATTAAACGATACCTATTACCTCTGTTTCAAATAGTAAAATTGTGGAAATTAAACTAGGAAAAACCTTAAACATTAATGCCAACCTCACCTCCGAACAAGAAACGAAGCTCATCCATCTGTTGAGGAGATATAAAGAAGCATTTGCATGGGACTATCCTGATATGAAAGGAATTGACCCTCAATTATGTACCCACCACATTTACATAGAAAAATATGGGAGACCTGTTCACCAGCCTCAGAGGAGACTTAATCCTCATCTAAAAGATGTGGTAAAAGCTGAACTTCAAAAGCTTTTAGATGTCAACTTCATCTATCGTATCTCTGATAGAAAATGGGTCTCTCCGCTTGTGGTGGTACCAAAAAAGAATGGGAAATGGAGAATTTTTGTGGACTACAGAGAACTAAATAAAGCAACACAAAAATACCACTTCCCTCTCCCATTCATCGACCAAGTATTAAACACTTTGGCAGGAAAGAAATTCTTTTCTTTCCTGGATGGCTTCAATGGATAAAATCAGATCTAGATTGCCCCTGAAGACCAAGACAAAACCACTTTTACTTGTCCTTGGGGAACATTTTCCTACAGAGTTCTACCTTTTGGCTTATGCAATGCTCCTGCCACATTCCAAAGGGCTATCCTCAGCATTTTTTCAGACTTAATAAATGAAGGACTTGAAGTATACATGGATGACTTTACACCGTATGGAGACAATTTCGATCCAGCATTGGATACACTGGAAAAAGTCCTACAACACTGCATTGCTACCAGGCTTTGTTTAAGCCATGAAAAATGCTATATGATGATGACTGAAGGACTTATTCTCAGACACTATATTTCAGCAGCTGGCATTCAGGTAGACCCAGCCAAAATCCAAATAATTTTTCTTATTCCCACTCCTACCACTCAAACGGAGGTACGCAGTTTTCTTGGATTTTTTGGTTATTATAGGAGGTTTATAGAACATTTTTTTCATATTGTTGCACCTTTGTATGCACTAACTGGTAACATTGATTTTCTCTAGACAGAAAAATGTGAACGTGCTTTCCAGGATCTAAAGAAGCTTGTGTCCACAGCCCCAATCCTTTGAGGACCAAATTGGGATTTGCCATTTCAGATATCATCTGATGCCTCAGATACAGCCATTAGAGCAGTCCTCGGGCAGGAAGAGGATAAAAAACCAAATGCAATTTATTATATTAGCAAAAATTTATCCCCTGCTGAATTAAATTACACTATTACTGAGAAAGAATTTTTAGTTGTAATACATGTTGTCAATAAGTTTACACATTACATTACTGGATACCCTGTTATCTTGTATACAGATCATTCTGCCATCAAACATTTAGCAAACAAGCCTATCACAAATGGAAGAATAACTAGATAGCTGATTTTATTGCAGGAATTTGATATTACAATCAAGGATCGACTTGGAAAAGAAAATCCTGTAGCCGATTTTCTCTCAAGAATGCCAAAGCCAATTGATGCAGCAGCAGTTGAAGATCAATTTCCAGACGAGCATCTATTTGTTGTTGCTGTTCAAACACCATGGTATTTTGATGTTGCCAATTACCTAGCAGTAGGTAAACTACCGAAACATCTAACTCCTAATGAGCGGAAATAGATTGTTCATAAGAGTGCTCGATTCTCGTGGGTTGGAGGCTACCTGTTCCACACAGGGGCAGACATGCATATCAGAAGATGCGTTCGAGAGGATGAAATCTTCGACAGTTTAAAAGCATGCCATGACGGACCATGTGGCGGACATTTCTTCGATTGCAGAACTGGACATAAGGTCCTACAAACAGGGTATTATTGGCCTACAATTTTCAAAGATGCAAAGAAATTCATCCAAGCTTGTGACAGTTGCCAGAGAGCAGGACGCCATGGTCAGTTGCCAGAGATCAGGATGCCCTGGTCAGTCCGATTTCGTCGGACCAATTAACCCACCCTCAAACCAGAAAACATATATTTTGGTGGCAACATAATATGTCACCAAATGGTTTGAGGCAGAGGCGTTGCCGAGAGCTACAGAAGATTCTGTCATACAGTTCTTGTTCCACATATTTGTGCGTTATGGCCTTCCAAGAGATATAATTACAGACGGTGGACCACGGTTTGTTGGGAACGAAATAGCTGCAACACTTAAAAACTATCATGTCCAGCATAAAATCACTACTCCATACCACCCACAGGCAAATGGTCAGGTAGAAAGCAGCAATAAAATAATAGAAGCAATCCTAACAAAAAAAATCGCGTCACATAGATGTGATTGGGCTGCCAGACTACCAGAGGCACTGTGGGCTTACAGAACAACATGGAGAAGTACCACTGGTTACTCACCTTATCAATTAGTGTTTGGAAAGTAACCCATTTTTCCCATAGAATTCGAAATCCAAACACTGCGAACAACACAGGAAGTTGGCTTAGATTTAACTGAGGCATAGATTAATCGATTGCAACAGATCAATGAGCTCGATGAAATCAGGCTCTTTGCACTCCAAAATACTGCACTTATCCAACAGTAGTGAGCTAAATGGCATGATGCTCTCATTAAAAATAAAGTCTTCCACGAAGGAGACTGGGCACTTTTGTATGATTCCAGGTTTCAGGACTTTCCCAGGAAACTCCAGACTCGTTGGTTGGGACCATACGAAATCCAGAAGGTACATGACAATGGTACTCTTACTCTAATCACTATTGACGGTTCTGGATATGCCTTCAAGGAAAATGGCCACCGAGTTCGCCTTTATCGCAAACCACTCACTCGGGAGTCTTTCTGCCAGCAGCTACGCAAAGACTCCGATATGGAAATTTTGGGGGAGGGAGAGAAGACTTCCTCACCTATGATTCATTAAGTAATTTATCTCTTTTCACAGTTTGTACATAATTTCTTTTGTTTTTTTTGTACATATTTTTGAATCAAATGCTTTGCCGTTACTTTTCGATGCAGCAACAATGTTATTATTTTTGATGTTCCTTTTCTCAAAGGGACAGCATTTTTCATTCTGCTCTTCCTTTTTCAAAAGAACGGCACTTGTTGGATCAACCGTCATTCTACTTTAATTTTGTTCTTTTTCCTTATTTTTTCTTTCTGCTGTTCCTTTTCCAAAGGAACAACACTTTTGCTTTTTGTTGTTCCTTTTCCAAAGGAACGACATTTGTGTGTCTTGCTGTTCCTTTTCCAAAGGAATAGAATTTTCGATTTTTTTTGTTCCTTTTCCAAAGGAATGGCACTTGGGTATCTTGCTGTTCCTTTTCCAAAGGAATAGAATTTTCGATTTTCACTGTTCCATTTCCAAAGGAATGACATTTGTGTGTTTTTCTGTGCCTTTTCCAAAGGAACAACGGTTTCAATTTTTGTTGTTCCTTTTCCAAAGGAATGGCATTTGTGTGTTTTGTTGTTCTTTTTCCAAAGGAACAGTGGTTTCGATTTTTGTTGTTCATTTTCCAAAGGAACAACATTTGTGTGTCTTGTTGTTCCTTTTCCAAAGGAACAGTGGTTTCGATTTTTGTTGTTCCTTTTCCAAAGGAACAACATTTGTGTGTATTTTTGTTCCTTTTCCAAAGGAACAACATTTTCGATTCTTGCTGTTCATTTTCCAAAGGAACAGCATTTTCGATTCTTGTTGTTCATTTTCCAAAGGAATGACATTTGTGTGTTTTGTTGTTCCTTTTCCAAAGGAACAGCGTTTCTGATCTTTGTTGTTCCTTTTTCTAAAAGGAACACCATTTGTATTCTTTTGCTCTTCCTCTTTGAAGTAGCAACATCCTCGTATTCCTTTTACTTATGCTTGTCCCCCTTGCTATTTTAAATTAAGGATGCTTATTGTTCTTGTTCTTTCAAGTCTTTTGGAATACAGCTATGAACTTATGCAATGGATACAAAATCACAACATACTGAAATCAGGTGAATTATAAAATCGTTATTTTTATAAGAAATTGCTCTGAATTGGTAAAAGGACAGAGGGAAGGACACACTTACCCATTATATTTTGCTAACATTGCTTCACTAACTCTGCTCTGATTGGTTATCTTTATCATGTTGGTTCCTTTTAAATCCTCTTTGATTATTATTCAGGAGTAATAGCAAAGGGTTTATACCTTCCTATTGAGATGTTAAGACTTCTTCCATCATTCCTACTCTTAAGAAGTGTTGAACCACCCTTTGTGTATAAATGGGATAGCACTTTATGAAAAAGAAAAGATAAGAGAAAAAAGAGCAAATTGACTTGTTTATATAAAGTTGTCAAATGCAGGATAGGGGGTCTCACCAAGAGCCAGCCTACCATGATCATGAGGAAGAAAGTGAAGTGGTGTTCCCACTATTGCCACCACATCAGGGATATGGTCCAAAAGATATATAAAATAAAGAACCCTTGGAACAGGAGGTCTCATCACGAGCCGGCCTGCCCACCTTTCGCTCCTTCCTCATGAATGGCATTATGACTAACTGGTTACCAAGCCAGCATAATGGCCTACATTTTGACATCACACAACACTTCCTAAGCATACACAAAGGATCATGGTTCCATGGGTGAAATAAACAACTCTGCCAAGGTTATGGACACTTTTCGGCAGCAGAGCACTGTTAATGGTATTGAAGTCACATTATTTACACCAATAGGTAGTTATTAGCACCCTTCTGTTTCTTATACCTTATGAATCAATCACATAAGATGAATGCATATTATTTTCCGAACCATACAACACATGTAAATCTATTATCACCAATCATGACAGAGCAGTTGACAATGACCGCATGAGACTCGGTATGTACGGCAGATGTCCTATCCTCCCAGCCTCGCATCATATCATAGCAGTCTCTTACGTATTGAGCAATCCAACTTGACACCTCGATTTCGATAATCTGATACCTTTGTAAACATGGCATATTGCCATACGTTGTTCCTTTATGACTCTGCTTTAGAACAGACGGCACGACGCTCCTTTATTTGACGGCTGGGACGTCCAATCACATTGCAGGGGGGAGGTTAACCTCATCATTCCTTGGATGACGTGTCAGACCGCTATTCAGGAAACTGCGTACTTGGGAATAGCACGGCTCAACGGTATACTATTTTTTATTTTTTGCATGACTTGCTATTCCTAAGCCATTTCCATTGTATATCCTGCAACATTAGATTTTGAGCGATTCTCACATCTGTCAGCCTCTCTGTGTTTCTAACAGCGTGAACAGTTGTCGTTCCATTGTCAAAATTCTGAGATTTCACAGCAAAACCATAAACATGGGAGGGAGATCGATTCGGAGAGAACCACTGGTGTTAACAGTCTCTGATGTTGCACGGGAAATCCTGGCAAGAGCTGGGTGGCTAACTTATCTCAATCGCTTACAAGAATCCAACGAGACTGTAGCAATTGAATTCTTGCATAACTTGCAAGAGGACCACTCCACAGTGAGGGGGAGACACATAGCAGTCATCGATGACATAATCGTAGAGGTCTCGGGACTGCCAGCCACTGGGCCTATATGGACGCTAAAGAAGGAGAGATTGCAGAAGATTATAGAAACCTTCCAGGAGGAAGGCCAGAGCCTGACAATTAGAGGAAAGGGGGTTCTGCCAGCAGCATTAGGAGAACCGTGGGTGGAATTGGCAAGGACCATTCAAAGCTACATCACCTGTGAAGGAAGAAAAGACGTGTTAAGACCAAGGCACCTTAAAATTTTAGCTGTGTTAAAACAAAAATTCTCTGTAAATTTACCTACATTCTTGAATTCATTACTGCATGATGTTGCACGGAGCATGAAAAAGGCACATCATGTAGAATCAGTTGTTAGTCATCATGGGTTGATACGGTTAATAGTCAGCCATAGCCTTACCCAACCGCAGAGCACCTGGGAAGAGCTAATTGCCATGATAGATGGAAGATTGACCACACCATCCCCGAAACGTAAACATGCCACCAGTACACCTGAGCGTCCAGAAAAATGAAGGAAATCGGTCCGACTAGCACGGCTACGAGGGAGGCTGGAGAAGCCCCAAGGAAATACCAGCCAACCAGTAGAGATAGAAGATACAAGGGATGAGCAACCCCCACGATTAGAAGGCGAAGACAATGAGAAAGTAATGCAGGAAAATGAGGAAGGAGAAAATGAGGAAGAAACCGAGCAATCTGAGCAGGAGGAGGAAATGGGACAACAGGAAGGCAATCCAGTGTAGGATCCATTGAGAGAAGATGAATTGGCCAAATATTTGGCCAATATGGGCGAATATGGCCAATATTCCAACCCATCAGACCTCCATGCTGAAGAAGAACCAAAAGAACACTATGCTAAGGAGGGAAATGCACCTGAAGAATCACATGCAGAGGAAGTAGAAGAAGAGAGTCAACCCGTTCATGATGAAAACATGACAGGAGATGTAGAATAGGAATAATCTGTTCCTAGCCAGACGACGCCAGAAGAATTTCCGGAGGCAGGGGGGCAAAAAAGGAAGTCACCCAAGAAATAACAGAACCAGCTAGGGTTCTTGCCCCGGAGTAGCCAGAGTAAAGCAACAAAGAAGCACCCAGAAACAAAATCAGGGAATTGATCATAGTCCAGGACGCAGTGAATAGTCTGATGTTCCTTCTAAGGAAATTAAGAAAATTAAGAAATTACGCAAAGAAAAGCAACGACTACTGAATGTAATACTTCAGCTTCGATAGCAAATCAGGATTTTGAAAGCAAGGAAAAGGGTAAAAAGGACTTCGGGGAGGAAACATGCAATCGATCCAGCAAAACCCCTCAACACAAAGGATTAGAGGACCAGAGTCCACCCTGCTATGCAAAACCCTGTCGAAAAACGGGATGTTGTTCCAAGTGTTGTTTTTTTTTTCTAGTTAAGACTAACCTAAGTACCCATGGGGGATTTGAACCGGTGACCTATCGCAAGGAGTGCCTTAACAGCACACCCATTCACCATCAATCCAAAGCCCCGTGGGCAATTGTTCCAAGTGTTGTTGAGAAGCAGACTACTATTCAAATTAAAAAGGAGCAGCATTTGACTGATATCCACATTAAGATAGAAATGGATGATAATTGACCTGCGATAAATAAATTCAGTCAGAGGCACCACCCTCGGGAGTGATAAGGGTCATGAACGCAAGATAACGTAATAGGAAAATTCAGGTAAAACTCCCGGTCTCCACTGCCGCATGGGAAAGAGATCCGACAACGAAAACCCTACGGGAGGGTTTGACGCAAGCTCAGTAAGCAACAGAAAATCTCATAGAGCAAACGGTCCCTCGGGAAAGGTATGAAGAGCTACAGCAACAGCTTAGGAACATCAATCTATCCGAAAGCCAGGCCTTTGAAGGGTGGCGAAGGGAAGAAGAAAAAGTCGCGAAGGTAACTCGTAGGTTAGATATAGTTATCAAGCAGATGGATACCTTATGTTCTTTGTACAATGACGTCCTAGCATGTAGAGCCCCTGCTAAGAATTATGCCTTGTTTTTAATGGAACGATATTTGCAATTGAAAATAAAGGCTGTTAAAGCAAGTGCTCCCATACAAATTAATACCCTCGATGATTTCATAAACTGTTGTAAGCACTACGGGGTAAAAGTTCAAAGACTACTGTGTGAGTTTTATTTACATAACCTTGTATTAGACCAGGAGACCGAGCTGAACCCTGGGCCTTTTGTTGGGGATATCCAATTGCAAGCATTTATTTCATTTGGGGTTAATTGAATTAAATGGCTTAAATCCTATAATGCTTTCCAAAGGCAAGAAAACGGATTAGATTTGTGGGTAAGAGCTAAGCCTAGGAATCCAGTACAGTTATGGAGAGAACATAGGAACCTCATGAAGACTCTAGGTGTAATTGAAGCATTAGGACCCATTCACACAACAATCAATCAGCAAGGAATATAATACTTTTTCACTATTAAAGACCTTGCCATTGATGCGGCTAAATTTTGATATCAGATCTCTAATCCGAATATCAAACTCAGGGAGCCATTTAAGTATGAAAATTTTAAGTTAGTCGCCGACCGCTTGCACCTCTATGGCGAAGTCATTTTGAGGGCAGGGCCATCCTAGTTAGGATATAGGTTTCGGAATCCAATTATTTGGCACCCTGCACCTGGGTACCAAGCCTTGTATGAGATGCCTGAGGGTCAGACAGACCATTTCTTTGAACACCTATTTATGCATCATGGTTGTAGACCTCCACATGAGATTCCATCTCCAGCCTACTCTCTCACTGCCTTGCATGTCAACTACAATGTTTTCATGAGGGCATGAAAAAGGGTAAGCAGGGGGGTGTGTGGAGTACTAAAGAAGGTATGTTTTTGGTAATTATTTCAGCATCTTTTCATTAGAACTTACAAACCTTTTGCATCATGAACTAGGAAAATGATAAGGAATTGTAATAAAACCTGTGAGATTAATGTGCAAAGCGGAAACACTGACAATTGTCATTTTCTTATGCAGAAAGAAGGGAAAACAAAAGACTGTTGTGTTGAAGGAAAGAACAAGGTCGGGTTAACCGTTGTCCCTTTGACAGGGAACCGTATGCAAACAAGGCAAAACAGATCAAAGCGAATCAGCCCTGGAAAGGAAGTGGAGATGTTGGCTCGGCGCAAGAAGGAAAAGAGATAACTGAGAACTAATGGTTCACCGAGGATCCTGAGGGATCGCGACTTTAACTATTTTTGCACCTAGACATCTCCGCCTTCATCATTATAAACGAGGTAGCACTATTAGCTCGAGGGGGTCGAACCCTTATGTTTTATGTAATTTCTCTAAAGATTGAAACTTTAATCATCGAGTCTCGTTGAGAACTGATCTACTGTAATTCCATTTTATGCATTAATACAAACTCGGTTGCTATTTCATCCCTGAGTCTGGAATAATTTCAAGCGATGTACCCCTGGAGGCTAAGGGCCCGGCCCTGGAGGACACTTGCTCCTGTACTATTACATTTTGTTTATGCGTGGTTTGCTTATCAACGTTATTTGGTAATTTGATGTGTTTTGTTAGTTTACATCACATGCTCTGTTATGTTTACTTTACTGAGACAGAACTATTTCATTGACTCTACAACGTATCACTGTTCTTCAAAGTGTTGATATAGTACTGTCAGTCTTTATAGAATATTGTTGTTGTTCAATTACAGAGCCTCTGTTCCGTGCACTTATTCATTGATATTACGGAATTCATCTTAGCGATTATGTTCTTTGCGATTGTTGGATCTATAGACATTGTTGTTCCATTCTGAAACACAATCGTAATATTTTACAACTAAGAGTGATAACTGGTTTACCAAGATCAGGTTACTATTAAGGTGTGCCATGTGCATATATGGTTTGAAGTACTGTTCTATAATTCATCATTAATCAGTGTTGTTCCATTTTGGTTTGTTGTTCAATTCGTCCTTAAGAGTGAAGGATTACCATTTGATTCCTGTAGGTCATGATTCGTGCATTCAATCTTGTAGACTAAGGTGTTACTTCTTGCTAGACTTAGTTGTTGTTACAATTTCCTGTTTGCCGTTCCATTTCAGATTTGTTGTTCTATTTCTTATTTCGTTGTTCCATTTCTTATCTATCGTTCCATTTCCTGTCCTTTGTTATTTTGGTGTGAAGAATGATCCAGGGCTATAGTGAGAACTGACATTTACTGCCTAGCTCCAAGATCCACAATCTGTTCTCTGATTTACCTTAGTTCCATCAGTTTACAAAGGGATGAGTTACTGCTACTGAACCCTTGACTGATAAATTGCTTAGTTTTTTGAATGTGTAGTTTAATCTTTTGAAGTAGTTTGATGTAAACAAGCATCAGTTTACTCTTGTATTTCTAAACACTGTACTACTAGTATTACTCTGCCAAATGATAGCCTCTGACTGAGACATTCTTTGAAATAACAAAACGTTTCTAGATTGACAACTAATGTGAGGTAATTAGAGGTGAAAGAGACCCTTTTTATAGCTTGACAATGTTCATGACTTCTTAAATAAATTTTTTCATCATAGATTTAATGAAATCGTTGTCAGGAGCAACTATAATTTCCATTTTGACATTCTTCTTGAATATCTCCTTTTCAATTTTTCTAGCTTCTCCTTGCAATTGTGCAACCAAGACAAAGTTCTCCTTATTGACTTTAACAAAAGTAACTAGCCATCCAGTAACTTCACACATAGTAAAATTCGTTATGCCATCAAATTCCATTTCCCTTTTCTATTTTAGCTGGTACAATTCAACGTTTAGTGTGTCCCTTGAAATTAATCTAGATTTGTGTAGAATGCATGGACCATTTAGGCACACTACAATTTCTACCATTTCCAGTTAGGCATCACCTCTTTTCTTACTTGGATTCTCACATTAAAAAATCATTTTCTCTAGTGTACTAATTCTCTCCATCCACCCAGCTTCTAGTTGCTTTATTCAATTAGCATCTGTAAGTCCTTTTTTTTTTTTCTCTATATCATTCAGTAATGCAAGCCTCTGACTAAGAGTAAGTAACTCATTGTTAATGAATTTTCTATCTACATTAAGATTACTATGAACCAAACTCACAAATGTGTTAATTTCCTCTTGCAAACATGTTAAATTGAAAACTGCTTGCCATGCATGATCAATAGTTTCTAATCTTTTGCATATGGCATTGATGATATATGTTTTGACTGCATTAAGCAAACTGACAACTTTATTAGATGCCTGTGGTGTTGCAATGGAAGTAATTGATAATGATGGTGTTTGTGTTGCTAACTGGGTCATTAACAGAGGGCCCATATTTAGACTCTCTTCTAGTTCTTTAAATATTTTCTTCACTCTCAAATTTTCTGTAGTCAGTTCATGAACAGACTGTGTAACTACATTACCGATAGATTGATGTAATACCATAAGCCTCTCCGCTCCAACGTCAGATATATCAATATTTATTTGTTCTTCAGCAATAATATTTCTATTTTCAAGTTTTACCTTCTCAATTCTCAATTTTTTGTTGCCCTTGTCATATTTTCATTTTGCAGTGTGGCAAGACATTCATAAAAAATAATGGCCTCTTCTATAAATTTCTCCATTATTTTCTCATTATCTGCTAAATAAGAAGAAACCTAGTATGGTGGTACATTGTTGTCATCTTCCATATCTATAGGTTCTTGAATGTTTTCTATATTTGCAGAAATTTTGGATTTCGATGTTTAAACCATGTGAATTGTGACCGAAAAGAGTTTCTAAAGAGATTATTTGTTATCTCAACGAGTTGATAGATCACCATAGTCGAGCTTTCCAGTGCCATAATCTTTTCTCTTTCCTAGACTAGAGGATGACATTGTTATCAACGTTGGAGATTGTTGTGTAGTATTCATGCCTCTTTGCTTTTGTTTTTCTTCCATGTTAATGTTGGTTTCTTGAACATTTTTTTCAACATCCATTACCAATATTTGATTTTTGACCCTTTGTATGCCTTGTAAATGATTTGTTGTGTTAATAGTTTTTGAACTAGAAAGAGATTTAAACAAACTATTTTCTTACACATTATGCTATGCAAAAAATTATTGTAACAACCCTGGTCAAAATTCCATGTAAAAATATATATAAGGCCACGTTGATGGGACATGTATTCCAAGCTGAATGGTGGGAGAAACATCCTAGTGGGTGTTGATTTAGTTTATTATGGCTAAGGAAATTAGCAAAGGAAATGAAAAAGGCTTTGGAAAGGCATGAGGAATTTTTTGGCATTTTATTTATGAAAATAATGGAAATTAGAAGAAAAAGAAGGTGAAGGATCACACGTTGCATGTGATGAGGAAAATGAAGGAAAATAATGGAAAATGAATAAAATAGAGGCCTCATTCATAAAAATGCTTCTAAGGATCAGTTGGTAATATTTTGACAGGTTTTGGTGGAGCTCTCTTATATACCCTCTCTCTCTCTCTCTCATACTCTTGGAGACTTAGAGTTTTATTGGAGCACTCTTGGTGGGTGTGGCATAGTTTGATTTTTGGAGAAAGAAAGCAACGGAAAAGCAGGAAAGTGCAAGAGGGCATCGGGATCAGCAGCTACATCATATTTTCTTGCAGGTACCGAGATGCATGTATGTTTCCTTCACTAGTTTTGGCACGCATGGCATATGCATGTGGTTTCTTGGTTGTGATCTATCATTGGTATGGAGGATGGCCTGGATTGACACTAGATTCCCTAGCCTTGCCATTTCCTGAATAGTCATGGTGATTATGGGTGTATTTTCATTGTTGTGTTTTTTGTTGGTTCTCATGTTTCCTTAGCTTGGGTTGAGTTACTAGTCCTGGAGCCTTGGTTGGGAAAACACTCTAGAGCCTTCGAATAGCTTAGGTTGAGTTACTAGTCCTAGATCCTTGGTTGGACAAATGCTCTGGAGCCCTTGGTGGGGTGAGTTACTAGTCCGAGAACCTTGGTTGTACAAACACTCTAGAGCGTGGTAAAAGCTGTGGGTTGAGTACTAGTCCTGGATCCTTGGTTGGAACAAACACTCTAGAGCCCTCAATGGCTAGGATAGAAACCGGTCAGATGATGGTTTTGTGATGTCTGACCGTGAGGTGGAATCATGGTTTGATGGGTTTGGGTGGATGGCCTATAGAAGTCCTGGATTAGTTTGGATTGATGTGTTCTATGAGATCCCACATTCATGCTTGGATTATGGCATGGAGGTGAATGGATGAAGAGAGATTTGGCTCAACCATTCTACGGTGAGGTGGAACGTGGAAGTCCCATCCCGAGTTTGGATTTTGCATCATTAATGAAAGGTTATTTTTCCTTGTATATCTATGAGAGCTATGATGGATCATATGTCGTTTATATGGTTGTGATTTCATTGGTATTTATGAACTCCCTATTATGTTGGTTATTTACATGTTTTATGACAGTAACCATGAGTGGCTCTCATCATGTTCTTACTTTTTATTGAATGATAAATGTATATATGACCTAATGGATGAAATGGAAGCTGATGTGATAAGGAGACAATGCCTCATGGTGAATCTCAGACAAGTATGAGACCCCTATGCTCAGATCTATTATTTGAACCTGTAGGTTGCATATTTACTAAGTGTTTGACAAAACGCCTGTCATGGCTAGTAAGGGTCTAGTAAAGGTCTTGAACAAGTATTTTATTCAGTACTATCATTTCCATGTTATTTTCAGATTTAGAGAAATGGTTCAATTCTAGGCAGTGACTTGGGCTCTATGCCTGAAAAAGTGGCTCAAATCGAGGAATCACTAGCATAGAACTGACAATTTGGGTCTCCAGTCGCTGGCGAGAAAGCCTATGAGAGAGACTATAGGGTACATTCACATGCATGCCTTTTCATGGGAGTGACTTTGGGTTTAATTCATCTAAATGTTAGGTTAACTTAGGGGTTGGGCACCTGGAGTGGTGGATCATCTCTTGGGGGTCCTGAAGCACTTGAGGGAGGTACGTGTGTTGTGTTTTCGTCGATTCCATTTCCTTAAGGTTGCCTAGGAGGTTGCATAATATCATAGTAGCCTCTTGTCACATGTTTACCCCAGCTAACTAATTTCTTGGGTAGATGTGGGAGGAGAATGTTACAAAGTGGTATCAGAGCAATGGTTGCGCTCTCCTAGGGTTGTGTGTTGATCATGCTTTCATGTTGGTTGCATATGCATTCCTTATGCATGTAGTCCATATTCTTGTTGCATTTTCATGGTGTTGATCATGTTTGTACTAATGTCTCCATGTGAGGGTTGAAGGTGCTGTCGTGGAGTGTGTCTTCATGTGTGTGTATGTTTGATTATGCAGTGTAGGCATGTCAATGCTCACATGTTATCAAATGCACGTGAGGTGGTTTTTGTTGTTGTGCATGAGGTCATGGTTTGTATAGTTGATATGTTCATGCATTGATGACTGAACTCTCGCTAGAATGGTGTGTATATGGTTTTGCACTCATGTGTTATCTGTCTATATGTAGTTGTTATGCATGCATAGTCTTGGTTATAGTTATGCATGAATAGTAGGTCAAAAATGCCTTGTGAAGTCATTATATGAAAATTTAGTTCATCATCATGCTATTGGTTGTTATGATGCTAATGTGTTGTCTGAGATCAAACACAAGATATAGATCATTAAAGTGAAGTTGCAGCATTAGACCTCAAGGCAAGAGCTTATTGTCATACAAGTATTGTATGTTTGGCATGCATGTATGTAAGCTAACAATTGTCATATGCATTATGTTTATATACATTAGGTTTATGTAGATGTCTGTTGATGTTATAATTACATTTATGATAGATAGTTGATTAGTGTAGTTATATGCACATGTGTTGAATAGTCAAGAATGATAGTAACCTGTAGTTGTATTCATTGTAATTGTTGTTTTATATTATATAACCTGATGATTATGTTATATATTGTTGATGAGTATGTTATAGGTTAACTTGTTGTTGTTATATGACAGTTAGCTTGATGATTAGGTTGTATGTTGTTGATAAGCATGATATATAGCTTATGGTTGTTATATGCTAGTAACTTGATGGTTAGGTTATTTCATTAAGATCTTGATGTCATATGTATCATGCTAAATTCGATTTGCCTGTGAAAATGGTTATGGTTACGAAATTCAAGTATGAGTTGGCTTATTGTGTTGCATCGTGTGTTACTAATCTAGATCGATCGTACATATGTGATTTATATGCATAAACGATAAATTCTTACAAGTTTATGATGTGAAGATGTTAGTTAGTTAGTGTTATGGATATCGTGATGACATGTTGCAAAGTTATCTCTTCCCAACTATATTGATTGTGCAGACAACATAGCCTCCCCTAAGATAGATTAAGGTACAAGCTTTCTTTTGTCGTTTATTTACTGTTTGAATATGTCGTCAATTTGGTGTTTGAGTGTTTGGTGTTGAGTATGTCATCTAGTTGATTTATTTAACATGGTATGTTTGCAAGTTGGTTGAATGTTTGATGAATTGCATAATATGTATATGTGTTTATGAGGTTTCTTTCCAAAATGATCTTGTGTTAAGAGGATTGTGCTAACACATGCGTGTGGAGACAGTTGATATGTACTTGAGTATAGTAGGTGATAGTTGTAACATTATGTCTAATAACTCTGAGTTAACTATGGATTATGACGTGATTGTTAGTCTTAGTAAAGGTTGATTTCAAATTGATAGATATGATTGTCTTGATATCTGGAACATGTGGGTGACATGTGTAAATAGTTGTAGGAAACATGTTTGGTATTAGCATGGTAGGACATCAATTGATGTGTTTACATAACTAATACTTGGGTGATGTGACAGTGCATAGTAAGCCTCGATTAAAACAAGGTAAAAAGGTAAAAGAGAAGGTCTTGTGCAAGAATTCCTTTGGCTATGTTTGGAAACCCTAATTCCAGATCAATGAAGTTCTTTGATTTTGTCAGACATTATGTGGGTATGTTCTCTATTCATGGACATATACTTGACAGTTATATTAGCTAGTCCCTAGTTACAAGTGGTTTTTCAAGGGAATTGGAGTCCCTTGAGAGATGGTGTGGATGTGTTCAGTTGCAAGAAACGTGTTTGGCATAACAAGGAAATGTAACAAGTGTATTGTAATGTTTATTTATGCACTGAAAGTTATGTGTCGATGGCAGTATGATTAAGGGAGTTGCATGGAAAGAAAGGTTGCCATGAAATCTTGCAGAAGGCTCTGGTTGAGCTTCCTTAGGAACCATGGGGATTGAATCATGGTGTTTGTTGCTAGTCTTGTGCTTTTGGTCTTTTGTGATTTTTTGGGATCAATTTATGGTTTGTTTATGTCTCGTGCAAGGCCTTGCCACTTTGTTTGTGGTGTCATATTGTTATTGGTTTCCATGGTTTTCTTTTTCTTGCTTCTTGGTTGTTTCTTGTCTTTCCTTTTATGTTTTGAGTCTTGGGAATTGTTTGGAAAGAGGAAATTTAATGGAGCTCGAGGAGAGATGTGTGGTACCCAACAGGTAATGTAAAACTCAGATGAAGCTCCATGTATGAGGAAGCACAGTAGAAGGTATGAAAATCGATTGGACTCGTGGGTCCATTGTGGTAAATGGATAGTGGCAGTACAAACATGAGGAAGGTAACCAGAAAAGGTAAAGTAAATGGATTTGAGGCATCATATGCCTTGGCTATGTTGGGAACTATTGTTCTCAATGTTGCGCATGTGTTGCATGAATAAAGGAAGTTCTCTTAACCTTGACCTTATGATATCTAGTAATTATGTTGTGATCATGATTATGCTAATGTTTATATGTATACATGTATGTATGTATGTATATCACTTTCTGATAGGACCATGATTATTTTATGCTAATATTTATGTATATGTATCTATGTCATTGTTCGACAAGATTGTCAAGGACCATTCTTGATCTGAACTTAAACAGGAACACAACAACATATATATATATATATATATATATATATATATATATATATATATATAGATATAATCATAAACACATAGATGTAGCAACAAAACACTTCATTTCATTAATAGAAAAATACTGAACTATGTGACGCAAGAAGTTGACGAAATGAGGTTATAATCGGAAAATAGACTAATGGTTAACTTTATAACCAATCAACTCTCTTAAATGGATTTTGCACGTGGATTTCTTTTTCCTGAGAGTCCTGCTTTTCCTCCTAATCACCGCTGGTCCCACATAAATTTTCCTTAGAAGTGAGCGCTTCGATCTGCACCATCAATTTCACCTTTCCAAATCCAACAGCTATCACATCATATCACACGCCAACTAGCCAGGCGATCACCACCGTCAATTGACCCTGCTTGATCCAACGGTCGTCGCTCAATCTCATACGGACTCTAGCACAGTCATTATCAAATTGAGAGGATGCGAGAAAAGTTGTTTTGACGTGCTACGTGTCAAGCGCTAAGGCTAATCGCATGCACTCAGAACAATACTACTTGCCACTTTTTGAGCGCGTGAGATAGCGCTTCCCTCTCATCAAATACAGCCCATGTGCTTATTACTTAACTTTATGAAATACTATTTAAGTAAGGTTTAGCGTTTTAGCCCCAATATTAACCTTAAACACGAATCGGCAGCAATTAACAATAAAACACATAAATAGTTGTGATTTATAAATAATATGTTTAAACAAAGGAAAATACCTGATTGGGGTCCAGAACGCTGATACAAAGATATAAGTAAACTTCTGCACCAGGATTAACACGCAACACCACAGTTAATCCTTTATTCAATAAAATGTAAATTACAGAGTCTTGGCCCTCTCAACCTAATTACAACTATTTCCTGACCTCTGTTCTATCTCAAACCCTATCTTTGTCACTCAAAAATCTCGCTTACACACTCTATTCTCAATCATATAATCCCTATCATTACATTCTTTTTCTCTTTTATGAATTGAATCCTATCCTGATTGCTTTAACAACTCGATCCCTATTTTAATCAATCTAACAATTAAATCTCTATTCTCAAGCTTTGTTACACACCTATACTAGCAACTTATCTCTTAGTCTAGAAATAATACAATATTCCAATTATTACAATAATGAAGTAAAGATATTTTTTGAGAGGTCCAACCCTCTCTACTAAAATTGACTTTGACTACTCAGGTCAATGAAATTCATCTCATTTTAGCCACAACATGTGAACATACAATCACATTGTTAGCTAAGTTTGGATGCTCCTGCATCAAACTCCCGAGGAAGAAAAGAATCATCCCTCAAACTTTCAGGGTTTACTCCATACTTCTGCAACTCTGCTGCTGTTAACCAACTAGCATCCTCCACTGGTTGTCCCTTCCATTTGACTAGATACTGAAAATAAACCTGTCCTCTGGTCCTTTTGGATACTCTTTTATCCAAAACAACTTCCACTTATTTCTTGACCTTATTTGGCATTTGTTCTTCCCAATTTAAAGTTTGAACTTCATCTTCTATAGGTTCCTTTTGTAACTCTGTCTCTGTCTCTTTGTATGGATACAAATCTGTAACATTGAAAATAGGTGAAAACTTCCTCACAATTTTGCATGGTCCTATATTTTCATATCTAGTTTATTGTAAGTCCCAACATGAAATCTTTCCTTTCTCAAGTATACCATCACTAAATCTCCCACTTGGAATTATTTTTCTCTCCTCTTCATATCAGCTCTCTTTTTGTATTTTCCACTACTTTCTTGTAATCTATCTTTGACATCTTCTTGTAGTCTCTACATCTGCTCTGCAAACTCTTCAGCTTTTGCACTTCTTGTCTCTTGTTTACCCAAATTTCTGAGTTCATATACACCTCTTGGATTCATTCCAAAAACAATCTGAAATGGACTAATCCCAGTACTTCAATTTGGAGTGTCATTATAAGCAAACTCAGCTTGAGCAAGTGTTGAATCCCACTGCTTAGAATTGTTATACACTAAACTTCTCAATATGTTTCCCAAGCTTCTATTTACTACTTCAGTCTATCCATCTGTTTGAGGGTGATATGTTGAATTGAAACTAAGGTTGGAACCTAGTTTCTTCCAAAGAGTTCTCCAGAAATGCCCAACAAACTTTGTATCCCTGTTAGACACAATACTTATAGGCAATCTGTGTAACCTTACTACTTCTGAAAAAAACAGATTAACAATATGCGTTGCATCACTAGTCTTTTTACATGCAATGAAATGTGCCATATTGAAAAATCTATCTACCACAACATAAATGTTATCATTCCCTATTTGAGATCTAGGTAACCCCAAAACAAAATCCATGCTAACTGCATCCCATGGTCGGTCTGTATTGGAAATGGCTAGTACAATCCTGTAATTTGGCTTCTCCCTTTAGCATGTTGACATATCCTGCACTTCTCAACAAATCTCTTGACATTAGTTTGCATCCTTGGCCAATAGTAAAAATAATTTACCTGAGCAAAGGTTTTGTCTTGTCCAAAGTGACCAGATAATCTTCCAATGTGTTTCTCCTTGATTATGTTTTCCCTCATAGAACATTTGGGAATACACAATTTGTTACCTTTAAACAATAAACCTCCTTGGATAAGATAATCTAACCACTAACTTCTGTTATGAACTATTGGATTTTGTACAACTACATAAATATCTTTGAATTTTGCATCATCTTTATACATATCAACCATTTCTTCAAATCCTATAATACCAACTTTTAATTCTTGCATAATGAAATTTACCCTGCTCAAAGCATTAGCAACTTTGTTCAACTTACCACTTGTGGGTTTTATCACAAAAGTGAAACTCTGTAAAAACTCTACCCACTTGGCATGTTTCTGGTTCAATTTTGTCTAGTTGTTCATGAACTGCAATGGATGATTGTAAGAATATAATACAAACTCCTTCGGTAGAAAATAATGTCTCCATTTTTTAAAATCTTGCACAATAGCATAGAACTCTTTATCATAAGAAGAATACTTCTTCTTAGCTTCATTTAGTTTCTCACTAAAGTTAGCTGTTGGTCTTTGTTCCTGACTCAAAACTGCTCCAATTGCAACTCCACTAGCATTAGCTTCAACTTGAAAAACGGTTTCATCCTTCAATGGCAGCAGTGTGTGTTTATTTCCATCCTTCTCCAGAGTGTAAGTATTTCTTCTCCGATCATGAATAGCTTTTCGATCAAACTTCCAAGATCTTCCTAGCAACAAATGGCATTATACATCCATTAGCATTACATCACACAATACCACATCCTTATAAGTTCCAATCTGTATCTCAACCTTGCATTGTTCTGTCACAATAAGCTGATGTCCTTTTTGCAACCATGAGACTTTGTAAGGAGTAGGGTGTGATTTTTTCACTAGTCCTAACTTGTCCACCATTTCTATAGAAACAAGCTTATCAATGCTTCCACTATCAATTATCACTTTACAACATTTTCCTTTGAACTTGCATATAGTTCTGAATAAACTCTTTCTATGAGCTAGTTCTCCTGTCTCTTTCTCTTCCTTAAGCAATACCCTTTTCAACAACAAGCATTCTCCTACTTCAGGTGATTCTTCCTTGTCTGCAATTTGAGGTTTTCTTCCCTTGCCTCAGCCAAATTCACATTTCTCTGATTTGTTGCTTTATTATGAGGACAGTCCCATGATCCATGTCACCATTCTCCACATGTATAGCACTAAATTTCTCTTCCTCGGCCTCTTCCTCTGGGTGAAAATATTTCTCTATTAAAGTCTCCTCTCTGTGGTGGTCTACTACTTGAACTTCCTGCTTCAGTATGATGATGTTGAAATCTTGGTCTGGTAGTTCATCTACCTCTTGTTGAACTCTTCCCTTTGTTCCTTTGATTTTTCTTCCTCAACATCTTCTCTTCTGCCTTTAAAGCTACTTGATAGGCATCTTCAATTGTATTTGAACTTAGCAAGCTAATTTCATCTTGTATATCATACCTTAAGCCATTGATATACTTGGCTACCTTCTCTTCATTATCCTATGCATGTCCTTCTCTAATGTTCAGCTTGTAAAACTCTTATGTGTACTCTTTGATAGTCATTTTTTTTGGCTCAAGTTTTGCAATTGTCTAAAAAGAATTAACTCATAATATTTTGGCATAAATTGTCTTTCAATTTACTTACCATTTTATCCCATTGTTTGATCTTGGGCTTCCCTTTTCTTGCTCTGGATGTTTGTAATTCATCTCACCAAATAGTTGCATGACCCTTAAGTCTGGTAACTGTAAATTTCACCTTATTTTTGTCATCAACCTCCTCCTCATAGTCAAAATACTTGTCTAATGAACTAATCCAGTCCATCAACTCTTCTACATTGAGATTCCCATCATACAAAGGTATTTCCATCTTTGGTCTTCCACTTGCTTTGGCCAACACCTTGATAACTTTGGCAGCTTCACTTTCAACCTCTTCTTCTTACTTAGAAGATTCTTTTGTTGCACTAGCATCTCCTTCATCAGTTTCTCTCCTCTGAGCAGTCTCCATTGTCTCCATCCTTGTACGCAGACTCCAGATCTCATCCAACAGAACTGCATTCGCTATAGGTCTCCCTCGACCTATGCCAACTCCTCTCCTCGGTGGCATGTTTGTTGTAGCAAAACTTAATCTCTGTGCTATGATACCAAAATGACACAGGAGGTTGAAAAAATGAGGTTATAATTAGAAAATAGACTAATGTTTAACTTTATAACCAATCAGCTCTCTTAAACGTATTTTGTACATGGCTTTCTTTTTCTTGAGGGTCCCACTTTTTCTCCTAATCACCGCTAGTCCCACTTAACTTTTCCTTAGAATCGAGCACTTCTATCTGCACCATTGATTTCACCCTTCTAGATCCAATGGCTATCGCATCATATCACGTGCCAACTAGTCAGACGATCACCACCGTCGATTGACCTCGCTTGATCCAACGGTCATCGCTCAATCTCGTGCGCACTCTAGCAAGGTCGTTATCAAATTGAGAGCACGCAAGAAAATTTGTTTTAGCGTGCTACATGTCGAGCGCTAAGGCTAATCACATGGACTCGGAACAATACTACTTACCACTTTTTGAGCGCGCGAGATACCGCTTCCCGCTCATCAAATACAACCCACGTGCTTATTACTTAACTTTAAGAAAGACACTTTAAGTAAGGTTTAGCACTTTAGCCCCAATATTAACCTTAAACATGAATCGGCAGCGATTAACGATAAAACACATAAACAATTGTGATTTATAAATAAAACATTTAAACAGAGGAAAATACCCGATTAGGGTCCAGAACACCGATACACAGATATAATGAACTTCTGCACTAGGATTAACACGCAACACCACACTTAATCCTTTATTCAATAAAATGTAAATTATAGAGTCTTGGCCCTCTCGGCCCGATTACAATGGTTTCCTAACCTCTATTCTATCTCAAACCCTATCTTTGTCACTCAAAACTCTCGCTTACATACTTTTTTCTCAATCATCTAATTACATTCTTTTTCTCTTTTATGAATTGAATACTATCCTAACTGCATTAACAACTCGATCCCTATTTTAATCAATCTAACAATTAAATCTTTATTCTCAAGCTCTATTACACACCTATACTAACAACCTATCTCTTAGTCTAAAAATAATATAATATTCCAATTATTATAATAATGAAGTAAAGATCATTTTTGAGAGATCTAACCCTCTCTACTAAAACTGACTTTGACCACTCAGGTCAATGAAATTCATCCCATTTTAGCCACAACATGTGAACATATAATCACATTGCTGGCTAAGTTTGGATTCTCCTGCATCACTATGCTTACAAACAAAATGGAAATAAGATATTTTGGGCGATTGTAGCTTATCTATGAGAAGAGATGTGGAAGATACATGCCTTTGGACTATGTTACAATGAGGCACAAGGGCCTATTTATTATTTGAAAAGATGATAAAACCTTAAACAACCAAAACCCTAACCCGAGGAGATGTAACACCAAGAGTTTGTGGGCCTCGTTGGGGTTAGGTGGGCAGCCAACTTGCTGGGGTTGTAACTTGGTCATATTATATTTGTTTGGCGCGTACAATACCTTTTCCAAAATGTCCCTCTGAGTACTATAGGTTTCACCGTAGGCCCCTTCCAATAGCTACAGGTCTGCCATGGACCCCAAAAAATCATCGTTTAGGGGGTTAAAACTGCTTCGAAAGTTCATGACCCAAAAACTGCTAAAACTAGTAAATGCTAAAAAGAGAAAGGAAATCAATGAAACTGATTGGGGGTCTAGGTGGAATAGGCAGGTGGCCACCAATATCCACCTTGATCAATTCTTGTGGAGGAATGATTGCTTATGTAGGAGAATGGCATGGAGAGGTTCTCAGTTTATAAGGAATCAAGTGGAAGAGTAGTCATGAAAAATATATGAGGTCAGTATCATGTGGTTCTAAGTTGATATTATGTAATTATATTATTTCTATGTTATGGAAAGGCTATACCAAGGGATACGTTAGTGAAATGAAAGCAGTGTGGTCTGCGGCGTGTTGGGACAAGCATGAATAAGACACTGGAAGCAATGTTTCTTGGTAGAGGTAGTGTGGTTTCGAATGTGTGGTATTATTGTTGCGCATATGTCGTACATGTTGTACATGTTTCATCTGTGATGATTGTGCATGTGAAATATTGTGCATATGTAGTGTGTGTACATGTTGTTTATGCAATATTATGTACAGGGTGTTAGTACAGATAGTGTTATATGAATGTTGCATATTTAGTGCTAGGTATTGCTCTGCGCATGTTGGATATATGGTGTTGTGTACATATTGTATTGTGTGCATGAGGGATATGTGGTGATGTGTACATATGGTGCTCTGAGCATGTTGGATATGCGGTGTTATGTACATATGATACTATGTACATGTTGGATATGCAGTGCTATGTACATATTGTGTTTCATGCAAGTTGTACATGTGGTGCTCTATACATATGGTGTTGTGTGCATGATTGTACAATTCATGTTGTGTCCATGTGGTGTTGTGTACATGTTGTACAAGTGGCATTGTGTGCAGGTGGTGTTGTGTACATGTTGTACAAGTGGCATTGTGTGCAGGTGGTGTTGTGTACATGACGTGCATGTGGCATTGTGTACAGGTGTTGTCGTGTATGTGGTATTATGTACATGTGGTATTGTGTACACATTCTACATGTGGTGCAATGTACATGTGGCATTGTATACACGTTGTGCAGGTGGTTGTGGTGTATAGGTGGTATTGTGTACATATGGTACTGATGTACGTGTGGTATTGTGTGTATGTCGTACATGTTGTGTTGTGTACATGTGGTACTATGTATGTGTATTGTGTAGTTGTCGTATTGTTACATGTGTATTCATTGTGTTGTACTTTGTGCGGGTACACGTACTGTGTGGCGTTGTACATTGGGTATATATGTATGAGTTGTGCTATATATTGGGTGTATGTGTATGCATTTTGTGGTGTCAAACGTTGTGTACGGAATGTGTGTCTTGTGATGTACATTGTGTATATACCTGTGTTGTGTTGTGTCATACACCAGACATATGAGTATGTATTATGTTGTGCTATACACTGAGTATAGGTGTATGTCATGTATGTCAGGTGTAGATGCATGTATTGCATGGTTTGTTATGCCATGTGTGGTTGTATGTGTGGGTTTTACACTATGTGTGTGTGCACATGGTTAAGGAGAAGGCACTTGGTGTTTATCGGGTCTGGCAACCAATCCGGAGTGCGTACGGAATAAGGAAAAAGGAAGAAGCTAATGATTGATTAAAGGATGAGTATCAGTATTTTATTTCAATTTTATTATGCATGTGACATATGATTCTGGTCTATCATGATTACATGTGATCTATGATTCTAATTTATGATGGTTACATGTGATTTATGATTTTGATTTATGATGGTTGTGTTTTGAGCTAACCTAATTTGATATGTTTATACATGATGATTTGGTCAAAGATGCTAGTTTGACTTGTTGTGATAGGAAGTAAACAGGATCGCAAGTGTACCTTATTAACGAGCTACCAATGATGTATGATTTGAATTTATTTAAATTTATTTTGAATCTAATGGAAATTATGTTCTTGGTATAGGAATGTATGAACATGTTCGGTTGGTTGGCCAAAATCGACTGCAAGAATTAGTAGCAACAAAAATGAATTGAAAGTGGCAGAAGTATGCTAGTAAAGTACTTCAAGAGTAGGGCCATTGTGGGACACTGGTACCCAATAGTGCCCATTGATTTACATGAGCATGTTATGACCAATATGATGATTTGAGGTAGGTATATTCCTTGGTTTTGTATCTTCCAATGCGAGGAGTCGTTGCCAAGGGATGGACTACCCGAGGTGGGGGTGTTAGTGGAACTTGGAAGGTGAGTGACTGCACGAAAGGGGTTAACTGAATTGCCCGAGGGACTATGTAGAAGAGAAGGGAAGTTCGAGGATATATTTGTTTTAGTCATGAGCATTTCTAAATGGAATCAGATGCACATTGAGAGTGTGCCCTAGAACAATGAGCCAGTAATTGTTCACTGAGAGGACAAGTGGAACAGGATTATAGCGTTGGACAACATGTGAACATATAATCACATTGCTGGCTAAGTTTGGATTCTCCTGCATCACTATGCTTACAAACAAAATGGAAATAAGATATTTTGGGCGATTGTAGCTTATCTATGAGAAGAGATGTGGAAGATACATGCCTTTGGACTATGTTACAATGAGGCACAAGGGCCTATTTATTATTTGAAAAGATGATAAAACCTTAAACAACCAAAACCCTAACCCGAGGAGATGTAACACCAAGAGTTTGTGGGCCTCGTTGGGGTTAGGTGGGCAGCCAACTTGCTGGGGTTGTAACTTGGTCATATTATATTTGTTTGGCGCGTACAATACCTTTTCCAAAATGTCCCTCTGAGTACTATAGGTTTCACCGTAGGCCCCTTCCAATAGCTACAGGTCTGCCATGGACCCCAAAAAATCATCGTTTAGGGGGTTAAAACTGCTTCGAAAGTTCATGACCCAAAAACTGCTAAAACTAGTAAATGCTAAAAAGAGAAAGGAAATCAATGAAACTGATTGGGGGTCTAGGTGGAATAGGCAGGTGGCCACCAATATCCACCTTGATCAATTCTTGTGGAGGAATGATTGCTTATGTAGGAGAATGGCATGGAGAGGTTCTCAGTTTATAAGGAATCAAGTGGAAGAGTAGTCATGAAAAATATATGAGGTCAGTATCATGTGGTTCTAAGTTGATATTATGTAATTATATTATTTCTATGTTATGGAAAGGCTATACCAAGGGATACGTTAGTGAAATGAAAGCAGTGTGGTCTGCGGCGTGTTGGGACAAGCATGAATAAGACACTGGAAGCAATGTTTCTTGGTAGAGGTAGTGTGGTTTCGAATGTGTGGTATTATTGTTGCGCATATGTCGTACATGTTGTACATGTTTCATCTGTGATGATTGTGCATGTGAAATATTGTGCATATGTAGTGTGTGTACATGTTGTTTATGCAATATTATGTACAGGGTGTTAGTACAGATAGTGTTATATGAATGTTGCATATTTAGTGCTAGGTATTGCTCTGCGCATGTTGGATATATGGTGTTGTGTACATATTGTATTGTGTGCATGAGGGATATGTGGTGATGTGTACATATGGTGCTCTGAGCATGTTGGATATGCGGTGTTATGTACATATGATACTATGTACATGTTGGATATGCAGTGCTATGTACATATTGTGTTTCATGCAAGTTGTACATGTGGTGCTCTATACATATGGTGTTGTGTGCATGATTGTACAATTCATGTTGTGTCCATGTGGTGTTGTGTACATGTTGTACAAGTGGCATTGTGTGCATGTGGTGTTGTGTACATGACGTGCATGTGGCATTGTGTACAGGTGTTGTCGTGTATGTGGTATTATGTACATGTGGTATTGTGTACACATTCTACATGTGGTGCAATGTACATGTGGCATTGTATACACGTTGTGCAGGTGGTTGTGGTGTATAGGTGGTATTGTGTACATATGGTACTGATGTACGTGTGGTATTGTGTGTATGTCGTACATGTTGTGTTGTGTACATGTGGTACTATGTATGTGTATTGTGTAGTTGTCGTATTGTTACATGTGTATTCATTGTGTTGTACTTTGTGCGGGTACACGTACTGTGTGGCGTTGTACATTGGGTATATATGTATGAGTTGTGCTATATATTGGGTGTATGTGTATGCATTTTGTGGTGTCAAACGTTGTGTACGGAATGTGTGTCTTGTGATGTACATTGTGTATATACCTGTGTTGTGTTGTGTCATACACCAGACATATGAGTATGTATTATGTTGTGCTATACACTGAGTATAGGTGTATGTCATGTATGTCAGGTGTAGATGCATGTATTGCATGGTTTGTTATGCCATGTGTGGTTGTATGTGTGGGTTTTACACTATGTGTGTGTGCACATGGTTAAGGAGAAGGCACTTGGTGTTTATCGGGTCTGGCAACCAATCCGGAGTGCGTACGGAATAAGGAAAAAGGAAGAAGCTAATGATTGATTAAAGGATGAGTATCAGTATTTTATTTCAATTTTATTATGCATGTGACATATGATTCTGGTCTATCATGATTACATGTGATCTATGATTCTAATTTATGATGGTTACATGTGATTTATGATTTTGATTTATGATGGTTGTGTTTTGAGCTAACCTAATTTGATATGTTTATACATGATGATTTGGTCAAAGATGCTAGTTTGACTTGTTGTGGTAGGAAGTAAACAGGATCGCAAGTGTACCTTATTAACGAGCTACCAATGATGTATGATTTGAATTTATTTAAATTTATTTTGAATCTAATGGAAATTATGTTCTTGGTATAGGAATGTATGAACATGTTCGGTTGGTTGGCCAAAATCGACTGCAAGAATTAGTAGCAACAAAAACGAATTGAAAGTGGCAGAAGTATGCTAGTAAAGTACTTCAAGAGTAGGGCCATTGTGGGACACTGGTACCCAATAGTGCCCATTGATTTACATGAGCATGTTATGACCAATATGATGATTTGAGGTAGGTATATTCCTTGGTTTTGTATCTTCCAATGCGAGGAGTCGTTGCCAAGGGATGGACTACCCGAGGTGGGGGTGTTAGTGGAACTTGGAAGGTGAGTGACTGCACGAAAGGGGTTAACTGAATTGCCCGAGGGACTATGTAGAAGAGAAGGGAAGTTCGAGGATATATTTGTTTTAGTCATGAGCATTTCTAAATGGAATCAGATGCACATTGAGAGTGTGCCCTAGAACAATGAGCCAGTAATTGTTCACTGAGAGGACAAGTGGAACAGGATTATAGCGTTGGACATTAGATGTAGTTTAACTATGGCAGTGGATTCTAGACTTCCTAGGAAGGAGGTGAATCCTGGTATTACTTGACGATGGAGGTGTGAGCCTCTAGATTCCCTTCTTGCGGATGCAGGCATCGTATCTTTTTATTTTCTAGTTGAGAAAATGTGTATATGTGTATATTATTGTAAATATTGTATTGAGCTAAAATTATAAAGCTCCATAGACATTATGGTTATTTGTTGGTTGAAGAAAATGTGTATGTGTATATGTTGTTATTGTAAATACCATAATGAGGTGTGTTATAAAGCTCCAGTAAACGGTATGTATGTCATGTTTTAGTAGTGTTCATTGTAAATATTGCAACGAGCTATGTTTTAAAACTCCATGGTCAGTATGTTTTATTTTCAACAGTCTTGTTTGTTATAGGTGTCATTGAACACAAGGATGGTGTTCCCCCAAGGGGGAGGGTTCTGTAACAGCCCTAGTGAAAATTATATGTAAAAATATATATAAGGCCATGATGATGGGACATGTATTCCAAGCTTAATGGTGGGAGAAACATCCTAGTGGGTGTTCATTATGTTTATTATGGCTAAGGAAATTGGAAAAGGAAATGGAAAAGGCTTTGGAAAGGCATGAGGCATTTAATGGCATTTTATTTACGAAAATAATGGAAATTAGGAGAAAAGGAAGGTGAAGGGTCACAGGTTGCATGAGAGGATGAAAATGAAAGAAAATGATGGAAAATGAAGAAAATATAGGCCTCATTTATAAAAAGGCTTCTAAGGATCGGTTGGTAAGCTTTTGACAAGTTTTGGTGGAGCTCTCTTCTATTCCCTCTCTCTCTCTCATATTCTTGGAGACTTAGAGTTTTCTTGGAGCACTCTTGGTGGGTGTGGCATACTTGGATTTTTGGAGCAAGAAGGCAAAGGAAGAGCAGGAAAGTGAAAGAGGGCATCGAGATCATCAGTTACATTAGATTGTCTTGCGGGTACCAAGCTACATGTATGTTTCATTCACTAGTTTTGGCATGCATGGCACATGAATTTGGTTTCTTGGTTGTGATCTGCCATTGGCATGGAGGATGGTTGGTATTGACAATGGATTGCCTAGCCTTGCCATTTCTTGGATAGCCATGGTGATTGTGGGTGTATTTTCATTATTTTGTTTTTGGTTGGTTCTAATGTTTCCTTAGCTTGGGTTGAGTTACTAGTCCTGGGGCCTTGGTTGGACAAACACTCTGGAGCCCTGGAACAACTCGGTTTGAATTACTAGTCCTGGAACCTTGGTTGGAAAAACACTCTGGAGCCCTTAGTGAGTTGAGTTACTAGTCCTAGAGCCTTAGTTGGACAAATGCTCTAGAGCTCGATAAAATTTGTGGGTTGACTTACTAGTCCTGGAGCCTTGGTTGGAACAAATGCTCTGGAGCCCTGGACGGTTGGGATAGAGACCGATCGTATGATGGTTTGTTGATGTCTGATTGTGAGGTGGAATCATTGTTTTATGTGTTGGGGTGGATAGCCTCTAGAAGCCTTATTTAGAAACTACAAATCCCAAATAGATTAATTCTTCTTTCGTGAAACTACATTTCTTCATATTTATCAGCAATTTCTCTTTCTGTGGAGTTCTTAAAACCAACTTAAGATGCTCCGAGTGTTCTTCTTTGCTTCTACTGAAAACTAAAATATCGTCAAGGTAAACAATAACAAACTTGTCTGCATATTCCTTCAAGACTTCATTCATTAATCTCATGAATGTGCTAGGTGCATTAGTGAGTCCAAAAGGCATCACTAACCACTCATACAAACCACTATTTGTTTTAAATGCAGTCTTCCATTCATCTCCTTCTCTAATTCTTATTTGATGATATCCACTCTTCATATCTATCTTAGTAAAATACTTTGACCCACTCAAACAATCCATCAAATCATCCATGCGTGGTAAAGGAAATCTATACCTGATAGTAATCTTGTTTATGGCTCTGGAATACATACACATATGCCATTCGCCTCCTTTCTCTGGGCTGAGTACTGTTGGTACAACACATGGACTGAGACTCTCTCTGATCAATCCCTTATCCATCAGTTCTTGCACTTGTCTTCCAACTTCTGCATTCTCTTGAGGAGTTAATCTGTATGCTGCTTTGTTTGGCAAACTTGCTCCAAGTATTAGATCAATATGATGACTAATACTCCTAATTGGTGGTAATGCATTTGGTAACTCATCCACAATAATATCAGCACAATCATTCAACAGAGTTTTGATTTCTTCAGGTTAATCATCTAAGTTTGTGGAAGTTCAAATTACCTTAGGTATCCCTATGAAAGCAAAATGCATTTCTTCACCATTTCCAACTTCTTGCAACAACTCCTTTCCACTCATCATCATAACACTGTTTCCATGTGCCTCTTTGCCTGTTTCATCCTTCAATGGCAGCAGTGTGTGTTTATTTCCATCCTTCTCCAGAGTGTAAGTATTTCTTCTCCGATCATGAATAGCTTTTCGATCAAACTTCCAAGATCTTCCTAGCAAAAAATGGCATTATACATCCAGTAGCATTACATCACACAATACCACATCCTTATAAGTTCCAATCTGTATCTCAACCTTGCATTGTTCTGTCACAATAAGCTGATGTCCTTTTTGCAACCATGAGACTTTGTAAGGAGTAGGGTGTGATTTTTTCACTAGTCCTAACTTGTCCACCATTTCTATAGAAACAAGCTTATCAATGCTTCCACTATCAATTATCACTTTACAACATTTTCCTTTGAACTTGCATATAGTTCTGAATAAACTCTTTCTATGAGCTGGTTCTCTTGTCTCTTTCTCTGCCTTAAGCAATACCCTTTTCAACAACAAGCATTCTCCTACTTCAGGTGATTCTTCCTTGTCTGCAATTTGAGGTTTTCTTCCCTTGCCTCAGCCACATTCACATTTCTCTGATTTGTTGCTTTATTATGAGGACAGTCCCATGATCCATGTCACCATTCTCCACATGTATAGCACTAAATTTCTCTTCCTCGGCCTCTTCCTCTGGGTGAAAATATTTCTCTATTAAAGTCTCCTCTCTGTGGTGGTCTACTACTTGAACTTCCTGCTTCAGTATGATGATGTTGAAATCTTGGTCTGGTAGTTCATCTACCTCTTGCTGAACTCTTCCCTTCGTTCCTTTGATTTTTCTTCCTCAACATCTTCTCTTCTGCCTTTAAAGCTACTTGATAGGAATCTTCAATTGCATTTGGACTTAGCAAGCTAATTTCATCTTGTATATCATACCTTAAGCCATTGATATACTTGGCTACCTTCTCTTCATTATCCTCTGCATGTCCTTCTCTAATGTTCAGCTTGTAAAACTCTTATGTGTACTCTTTGATAGTCATTTTTTTTGGCTCAAGTTTTGCAATTGTCTAAAAAGAATTAACTCATAATATTTTGGCATAAATTGTCTTTCAATTTACTTACCATTTTATCCCATTGTTTGATCTCGGGCTTCCCTTTTCTTGCTCTGGATGTTTGTAATTCATCTCACCAAATAGTTGCATGACCCTTAAGTCTGGTAACTGTAAATTTCACCTTATTTTTGTCATCAACCTCCTCCTCATAGTCAAAATACTTGTCTAATGAACTAATTGAGTCCATCAACTCTTCAACATTGAGATTCCCATCATACAAGGGTATTTCCATCTTTGGTCTTCCACTTGCTTTGGCCAACACCTTGATAACTTTGGCAGCTTCAATTTCAACCACTTCTTCTTACTTAGAAGATTCTTCTGTCGCACTAGCATCTCCTTCATCAGTTTCTCTCCTTTGAGCAGTCTCCATTGTCTCTGTCCTTGTACGTAGACTCCGGATCTCATCCAGCAGAACTGCATTCGCTATAGGTCTCCCTCAACCTATGCCAACTCCTCTCCTCGGTGGAATGTTTTTTGTAGCAAAACTTAATCTCTGTGCTATGATACCAAAATGACACAGGAGGTTGAAAAAATGAGGTTATAATTAGAAAATATACTAATGGTTAACTTTATAACCAATCAGCTCTCTTAAACGTATTTTGTACATGGCTTTCTTTTTCTTGAGGGTCCTGCTTTTTCTCCTAATCACCGCTAGTCCCACTTAACTTTTCCCTATAATCGAGCACTTCTATCTGCACCATTGATTTCACCCTTCTAGATCCAATGGCTATCGCATCATATCACGCGCCAACTAGTCAGACGATCACCACCGTCGATTGACCTCGCTTGAGCCAACGGTCATTGCTCAATCTCGTGCGCACTCTAGCAAGGTCGTTATCAAATTGAGAGCACGCAAGAAAATTTGTTTTAGCGTGCTACATGTCGAGCTCTAAGGCTAATCACACGGACTCGGAACAATACTACTTACCACTTTTTGAGCGTGCGAGATACCGCTTCCCTCTCATCAAATACAACCCACGTGCTTATTACTTAACTTTAAGAAAGACACTTTAAGTAAGGTTTATCACTTTAGCCCCAATATTAACCTTAAACATGAACCAGCAGCGATTAACGATAAAACACATAAACAATTGTGATTTATAAATAATACATTTAAACAGAGTAAAATACCCGATTGGGGTCCAGAACACCGATACATAGATATAATGAACTTCTGCACTAGGATTAAAACGCAACACCACACTTAATCCTTTATTCAATAAAATGTAAATTATAGAGTCTTGGCCCTCTCTGCCCGATTACAACGTTTTCCTGACCTCTATTCTATCTCAAACCCTATCTTTATCACTCAAAACTCTCGCTTACACACTTTTTTCTCAATCATCTAATTACATTAATTTTCTCTTTTATGAATTGAATACTATCCTAACTGCATTAACAACCCGATCCCTATTTTAATCAATCTAACAATTAAATCTCTATTCTCAAGCTCTATTACACACCTATACTAACAACCTATCTCTTAGTCTAAAAATAATATAATATTCCAATTATTATAATAATGAAGTAAAGATCATTTTTGAGAGGTCTAACCCTCTCTACTAAAACTGACTTTGACCACTCAGGTCAATGAAATTCATCCCATTTTAGCCACAACATGTGAACATATAATCACATTGCTGGCTAAGTTCAGATGCTCCTGCATCACTATGCTTACAAACAAAATGGAAATAAGATAGCTTGGGCGATTGTAGCTTATCTATGAGAAGAGATGTGGAAGATACATGCCTTTGGACTATGTTACAATGAGGCTCAAGGGCCTATTTATTATTGGAAAAGATGATAAAACCTAAACAACCAAAACCCTAACCCGAGGAGATGTAACACCAAGAGTTTGTGGGCCTCGTTGGGGTTAGGTGGGCAGCCAACATGCTGGGGTTGTAACTTGGTCATATTATCTTCGTTTGGCGCGTACAATACCTTTTCCAAAATGTCCCTCTGAGTACTATAGGTTTCACCATAGGCCCCTGCCAATAGATACAGGCCTGTCGTGGACCCCAAAAAATCATCGTTTAGGGGGTCAAAACTGCTTCGGAAGTTCATGACCCAAAAACTGCTAAAACTAGTAAATGCTAAAAAGAGAAAGGAAATCGATGAAACTGATTGGGGATCTATGTGGAATAGGCAGGTGGCCACCAATATCCACCTTGATCAATTCTTGTGGAGGAATGATTGCTTATGTAGGAGAATGGCATGGAGAGGTTCTCAGTTTATAAGGAATCAAGTGGAAGAGTAGTCATGAAAAATATATGAGGTTAGTATCATGTGGTTCTAAGTTGATATTATGTAATTATATTATTTCTATGTTATGGACAGGTTATACCAAGGGATACATTAGTGAAATGAAAGCAGTGTGGTCTGCGGCGTGTTGGGACAAGCATGAATAAGACACTGGAAGCAAGGTTTCTTGGTAGAGGTATTGTGGTTTCGAATGTGTGGTATTATTGTTGCGCATATGTCATACATGTTGTACATGTTTCATCTGTGATGATTGGCATGTGCAATATTGTGCATATGTAGTGTGTGTACATGTTGTTTATGCAATATTATGTACAGGGTGTTAGTACAGATAGTGTTATATGAATGTTGCATATTTAGTGCTAGGTATTGCTCTGCGCATGTTGGATATATGGTGTTGTGTACATATTGTATTGTGTGCATGAGGGATATGTGGTGATGTGTACATATGGTGCTCTGAGCATGTTGGATATGCGGTGTTGTGTACAGATGATGCTATGTACATGTTGGATATGCAGTGCTATGTACATATTGTGTTGCATGCAAGTTGTACATGTGGTGCTCTATACATATGGTGTTGTGTGCATGATTGTACAATTCATGTTGTGTCCATGTGGTGTTGTGTACATGTTGTACAAGTGGCATTGTGTGCAGGTGGTGTTGTTGACATGATGTGCATGTGGCGTTGTGTATAGATGTTTTCGTGTATGTTGTAATATGTACATGTGGTATTGTGTACACATTCTACATGTGGTGCAATGTACATGTGGCATTGTATACACGTTGTGCAAGTGGTTGTGGTGTATAGGTGGTACTGTGTACATATGGTACTGATGTACGTGTGGTATTGTGTGTATGTCGTACATGTTGTGTTGTGTACATGTGGTACTATGTATGTGTATTGTGTAGTTGTCGTATTGTTACATGTGTATTCATTGTGTTGTACTCTGTGCGGGTACACGTACTGTGTGGCGTTGTACATTGGGTATATATGTATGAGTTGTGCTATATATTGGGTGTATGTGTATGCATTTTGTGGTGTCGAACATTGTGTATGGAATGCGTGTCTTGTGATGTACATTGTGTACATACCTGTGTTGTGTTGTGTCATACACCAGACATATGAGTATGTATTATGTTGTGTTATACACTGAGTATAGGTGTATGTGTTGTATGTCAGGTGTAGATGCATGTATTGCATGGTTTGGTATGCCATGTGTGGTTGTATGTGTGGGTTGTACACTATGTGTGTGTGCACATGGTTAAGGAGAAGGCACTTAGTGTTTATCGTGTCTGGCAACCAATCCGGAGTGTGTACGGAATAAGGAAAAAGGAAGAAGCTAATGATTGATTAAAGGATAAGTATCAATATTTTATTTCAATTTTATTATGCATGTGACTTATGGTTCTGGTCTATGATGATTACATGTGATCTATGATTCTAATTTATGATGGTTACATGTGATTTATGATTTTGATTTATGATGGTTGTGTTTTGAGCTAACCTAATGTGATATGTTTATACATGATGATTTGGTCAAAGACGCTAGTTTGACTTGTTGTGATAGGAAGTAAACAGGATCACAAGTGTACCTTATTAACGAGCTACCAATGATGTATGATTTGAATTTTTTTAAATTTATTTTGAATCTACTGGAAATTATGTTCTTGGTACAGGAATGTATGAACATGTCGGGTTGGTTGGACAAAATCGACTGCAAGAATTAGTAGCAACAACAAGGAATTGAAACAGGAAGAAGTATGCTAGTAAAGTACTTCAAGAGTAGGGCCATTGTGGGACACTGGTACCCAATAGTGCCCATTGATTTCCACAAGCATGTTATGACCAATATGATGATTTGAGGTAGGTATATTCCTTGGTTTTGTATCTTCCAATGTGAGGAATCCTTGCCAAGGGATGGACTACCCGAGGTGGGGGTGTTAGTGGAACTTGGAAGGTGAGTGACTGCACGAAAGGGGTTAACTGAATTGCCCGAGGGACTATGTAGAAGAGAAGGGAAGGTCGAGGATATATTTGTTTTAGTCATGAGCATTTCTAGATGGAATCAGATGCACATTGAGAGTGTGCCCTAGAACAATGAGCCTGTAATTGTTCACTGAGAGGACAAGTGGCACATGATTATAGCGTTGGACATTAGATGTAGTTTAACTATGGCAGTGGATTCTAGACTTCCTAGGAAGGAGGTTAATCCTGGTATTACTTGAGGGTGGAGGTGTGAGCCTCTAGATTCCCTTCTTGCGGATGCATGCATCGTATCATTTTATTTGCTAGTTGAGAAAATGTGTATATGTGTATATTATTGTAAATATTGTATTGAGCTAAATTTATAAAGCTCCATAGACATTATGGTTATTTGTTGGTTGAAGAAAATGTGTATGTGTATATGTTATTATTGTAAATACCATAATGAGGTGTGTTATAAAGCTCCAGTAAATGGTATGTATGTCATGTTTTAGCAATGGTCATTGTAAATACTCCAACGAGCTATGTTATAAAACTCCATGGTCAGTATGTTGTTTTTTCAACAATCTTGTTTGTTATAGGTGTCATTGAACACACGGATGGTGTTCCCCCAAGGGGGAGGGTTTTGTAATAGCCCTAGTGAAAATTATATGTAAAAATATATATAAGGCCACGATGATGGGACATGTATTCCAAGCTTAATGGTGGGAGAAACATCCTAGTGGGTGTTCATTATGTTTATTATGGCTAAGGAAATTGGAAAAGGAAATGGAAAAGGCTTTGGAAAGGCATGAGGCATTTAATGGCATTTTATTTATGAAAATAATGGAAATTAGGAGAAAAGGAAGGTGAAGGGTCACAGGCTTCATGAGAGGATGAAAATGAAAGAAAATGATGGAAAATGAATAAAATATAGGCCTCATTTATAAAAAGGCTTCTAAGGATCGGTTGGTAAGCTTTTGACAAGTTTTGTTGGAGCTCTCTTCTATTCCCTCTCTCTCTCTCATATTCTTGGAGACTTAGAGTTTTCTTGGAGCACTCCTGGTGGGTGTGGCATACTTGGATTTTTGGAGCAAGAAGGCAAAGGAAGAGCAGGAAAGTGAAAGAGGGCATCGAGATCATCAATTACATCAGATTGTCTTGCGGGTACCAAGCTACATGTATGTTTCCTTCACTAGTTTTGGCATGCATGGCACATGCATTTGGTTTCTTGGTTGTGATCTACCATTGGCATGGAGGATGGTTGGTATTGACAATGGATTGCCTAGCCTTGCCATTTCTTGGATAGCCATGGTGATTGTGGGTGTATTTTCATTATTTTTTTTTTGGTTGGTTCTAATGTTTCCTTAGCTTGGGTTGAGTTACTAGTCCTGGGGCCTTGGTTGGACAAACACTCTGGAGCCATGGAACAACTTGGTTTGAGTTACTAGTCCTGGAACCTTGGTTGGACAAACACTCTGGAGCCCTTAGTGAGTTGAGTTACTAGTCCTAGAGCCTTAGTTGGACAAATGCTCTAGAGCTCGATAAAATTTGTTGGTTGAGTTACTAGTCCTGGAGCCTTGGTTGGAACAAATGCTCTGGAGCCCTGGACAGTTGGGATAGAGACTGATCGTATGATGGTTTGTTGATGTCTGATTGTGAGGTGGAATCATTGTTTGATGTGTTGGGGTGGATAACCTCTAGAAGCCCTAGATGAGTTTTGATTGATGTGTTGTATGATATCCCACATTCATGCTTGGAATATGGCACGGGGGTAAATGGTTAAAGAGATATTTGGCTTAGCCATTCTACGGTCAGGTGGTACGTGGAAGTCCCATCCTGGGTTTGGATTTTGTACCAATAATAAAAGGTTATTTCTCCTTGTATCTCTATGAGAATTATGATAGATTATATGTGGTTTATATGGTTGGGATTTCATTGGTATGTATGTCCCTATTGTGTTATTTATTTACATGTTTTATGACAGCAAACGTGAGTGGATCTCATCATGTTCTTACTTATTATTGAATTATCAATGTATCTATGACCTAATGGATGAAATAGCACCTAATGTGATAAGGGTACAATGCTTCATGGTGAATCTAAGATGAGTATGAGACCCCTATGCTCAGATCTGTTATTTGCACCTGTAGGTTGCATATTTACTAAGTGTTTGATAAAATGCCTATCATGGCTAGTAGGGGCCTAGTCAAGTTCTTGAACAAGTATTTGCTTTAGTACGGTCATTTCCATGTTATTTTACTGATTTAGTGAGTTGGTTCAATTATGAGTAGTGACCTGGGCTCTAGGCCTAAAAAAGCGGCTCAAATCCTAGAGTCGTTGGCATAACACTGAAAATTTGGGTCTCTAGTCACTGGCAGGCAAGCTTGTGAGAGCAACTATAGGGTACAATCACTTTCATGCCTTGTCATCGGAGCGACTTTGGGTTTAATTCATTTAAATGCTAGGTTAACTCAAGAGTTGGGAACTTGGAGTGGTGGATTAGCTCGTGGGGGTCCTAAAGCACCTGAGGGAGATCTATCTGTTGTGTTTATGTCAATTCAATTTCCTTAAGGACACCTAGGAGGTTGAATTTTATCATAGTAGCCTCTCATTGCATGTTTAACCCGGCTGGTTGCTTGCTTCGGTAGATGTGGGAGGAGGGTGTTACAATTGCATTGGTTATTTGTTCAAATGCAATTTAGGTTATTAGGGTAAGTCCTCAAAGACATTACATCATAATAAAACTATTATTTCTATGCATTGAGTAAATATAAAGCATTTTAATTGAAAATTAGACTAGCTTAGTTGATTATACAATTCATTTTGTGTTACTGAAACAATAAATAGAAAATGGATTTTAGAACATTTTCTATGGTTCTTGTATTATAAGGTGTGAAAAGAGCCAATATAAATCCATGGATGACTATGTAAACAAAGAAACAAATTGCGAAGGGCAATGGGAAAGAACTTGAGGAGTTGAGAAAATGAATTGTTGAATAATGTTGAGTCTGCCCAGTTGTGAGCCCAAGAGAGTATTTACTTCGCACAACTTCAAGAACTTATTCGCTATAGCATTCAACAATTCGGTATAGAAAATGTCATTATCTTTTTTCTTTCCCATTGAAAGATATATATATTGCTCATGAGGAAATGGAAAATGAAATTTGTTATATGTAAAAGCAAATTAATACATTATATGAGTGCAAATAGTTGGTTTCGTTTCTCTATTACTTATTTTCGTTCCCAATCTCGCTTAACTTCACAATTCTCTGGTCCATTCTCAATTAGAATTTGTTACGATTTGTTGTGTGGAAAATACTACATATGTCAGTATCAATAAATAACCATTGAAAATATCAAAGAAAATGATTAATTAAAGTAATGGAAATAAATATCAATAATCTCGAGGCATTCCAGTGATGGCCTTGCACTAGATTTTGATGGCATCTTTGTAACTTTTTCCAATATGAATCAACCCATCTTCCCACAGAAGTAACTAGAACCACAACTACTAGATAAAATGCAACCGGAGGGGAAAAAAATGGTCATTGAAACCACATAACAAATCAAAAATATAGCTAAGTTTGCTACAAATATTATTCTTGAAACCTTTCTCCATGCCCTAACATTTTTCAATTTCTTGTCAAGTTTCTTCCTTTGTTGTTAAAGCTTCACTAGTATCTTTTCGTGAAAACATACAAATATATATAAAGTGGTGCATAAAGAGCTTATAAAATTCGGCCTTGTAAGATAGGCCTCACGCAGAGAACTATGCATCCATCTAGTCATAAAAATTAAAGCCAGAGAGTAAACTAGGTTTATAAATAAATACCTACAATTTCCAATAGATAAAAGGAATGCAACTGGAGGTTCTCGTATATAATAATGTCTTTCATTCAGAGACTAATTGCCTAAAATTCGTATGTTACAAGGTCCTTCGAACTTAAATATAAACCCTAGGATTGGAATCCTAGAAGGGTTGCAACCATCAAATTTGAGAACTTGTACAATGTTAAAGTAAGTAAAATATTTGTAAGCACCTAGATATTGTTCAAATGTAATGCAAAACATGTGAAGAGATTGTGCAAGGGAATAGGGTCTCCATGAATACTTTCTTTCATGATGCCCCTAAAGGTTGGAAAATAAAAGGCACGAGTTGAAGTTAATAATTGAGGAAGGCTACCAAAAATACATTCTAAGTATTATAACTAAATTTAGGATGAGACATAAAGGTATACATGTTTGAGATTCAGAGAGAGATTGTTTCACAACCTACCCTAGAACAATATATAGATATATATACATAAGTCATAACTATGATGTCGACAGCAAAGGTTACCTTGAAAAGAGAATGTTAACCCTTACAAACAAGACACGCTTTTTTTTCAAAATAAATATATAATAAAATTTACTTCCCTGAATTTGTAGAGGTTTCTCTTTCCTTCCTTTGAAGCTTAAATTTGAAGCGTCATATTATCATAAGTCTAGGTTTGGATTTCCACTTGCAAATCCCTAACCCAAAATGTAACTAGGAACAAAAGTAGCAAAGGAAGAAATTTTGCACTATAAAAAAACAAATATATATAACATAAGAACCTAAAATCATAGAGAACGGGAAAGAAAGTTGAGAGGTTCATGTCCGAGAGTAATTAACCAGAGATCAAGTGCAACTCTACCAAACCATCCACCAAGCAGAAGGAATTTCGATGATTCTTTCCTCCATAGCAAATAAAAAAAATATTAGAGCTCAAAACCCTCATTGGGACAAGCCCAAATGAACTAGAATGTTAGAGAGGTTGTGTACACCTTTCCATAATGATTTTTAATTTAAATCTAACCTGTCAAGTAATATCTTTTGTAAACAACAAATTTGTGGCCGAAAATTTTTCATATTTGTAAAGCTTCTAAGAACCACCTCTAATTGATGGCTACTTTGTATTGTCTTGTCAGAGCTCATTTGTATTTACTTGAAGGGGCCCTCATATTGAGGAGGGTTAAACTAGAAGTCTTCAATATTTTATATGGGAAATTACTCTTAAATTATATCGCAAGTACATGTTCTGAGATTAACGTGGTTTGATAAAGATATTTATTTATGTTCGACCCGTGACGTATATACCCATATGTCTAATGTATATGGCTTCTTAATTAATGTGGAGTGGAAATGCGCAATTGGCGATGAAAACCATGATTGCACAATAAGACTCAAGCTCGATGAACCAATCAAGGTGTAAAGAAATAAAATTAAAATATTTAAAAAAATAAATTAATATTGTTTTATAATGTCAACTTTGCAGATTGTTGTTTAATTTTTTTTGTTAAAAAAAAATTGTTCAAAAATTGATAATTTACCGTCAACAGTTAATTGATTACATATATCACTTGTCTACAATAAAGATAATAAAACGTTTGTATACCATTATGCTAAACATTTTCCTTCTTTCATGGTAATAAAAATAAAAATTAATATTTTATAGTTTATATATACTCAACGGCCATCCTTAAGTCGATTGCAGATTCCCCAAATATTCGAAAATCCGATGGATATGAGACGGTCAATTTTTTAACCACACCCATGTCCATCGAATTCTCAAATATTTGAGAAATCTACGATCTACACAAACTCACCCATACTCAACGTGGTGATAACAAATTTTAGAATTTTGGAAAGTTCTCTCCATCGTTATAACCAAACGCCGCAAAGAATCTAGACCTGCGCGTGAGTGGTCTTAATTTTCATAATATAAAATCTAAACTTTGCCAGCCACCTTATCAAGAGCTTCTTTTATTAATTTTAAAATCTGTACTCCTTTACTCCAACGATAAAAGCTTTGAAAAACTTTGGGAAGGCTTGATATTCACATTGTGATAGTGGTGTACACTTTATAAACGAGACTTTATTTGTGTTCTAAAGCTCGCTACATCATCATGTTGTTAATCTTAATTGAATGGTTTAATTTAAATATAAAATAAAGAATTAAATTTAATAAATATGTATAGTTTAAAAATATTAAATTTCAATTTATAGTTAACTTATTTAATTATAATACGCAATTACTTAATCATGTATTTTATGGTTGTGCACAAAAATCATAGGCATAAACATGCATAATGCGTGTCAGCATATTCTCTTAACGAACATAATCATTTTGAACGTATTACCCGCAGGCTTCTTCATTGTCCCAGACTCTGCTTTATTGTCACTTGAAGAAATTCCCAGTCTATAAACCAATTTTCCCACCCGCTTTGGGGTGGTCATCTCGCATCTTCTCATGGGAGGCCAAATCCGCCGACGGTTCCCATCCAATCAGTAAAGAAGAGGTGAAGAAGTTCTCAATCACGTGGAAATAATTGTTTTCATATTTGGTTTGGTCATACGCTCTGTTTCAACCTATTTATTAAGAAGTGAAATGGATTGACATTTATATGTTTCATAATCAAATGCTATTTATGTTTTGTAATTATGGTCAATTTGTTAAGTTCGGATATTTTAAAAGGAAAAAGGGGAATGGTCTCTTTATTACATATATTTTTAAAGGAGATTTATTTTGGCTTTTTAACTTAAAAGTTGGTAAAGTGTGATAACTAAATTTTTATATCATAAGTGGAGTTTTGATATTTTGGGGCGTGAATTTGATTGAGAATTGAGACAACAGTTATTGATATGGAGAAATTGAGTGGGGTTAATTTTTCCCTATGGAAATCACAAATAGAGAATATACTGATTTTAAAGGATAAGTATTTGTCGATTGAGGGTGTAACAAAGAAACTCTCATCGATGATAGATTAGGAATGTAATACGCTAGATAGAAAGCTAATTGCAACAAACTAACAATATCTAGCAAAGAATGTGTATTTCAATGTGTCCAGAGAAAAGACGACAAAAGGATTATGGAAAAAACTATGTGATCTATATGAGAAGAACACGACATCAAACAAAGTGTTCTTGATGAAGAAGCTTTATAATCTCAAGATGAAGGAGGGTGCTTTAGTGGCTGAGCAACCTAATGAATTCAATATTATTACTAGTTAGCTTGCCTAAATCATTCTAGATGATGAAATTAGAGCTATCTTGGTAACGTGTTCTATGTCAGGGAATTGAAAAAATTTAATTGTAGCTATTAGTAGTTCAACACCTGTAGGGACCCTGAAGTTTCATGATCTCAGCAGCAGTTCAATGAATGAGGAGTTGTGATGCAAGTCAGTTGCAGATAACCATGGAGGATAAACTATAGCTCTAGTTGATCGTGGTATGAGAATTGATCGAGGCGGACAATGGTGTTCAAGATCAAAAGGTCGATCAAAATCAAGGAGGGGCAGCATCATTTGCTTTCATTGTGGCAAACCTAGGCACATGAAGAAAGAATGTCGAGTCTGGAAGAAAGAACAAAAGGATCAAAGACTGACCAGTACAAATCACAAGTCATCTAGCACAAATGAAGGTGAGACTACTGTTGTAGTCACAGATGGTGATGTGTTGTTTATTGTTTCAGTAGAGGATGCATGTTTATATACATCTAGCAGTAGCCTTGAGTGGATCCTTGACTCAGGGGCATCTCACCATGTAACCCCATGCAAATATAGTTGTTGCATATAATCTAGGTGATTATGGTAGAGTGCATTTGGGGAATAATCATTTTTGCATCATTTTTGGAGTGGGAGATGTCAAGATCAAGATGAAGGATGGACAAGATATATTGCTGAAATAGGTTAGGAATGTACCAAAAATGTGCATGAGTTTGATTTCTATGTGACGATTGGATGATGAAGGCTATTCTACAAGATTTGGAAAAGGAGGCTTGAAAATTAGCAAAGGACCATTGGTCAAGGCCAGAGGACCCAAGATAGGAACATTACATACATTGAAGGCAATGATAGGAAAACCATATTTGGTTGTTGTCACAAAAGAAAGAAATTCAACAGATCTGTGGTATAAGCACTTGGGTCACATGAGCAAGAAGGGTTTAAAAATCCTTGTTGGTAAAAATTTACTGCCAGGTTTGAAATCCTATAATATTGATCTTTGTGAGAATTGTATATATGGTAGACAAAGAAGAGTTTCATTCCTTAGAGGTGGTCATGACATAAAGAAAAATTTGTTAGAATTGATACACTCAAATGTGCTTGGGCCTGTTAACATTAAGTCGTTATGAGGAGCATCATATTTTGTAACATTTATAGATGATGCATCCAGGAACGTTTGGGCCTACCTATGAAAACTAAAAGTGAACTGTTTGAAATATTTCAAAAACTCCATGTTGTTGTTGAAAGAGAGACTAACAAATTGCTCAAGTGATTGAGAACAAATAATGGTGGAAAATATTGCTCAAAAGCATTCCAGGAATATTGTAATAAGTTCGGCATAAAGCATGAGAAGACTGTGCATGGTACCCCTCAAGAGAATGGTGTTGTAGAAAGGATGAATCACCCCATTATGGAGAAAGTGAGGAGTATGTTGTCCAATTCTCGTTTGGAGAACTATTTTTGGGCAAAAGCTATAAGGGCAGCGTGTTATCTTATAAATTGATCTCTAACTACAATCTTGGATAGTAGAATCCCTTAAGAAGTTTGGACTGGTAAGAAGTTGAATTATTCTTAATTGAAAATCTTTGGATGTGAAGCATTTGTACACATTCCCAAAGAAAATAGGACTAAGCTAGATGATAAATCTATGAAATGCATTTTCTAGGATATGTGGATAAAGAATTTGGTTATTGTTTATGGGATCTAGTCAAACATAAAATTATTAGAAGCAGTGATGTTATATTTAATGAGTCAGAAATGTTTAAGAGGTTTGCAGATGAGTTGGAGCTCAAGAAAGTTATTGATAGGTTTGAAGAGCAGTATGAAAACATCCCACCAATGCAAGAAAATGGACAACAAATTCAAGAGTAGGAAGGACAACAACTGGAAAATGATGAACACCAAGAAGAAGGAATCTTGCATGAACCTTTACAGGAGATTCAACCTGATAATGTACCACCACAACTAGTTCGTAGATCTTCTAGTCCTCATAAGCCTTCACAAAGATATCCTCCTTCAAACTATATCTTATTGACTGATGAAGGTGAGCCTAATTATTTTCCAGAGGCTTGTAAAGTTGAGCACAGTAAAGAATGGAAGAAAGAAATGGAGGAAGAAATGAACTCTTTGCTAGAAAATAAAACTTGGGAATTAGTGATGCTTCTGAAAGGTAGAAAGGCTCTAGAAAAAAAATGGGTTTACAAGATTAAGCATGAAGGTGACAAACAAAAGGAGAGGTATAAGGAAAGGCTGGTGGTCAAAGGATTTGCCCAAAAAGAAGGTATTGAATTCACTAATATTTTCTCACGTGTTGTCAAAATGTCATCCATTAGAGTCATTCTTGGTCTTGTTGTTGCTTTAGACTTAGAATGTGAACAATTAGATTTAAAGACTACTTTCCTTCTTGGTAAATTGGAGGAAGAAATTTATATGGATCAGCCAGAAGGCTTCATATAAAAAGGAAAAGAAGACCTAGTTTGTAGGTTGAAGAAGAGACTTTATTAGTTGAAACAAGCACCTCAATAATGTACAAGAAATTTGATTCATTCATGTTGAAACATGGTTTTCATAGGTTGGAATCTGACCATTTTGTTTATATCAAGAGGTATGATCAAGGAAAGTTGATCCGAATCAGATCCTAAAGAACTCTCCGATTTTTCATAACTTTGTAAAATTCATGCCAAAGTTTCAAAGACTTACAAAGGTAGAACTTATCATAAATATCCTCGAACAGTTGTAATTTGTGAGCAGCGCCAAGCAATGAGGACCCTCGATTGAGCACGCAAACCGTTGGCCCATGGTAATGCGCACTGCCACGAAACAGCAAAATGGGAAGCCTTTTTAAGAAACAAGGGAGGTTTCTAATATGCGATTAGCGACAAGTCGCTAACCGCATATCACCAGGCAACCCCCTTAGAGAAGAAAAATCCTTGAGCGACCCAGACCCAAAAAGTCAAAAAACGTACAAAATTTGTTGATTCCGTCAAAGGCAGGTCCCACACAAAAACCGGCAGAATATCGGAAAGGCTTCGAGCGGTAAGCGGTTTCAATCGAGTCCTTCCCGATGCCACACACTAGGTGCCATGCATCCAGCAGAAGAGAGAGAAAACCGCTCACATCAGACGGGTAAACGTCATGCAACTTACCTGCTCGATATGGATGGAGACCATAGGATTTGGAGGCTCCAGATCGAAGATGGACGTGCAATCCGACGGATGATCGGATTCAATGGGGTAAACAAGCCGAGTTGTATAAAGTTTAAAGTCCGGCATGAATGATGAGTTGGCAGAGGAATCATGTTTGCAGGAAATCTAGGAGTTAAATGGAAATAATGACCGTTCAAACATTTCTAAGAGAACTGACACTCAATTCGTTATGAAACAAGTGACCACCTCCCTGAAAGGCATTACACAGTGATGATGATGCCGAACAGAGGAATTCAAACGGACAGAGACAGGAGAACCAGAGCATCGAGAAGCAGAAACAAATAGTCGGAAAGCAGATTGGCTTTAAAGCCGCGAACTGACAGAAACAAAGCAAGCAAAGGAGAGTTAGTCAAGGCAGAAAGCCATGAGCAGAGAACAAAGAGAAGAAGCTGAGCTGACCTAAAGGCAGCATCAAGCCAGACAGAGTCAGAGAGAGTCAGAGAGTCTGTGTACTCTAGAGAAGGCTTGAGAGATTCAATCGAACTCATCTGTACATGCCTGTCATGTATGAGTCTCAGATTGGGCTCCTACTACTGTGACCCATAGAGGTTGAGTTTCAGTAAGGAGAGTCTGTGTACTCCAGAGACTTGGGGGATCCAAGTCCAGTCCTACTGATTTATATCTATTCAGTGAGACTCAAATTGAGCTCACTGTTGTAAAATTTTTTCTTTGAAAACATAATAGAGAGGCCACCATTGAAGGTTGGACTAGGAGACGTAGCCCAGGAGTATTGGGTGAACTCCTTATTAAACTTGTCGTGTTTACATGTTTTCCTGTTATGTTTTCTCTAACTGCTTCAGTGTCTATGTATTTCGCAATCTTATCAATCTGTTGCATAAAGTAACATAGACACATCCATGCACATGAGTCTGTAATACCTTTAATTCTTTATCCTGGATAAATTCCAGATCAAGTGGTATCAAAGCTATAGGTTACTAAGGTTAGACAAGCTTGTGCTAGATTTTTTTGTTGAATGCTAACTAGATCAAAGCTTAAATTAGGAGAAGGAGAGTTGGTTGAAACTAACCTTGAAATTGGAAGAGTCTATCCTAAGGGGAAAATGTCAGAAGAAAGTCCCTTGGAATCAGACCCTCAATTCATGGATAGTTTCCTAACCATGAGAGCCATGGTAGAGGAAATGTATAGAGAAAGTAGAGAGGAAGATGCATCAAACTCAAAATGAGATAAAGGAGCAGAAGAATCTCTCCTCCATGACAACTCTAAAGGCAAAAGAAAAGAAGAAAAACTTCCCACACCTCCTAGTAGCCTTGAAAACAAAAAGAAGACATCTTTGATTAAATTAGATGTTAAATTTGATTTACCAATATATGATGGAGAGTTGAATGCAGAGAAGCTGGATAATTGGATTAGAAAAATTGATGTTTATTGCAAAGTGCAAAGCATTGATTCAAACAGTAATATGATTCAGCTGGTTAGCCTATGTCGTGGAGGCACTACCTTGGTATGGTGGGAAGGTAGGACACAAGCTGACATGAAGAAGCATGGTAAAATTCTTTTTGTCTGGGGTGAATTTGGTTCTGCAATTAAAAAATAGTTCTATCCACTAGCTTATATGCAGCAAGCCATGATGAGTTGGGAAACTCTTCGATAATTAAAAGGGCAAAGTGTACAAAGTTACACTCAGGAATTTAGGAAAAGAGCTTTGATTCTAGGAATTTATTTAGACTCAGCTGAAACTCTGCTGAAGTATATAGGTGGTCTACACAGCGACTTAAGGCACACAATTCTCATATTTAATCCCATTAGCATAGATGAGGTATCTATTCAAGCTACACATCTAGAGGCTAGAGGCAAGAATGTGAACCCAGAAGTTGGGGGATCATCAAAACCCACTGCAAGCAAGAATAAGGAGAAAAGAAAATAGAAATGGAAAGAAAGGAAGACAAATACTGTACAAAAGACCAAGTCTTCATGCATTCACTATAAGAAGGATGGGCATGATGATGAACACTATTGGATTCTGCATCTAGAGCTGAAACCCAAGTACAATGGCAATAAGAAGAATACTAATACAACTATTCAAAAAGATTTGGGGTTAGACTCAAGAGATGAAATAAAAATTGCAGCCACAGGTATAAAAGGTAAAAATTCTAAAGCATCTACTAGTAATTCTGCACAATCTACTAACAATGAATAAAATGAGAGGAAAATACACGAACATTTTCATATTCAAGTTGCTTCCAAGCATCAAAAGATTGATACTTTGTTTGATAGTGGCTCACAAGGAAATTCAATTTCTGAAGCAATTATAAAGAAGTTGGGATTACTAACCACACCTCACAAAAAGCCATATCCATTAGGTTGGTTATGTGATATATCACAACTACAAGTGACTAGACAATGTAAACTAAGGTTTTCTTTTGGGTCAGCATTTGTCGATGAGGTTGAGTTAGATATTGTTGCCTTGGATATATGTGGAATTGTTTTAGGAAGTCCTTACTTGTATGATAGGAAAGCTATTTTCTATAGAGCTGAAAACAAGTATCAACTCGTTAAATATGGAATCGAATATATTGTAAGAGCTCATAAACTCAAGAATAATCATACTCTCATAAACTCAGGGTAGATGAAAAGAATTGTAAATTCATGCAAACAATTTTTACTGATGGTTGTAAAGGAAAAGAAACCTGATAAAACCAATGTATTTGAGGGTTGTAATGGTAAACACCAAGCTAATTTAGAAAAAGTTGTTTCAGAATATGATATACTATTTCAAGAACCTAAAGGTCTACCACCCAAAAGGGAAATAGTACATGATATTAATTTGTAGCAAGATGCTCCATTGCCCAACATCGGAATGTACAGGTTGTCCAATTTAGAGAATGCAGAAATCAGGAAGCAGGTACAGGAGCTACTCGAGAAAGGGTTCATAAGACCTAGCACAACGCCTTGTGGGTCTCCAATTGTCTTGGTGAGAAAGAAAGATGGCTCATGGAGAATGTGCATTGATTACCGAGCACTAAATAAGATAACGATCAAAAATCGTTATCCCCTTCCTCACATAGATGATCTATTAGATCAGTTGAAAGAAGTTGTTTATTTCTCCAAGTTGGACTTGCATAGTGGCTATCGTTAGGTTAGAGTTGCAGAGCAAGATGCATGGAAAACTGCTTTCAAAACAAAGCAGGGATTGTATGAGTGGTTGGTTATGCCTTTTGGCTTAACTAATGCTCTTGCTACTTTCATGAGAATAATGAATGGTGTACTCAGACCTTTTATTAATGATTTTGTCATTGTATATTTCGATGACATTCTTATATTTAGTAAAACATGGGAAGAACATTTAAACCATGTCAAGCGGACTCTAGATGTTTTGAAAAAATAGAATCTTTATGTTAAGCTCTCAAAATGTGAATTTGGCAAGACATCTTTGAATTATTTGGGTCGTGATGTAGGGGGTGGTGAATTGAAGATAGATCCCTCTAAGGTTGCAGTCACTGTAAACTGGCCTAAACCCACATCTGCTACAGAATTTATAAGCTTCTTAGGAGTAGCACAGTATTGGAGAAAGTTTATTGCTAACTTTTCCTTGATTGTAGCTCCTTACATGCTTTAAAAGGATTGAACAAGGTGTTTCAGTGGGGAGTCAAATAGCAGAAAGCCTTCGACACTTTAAAAGAAAAGATTAGTACAGCACCAGTACTAGCACTGGCCGATCTTCAAAGACCATTTGAGATTGAAACGGATGCCAGTGACTATGCCATGGGAGCAATGTTGATGCAGCACGATAAACCCATATGTTATCATTCTGAGACATTTAATTCTACAGTAGTTAATTATCCCACATATGATAAAGAATTGTATGCATTAGTACAGAGTGTGAAAAGTGGAAACATTATTTAATGGGCAAAGAGATAGTTATACATATTGATCATCAACCACTTCAATATTTGCACTCACAAACTAAGTTGCAGCAATCAAGACACTATAGGTGGATGGGTTTTCTACAACAGTTTCATCTTGTCATCGGATATAAAAAGGGCATACACAACAAAGTTGCAAATATGTTGTCCAGACCAATCATAATTGCATCCACTATACTTAAGCATAATTCAGTATTGTGTGAAAGCTACATTGAACAGTATGCTCAAGATATAGATTTTAAAGATGTATATGCAACTTTAAGTCATGGAAAACAAGTAGAAGAATTAGATTATCATGTTAAGGACCAACTCTTGTATCATTTGGGAAAGTTATGCATTCCTCAAACAAAAATAGTAAAGATAATTCGAGAAGCACACACTTCTCTAATATCAGGTCACTTTGGTATAAGTAAAACAGTTGCACAGCTGCAAAGATTTTTTTATTGGCCAAAAATGAATGAGACAATTTCTAAGTATGTAAGAGTGTGTACCATGTGTGCTAAAAGCAAACCTAGCAATAGAAAACTAGGCTTGTACACTCCACTACTAGTTCCTTCTCATCCTTGGGAAAGTGTTTCCATGGACTTTGTTGGGGGACTGCCTAAATCTAGAAAAGGTCATGACTATTTATATGTTGTTGTGGATAGGTTCAACAAAATGTGTATTTTAATACCTTGTAATAAATAGATTACAGGTGAAAAAGCTGCAAATTTGTTCTTTTAGCATGTATGGGTTCATTTTTGATTACCCACTTCCATTATATCTAATAAAGATACCCAATTTGTTGGGAAATTTTGGTCAAGTTTGTGGGAATTGATGGAAACTAGACTGAAGAAGAGCACAGCTTTTCATCCGCAAACAAATGGCCAAACAGAAGTGATCAACAAGATAGTGATCCAGTTGCTCAAAGGCTATTGCAGCAAGCATCCCAAGCGTTGGGATGAACATTTATGTTATGTGCAGCATGCTTACAACCGAGCTAAACATTCTTCTACACAGAGATCTCCTTTTGAGACCTATTTTTATTTCACACCAAGGTCTCCCTTGGATTTTGTCTTTGGTAAAGACATAGTGGTTGATATACACAGTGATGTGGACAAGGAAACCAAGTTCATCGAACAAATCCAAGAGATTCACCACGCAGTATAGGAACAACTGGAAAAGGGCCAAGCCAAGTACAAGGCAAGGCATGATAAGCATCGGACTGAGCATAGTTTCCAAGTTGGTGATCAAGTCTAGCTATATATCAGCAAAGACAGAATGCAAGGTGAAGGTAAGAAGCTGAAGCCAATAAGGTATGGACCTTTCAAGATACTTGAGAAAATTGGTGAGAATTATTTTCACCTTGATTTACCAACTTACATGCACATCTACTCAGTTGTTAATGCAGGCAGCTTGAGACTATTTAAACCTTCATTGATTGAAGATCCCGAAGAAGAGAGTCAATTTCCTTCTATTGATGATCTGTTACCTAAACATCTCAATGAGTTGCAGGAAGATACAGTTCTGGATAGGAAGGTGAGAACTAGGTGCAGGAGGGATGTTGAGTACCTAAGGATTGGACTCAAAGGTTCAAAACCAAGAAGGTGAAATGGATAGAAATTAGGTGAGCGAGGAACCTGTACCCTCACTTGATTGATGCTTAAAAGCCAACTTTCGGTGGTCCAAAATATTTTTCAGTGGGAAGGCCATGATCTGAATCGGATCCTGAAGAACTCTCTAAGTTTTCATAACTCTGTAAAATTCATGCCAAAGTTTCGAAGACTTATAAAGGTCGAGTTGATCAGAAATATCCTTGAATAGTTGTAATTTGTGAGTAGCACCAAGCAATGAGGACCCTCGGTCGAGTGCGTAGACTGTTAGCCCATGGTAACACGCGCTGCCACGAAACAGCAAAATGGGAAGCCTTTTTGAGAAACGGGGGAGGTTTCTGATATGCGAGTCGTTAATCGCATATCGTCGGGCAAACTCCTCAGAGAAGAAAAATCCCCTAGTGACCAGACCTGAAAAGTCAAAAACCATCGGAATTTTGTTGGGTTGTGTTATATTCTTTCCACGTAGTTAATAGGGGGTTTGAAGGGCACCCGTAACCCCACTTTATGGGGTCCCCGGAAAATTTTGGTTTTGGACCATATGTTAGGTTAGGCGGACCCACCTATGGTTTTGTGCATGATTTTCGCACATAATTTTTGGACGCGATGGTTTTTGGTCCATGGTATTGGACGCGATGGTTTTCGGTCCATGGTATTGGATGCTGCGGCATGTATAAATATGTATTGTAACATTGAAAGGAACATAATGAAAAATCAAGCTGGTAGTCCCGGTTTTGGGATCCAGGGAAAAATCTTTGTGCATATGTGTTTTACGGGTTATGCTATCCAATTGTTTATTTTCTTTGTTTAATAATTTGTATGCAGGTAATTTCTGTACAGGGTTAAAACCTACATTTGGTATCGGAGTTGTTTTGGCTTCAAGGGGACGCCTTTGTTGCTGAGGGGTTTCGCTCGGGCCTGTGGTAGACCCTGTTCAGTGGGAGATCTGCGAGATCGATTCTGGCGGTGAAAGAAGATGGCGAGCAGTGGAAATATAGAGATTGAGAAGTTCAATGGTCAGAATTTTGAGTTGTGGAAACTCAAGATGGAGGATCTGTTGGTGGATAAAGATCAGTGGATCGCGGTAGATCCGGGTACTAAACCATCGGGAGTGACCGATGAAGAATGGAAGAAGTTGGATCGGAAGGCAAAGAGCACAATACGATTGTGCGTCTCGAATTCAGTATTGCTGAATGTATCAGGGGAAGCTACGGCAAAGGCTTTGTGGGTCAAGTTAGGGACTTTGTACCAATCTAAGTCTCTGGTGAATAAACTGTTCCTGCGGGAAAAGCTGTATAACCTGAGGATGAAAGATGGAGACTCTGTGACAGAGCATTTGAATGCGTTTAATACTGTGGTAAGTCAGTTATTATCTGTTGATATTAAAATTTCAGATGAAGATAAGTGCATCAGTCTGTTGTGTTCTCTACCAGATTCGTGGGAGTCTAGTTATTGCAATAGGTAGCAATGCAACTACTTTGCAGTTTGATGAAATGGTCTCAGCCTTGCTGACGGAGGAGATGAGACAGAAAAATATGGACAACCAGAATGGTGATGCCTTGTCTGTACGAGGACGGTCCCAGAATAGAAACAAAAATAAGTCATCGAGTGGGAGATCTAAATCTCCAGGAAAATCTAAAAAGGTGGTGTGCTGGAAATGCAGAAAGGAAGGGCACTCCAGAAGGGATTGTAAATCTAAAGCTCCTGATAAAGGAAAGGGATCTGATGATTCTCCTTCTGCAGAGGCGAAAACCACCTCAAATGAAGGTGGGGATGTGTACTTGGCTTCTTCAAGTACACATGTAGATCATGAGGCATGGTTGATTGACTCAGGTGCATCCTTTCACTTCACTCCCCATAGAGAGTGGTTCTGCGAGTATGAGAAATACGATGGTGGTGATGTCTTCTTAGGAGATGATAGGAAGGCTAGAATCATTGGTCGGGGAAAAGTAAAGTTGAAGTTGCAAGGTGGAAGGGTTAGAACACTTCCGGGTGTTCTACATATTCCTGCATTGGCCAGAAATCTGATTTCTGTAAGCAAGTTGGATGATGCAGGTGTAAAGGCGGTGTTCGAGAAAGATACCTGCAAGATGGTTCGAGGAGCACTGATATTGATGCGGGGAGTTTGGATTGGAACTCTGTACAAGCTGCAAGGTAGCACTGTTGTTGATGGTTGCAATAGTTCTATGGTTCCTGAAAATGGAGTAGAAAATCTAGTGGTCTCTGGAGAGAAGACCATGTTGTGGCATCAAAGGCTTGGACATATTGGAGAGAAGGGCCTTCGAATACTTCATGGTAAAGGTATGGTAGAAGGTATGAATGATAGCTCTCTGGATTTTGATTTCTGTGAAAATTGTGTGTATGGGAAGCAAAATCGAGTGAGTTTCCCCTCTGGTGGTAAGAGGACGAAACAGATATTAGAGCTTGTGCACAGTGATGTGTTTGGACCTGTGAAGGTTCCATCACTGGGTAAGTATGTGTAGTATGTATCATTTATAGATGACTTCTCAAGGAATACATGGATATATTTCCTTAAGAAGAAATCTGAAGTCTTTGACAGGTTTAAATAATTTAAGGCTCTAGTGGAAAATCAGACAGAGAAGAAGATAAAGGTGTTGAGGACAGATAATGGTGGAGAATTTTGCAGCAAGGAATTTGAAGAATTCTGTAAGAAGTGTGGTATAGCACGGCAGAAGACTACTCCATATACACCTCAGCAAAATGGAGTCGCAGAAAGAATGAACAAGACGTTGATGGAAAGGGCAAGAAGCATGCTCAGTGGTGCTAGGTTAGGACAGGAATTCTGGGCAGAGGCGGTGGATACTGCATGTTACCTGGTCAACATGTCACCTTACAACGTTGGAGGATAAGACTCCACAAGAAGTATGGACTAGTAAGAAACCCTCTCTTTCACATCTCAGGGTATTTGGATGTGATGCATATGTACATGTTCCAAAGGAGAAACGAACCAAGTTGGATAGTAAATATGAAAAGTGCATCTTTATTGGGTATAAGGATGGTTTAAAGGGTTATAAGCTTTGGAACCCAGTCACACGGAAGGTTGTGTACAGCCGAGATGTGTTGTTCAGAGAGGTAAAAGATGTTATTCAACATGAAGTCCAACCAAAGGAACCTGAGAAGATAAAGTTTGAGCCAAAGGAGGAAGAATCAGACTCTGCAGCAGAGGAGGAATCAGAAGATGAAGAGCCACAAACTCCGGCTGTGAGAAGATCAGTTCGAGAAAGAAGGAAGCCAGAAAGGTATAGTCCATCTGCTTTCAGTTCAAATTTTGCTTTGTCTGTTACTGATAATGATCCCAGAACTGTGAAGGAAGCAGTGGATTCAGAGGATGGAAAACTCTGGAAAGAGGCCATGGTCAATGAAATGGCATCTTTGCACAAAAATGAGGCTTGGGATCTGGTGGAGTTGCCAGCTGGAAGGAAACCCATTGGAAGCAAATGGGTGTTCAAGAAGAAGACAAATGCAGAAGGAAAGGTGGAGAAATACAAAGCTCGGTTGGTAGCAAAAGGTTATTCCCAGGTGCCGGGAATTGATTTTGGTGATATTTTTTCTCCTGTTGCCAAGGTAACTTCTATTAGATTACTTTTATCTGTTGCTGCTGCTTTTGATTTTGAGGTAGAACATATGGATGTGAAGACAACATTTCTTCACGAGGATTTGGAAGAGGAAATCTACATGAAGCAACCTGAAGGCTTTGCGGTGAAGGGTAAGAAAGAACTGGTATGCAAGTTAAAGAAGTCTCTGTATGGGTTAAAACAGTCACCAAGGATGTGGTATCAGAAATTTGATACATTTATATGGGGACTTGGCTTCGCTAGAAGCAAAGCATATCATTGTGTGTATTTTAAATTAATTGGTGACTGTATTATTTATCTGGTCTTGTATGTGGATGATATGTTGCTGGTTGGAAATGACAAAGAAATTATCCAGGATTTGAAGACCCAATTGTCCTCCAAATTTGACATGAAAGATCTTGGTGCTGCAAACTATATTTTGGGCATGGAAATTAAAAGATATCGGTCAAAGAGGAAGCTCTGGTTAAACCAGAGGAAGTATGTTGAGACAATACTGCAGAGGTTTAATATGTCAGATAGTAAACCGGTGAAGGTTCCTATTCCTGTAGGTGTGAGGTTATCCGCTGAAAAGTGTCCCAAGACACAAGAAGAGGAAGAGGACATGTCTCGTGTTCCATATGCAAGTGCAGTGGGTAGCCTGATGTATGCAATGGTCTGTACTAGACCAGACATTGCACATGCAGTGGGAGTATTGAGCTGGTTTATGTCAAAACCTGGGAAGGAGCACTGGACAGCAGTGAAGTGGGTTTTCAGGTATTTGTGTGGCACTAGTGATTATGGTTTGTGCTACCAAGGAAGACCAAGGTTGGACAGAGTGTTGGATATTCATGGCTTTGTTGATGCAGACTGGGCTGGAGATATGGATCAGAGAAGATCTACAAGTGGGTATGTGTTTAACCTATTTGGAGGTGCAGTCAGTTGGATGAGTAAGAAACAATCTGTAGTGGCACTATCAACTACAGAGGCAGAATACATGGCAGCCACTCATGCAAGCAAGGAAGCAGTTTGGTTGCAGAGATTGTGTTCAAGTATGGGGTTAGTACAGGGAGCTATAAGAATAGACTGTGACAGCCAAGGTGCAATTTTCTTGGCAAAGAACCCTGCTTATCATTCAAAGACAAAGCACATTGATGTTCAGTATCACTTTGTGAGGGATATGATAGAATATAGAAAGGTGTTGCTGGTAAAGGTGGACACTTTGAAGAATACTGCAGATGCATTGACAAAATTTGTGAGCTCTGAGAAGTTCTCTTGGTGTAGAGAAGCAATGGGAATCTCAGGGTTGAAAAAATGACTAAGCTCTCTTGTGGCCCCGTGTGGAAAGAAAACAACAAGTGGGAGATTGTTGGGTTGTGTTATATTCTTTCTACGTAGTTAATAGGGGGTTTGAAGGGCACCCGTAACCCCACTTTATGGGGTCCCTGGAAAATTTTGGTTTTGGACCATATGTTAGGTTGGGCGGACCCACCTATGGTTTTGTGCATGATTTTCGCACATATTTTTTAGACGCAATGGTTTTCGGTCCATGGTATTGGACGCGATGGTTTTCGGTCCATGGTATTGGATGCTTCGGCATGTATAAATATGTATTGTAACATTGAAAGGAACATAATGCAAAATCAAGCTGGTAGTCCCGGTTTTGGGATCCAGGGAAAAATCTCTATGCATATGTGTTTTATGGGTTATGCTCTCGCATTGTTTATTTTCTTTGTTTAAGAATTCGTATGCAGGTAATTTCTGTACAGGGTTAAAACCTACAAATTTATCGATTCCATCAGAGGTGGGTCCCACACAAAAATTGGTAGGATATCGGAAAGGCTTTGAGCGGTAAGCGGTTTCAACTGAGTCCCACTCAATGCCACACACTAGGTGCCACACGTCCGACGGAAGAGAGAGAAAACCTCTCACATCTGACAAGTAAACATCATGCAACTTACCCACCCGATATGGACATAGACCGTAGGATTTGGAGGCTCCAGATCGATGGTGGACATGCAATCTGACGAACGACCTAATTCAATGGGGTAAACAGGCTGAGTTGTATAAAGTTTGAAGTCTGGCATGAACGATGAGTTGGCAGAGGAATCATGTTCGTGGGCAATCTGGGAGTTAAACGGAAATAACGACTGTTCAAACATTTCCAAGAGAACTGACACTCAGTTCATTATGAAATAGGTGGCCACCTCCCTGAAAGGCATTACGCAATGATGATGACGCCGAATAGAGGAATTCAAACAGACAGAGACAGGAGAACCAAAGAACCAGGAAGCACAAACGAATAGTTGAAAAGCAGATTGGCTTTAAAGCCATGAACTAACAGAAACAAAGCAAGCAAAGGACAGTTAGTCAAGGCAAAAAGCCAAGAGCAGAGAATAGAGAGAAGAAGTCAAGCTGACCTGAAGGCAGCATCGAGCCAGACATAGCCAGAGAGAGTCAGAGAGTTTGTGTACTCCAGAGAAGGCTCGAGAGGTTCAAGCAAACTCCTCTATACATGCATGTCATGTATGAGTCTCAGATTGGGCTCATACTACTATGACCCATAGAGGTTGAGTTTCAGTAAGGAGAGTCTATGTACTCCAGAGACTTGGGGGATCCAAGCCCAGTCCTACTGATTTATATCTGTTGAGTGAGACTCAAATTGAGCTCATTGTTGTAAAAACTCTGCTTTTAAAACATAATAGAGAGGCCACCACTGAAGGTTGAACCAGGAGACGTAGACTAGGAGTATTCGGTGAACTCCTTATTAAACTTGTCGTGTTTACACGTTTACCTGATATGTTTTCTCTAACTGCTTCAATGTCTATGTATTTCGCAATCTTATCGATCCGTTGCATAAAGTAACATAGGCACATCCATGCACATGAGTCTGTAATACCTTTAATTCTTTGTCCTGGATAAATTCCAAATCAAAAGTATATCATATTATTGTTATATTTGGATGGAATGTTGATTATTGGGCATGATAAGAATATGATCAATAGGTTGAAGAAATATTTGGGAAGAAACTTTACAATGAAGGATTTGGGTCCAGCACAACAGATATTGGGCATGAGGATTATGCCTGATAAGAAAAACAAAAGGTTGTGGCTATCACAAGAAAAATATATCAAGAAGGTGCTTGACATGTTTAATATGAAGGATGCCAAGCCAGTTGGTACACAAATGCAACCCACTTCAAGATGAGTGTTGAATTATTTCCTGATGATGATAAGGATAAGGAAGTGTTGGGTTGTGTTATATTCTTTCCACAACTAACCTATATTAGGTTGGGCGAACCTACCTATGGTTTTTGGTACATGGTTTTGGACGCGATGGTTTTCGGTCCATGGTATTGGATGCTTCGGCATGTATAAATATGTATTGTAACATTAAAAGGAATATAATAAAAAATCAAGCTGGTAGTCCCAGTTTTGGGATCCAGGGGAAAATCTATGTGTATATGTGTTTTATGTGTTATGCTCTCGCATTGTTTATTTTCTGTGTTTTAGAATTCATATGCAGGTAATTTTTGTATGGGGTTAAAACCTACATTTAGTATCAGAGTTGTTTTAGCTTCAAGGGGACGCCTTTGTTGCTGAGGGGTTTCGCTCGGGCCTATGGTAGACCCTGTTCAGTGGGAGATCTACGAGATTGATTCTGGTGGTGAAAGAAGATGGCGAGCAATGGAAAGATAGAGATTGAGAAATTTAATGGTTAGAGTTTTGAGTTATGGAAACTCAAGATGGAGGATCTATTGGTGGATAAAGATCAGTGGATCGTGATAGATCCGGGTACTAAACCAACAGGAATGTCCGATGAAGAATGGAAGAAGTTGGATCAGAAGGCAAAGAGTATAATATGATTGTGTGTCTCAGATTCAGTATTGCTGAATGTATCAGGGGAAGCTATGGTGAAGCCTTTGTGGGACAAGTTAGGGACTTTGTACCAATATAAGTCTCTCGTGAATAAACTCTTCCTGTGGAAAAAGCTTTATAACCTGAGGATGAAATATGGAGACTCGGTGACAGAGCATCTGAACGCATTTAATGTTGTGGTAAGTCAGTTAGCATCTATTGATATTAAAATTTTAGATGAAGATAAGTGCATCAGTTTGTTGTGCTCTCTACTAGATTTGTGGGATAGTCTAGTTATTGCAATAGGTAGCAATGCAACTGCCATGCAGTTTGATGAAATAGTCTCATCCTTGTTGATGGAGTAGATGAGGCGGAAAAATATGGAGAGACAGAATGGTGATGCCTTGTCTGTACGAGGATGATCCCAGAACAGAAACAAAAATAAGTCATCGAGTGGGAGATCTAAATCTCCAGGAAAACCTGTAAAGGTGGTGTGCTGGAAATGCAGAAAGGAAGGGCACTTCAAAAGGGACTGTAAATCTAAAGCTCCTGATGAAGGAAAGGGATCTGATGATTCTCCTTTTGTAGCGGCGAAAACCACCTCAGATGAAGGTGGGGATGTGTACTTGGCTTCTTCAAGTACACATGTTGATCATGAGGCATGGTTGATTGACTCAGGCACATCCTTTCATTTCACTCCCCATGGAGAGTGGTTTTACGAGTATGATAAATACGATGGTGGTGATATCTTCTTGGGGGATGACAGGAAGGCTAGAATCGTTGGTCGTGGAAAAGTAAAGTTGAAGTTGCAAGGTGGAAGGGTTAGAACACTTCCAAGTGTTCTGCATATTCTTGCATTGGCCAGAAATATGATTTCTACAAGCAAGTTGGATGATGCAAGTGTAAAAACAGTGTTCGAAAAGGATCCTTGCAATATGGTTCGAGGAGCACTGGTATTGATGCGGGGAGATCGAATTGGAACTCTATACAAGCTGCAAGGTAGAACTGTTGTTGATGGGTGCAACAGTTATGTGGTTCCTGAAAGTGGAGTAGAAAAACTGGTGGTCTCTGGAGAGAAGACCATGCTGTGGAATCAAAGGCTTGGACATATTGGAGAGAAGGGCCTTCGAATACTTCATGATAAAGATATGGTAGAAGGTATGAGTAATATCTCTCTGGACTTTGATTTATGTGAAAATTGTGTATATGGGAAGCAGAATCGGGTGAGTTTCCCCTCTGTTGGTAAGAGGGCAAAACAGATATTAGAGCTTGTGCACAATGACGTGTTTGGACCTGTGAAGATTCCATCACTAGGTAAGTATGTGTACTATGTATCATTTATAGATGACTTCTCAAGGAATACATGGATATATTTCCTTAAGAAGAATCTGAAGTCTTTGACAAGTTTAAAGAATTCAAGGCTCTGGTGGAAAACCAGACAGAGAAGAAGATAAAGGTGCTGAGGATAGATAATGGTGGAGAGTTTTGTAGTAACGAATTTGAAGAATTCTGTAAGAAGTGTGGTATAGCACTGTAGAAGACTACTCCATATACACCTTAACAAAATGGAGTTGCACAAAGAATGAACAAGACATTGATGGAAAGGGCAAGAAGCATGCTCAGTGGTGTCGGGTTAGGACAGGAATTATGGGCAAAGATAGTGGAGACAACATGTTACCTGGTCAACAGATCACCTTCATCGACATTGGAGGATAAAACTCCACAAGAAGTATGGACTAGTAAGAAACCCTATCTTTCACATCTGAGGGTATTTGGATGTTATGCATATGTACATGTTCCAAAGGAGAAATAAACCAAGTTGGATAGTAAATTTGAAAAGTGCATCTTTATTGGGTATAAGGATGGTTTAAAGGGTTATAAGCTTTGGAACCCAGTAACAAGGAAGGTTGTGTACAGCCAAGATGTGGTGTTCACAGAGGTGAAATATGTTATTAAACATGAAGTCCAATGAAAGGAAGCCGAGAAGATAGAGTTTGAGCTAAAGGAGGAAGAATCAGACTCTACAGCAGAGGAGGAATTAGAAGACGAAGAGCCACAAACTCGGGGTGCGAGAAGATCAGTTCGAGAAAGAAGGCAGCTAGAAAGGTATAGTCCATCTGCTTTCTGTTCAAATTTTGCTTTATCTATTACTGATAATGATCCTAGAACTGTGAAGGAAGCAGTAGATTCAGAGGATGGAAAACTCTGGAAAGAGGCCATGGTTGATGAAATGGCATCTTTGCACAAAAATGAGGCTTGGGATCTGGTGGAGTTGTCGGCTGGAAGGAAACCCATTGGCAGCAAATGGGTGTTCAAGAAGAAGACAAATGCAGAAGGAAAGGTGGAGAAATACAAAGCTCGGTTGGTAGCAAAAGGTTATTCCCAGTTGCTCGGAATTGATTTTGGTGATATTTTTTCTCCCGTTTCCAAGGTAACTTCTATTAGGTTACTTTTATCTCTTGTTGTTGCTTTTGATTTTGAGGTAGAACAGATGGATGTGAAGACATCATTTCTTCATGAGGATCTAGAAGAGGAGTTCTGCATGAAGCAACCTGAAGGCTTTGTGGTGAAGGGTAAGAAAGAACTAGTATGCAAGTTAAAGAAGTCTTTGTATGGGTTAAAACAGTCACCAAGGATGTGGTATCAGAAATTTGATGCATTTATACAGGGACTTGGCTTCACTAGAAGTAAAGAAGATCAATGTGTGTATTTTAAATTAATTGGTGACCGTGTTATCTATATGGTCTTCTATGTGGATGATATGTTTCTGGTTGGAAATGAAAAATAAATTATCCAGGATTTGAAGACCCAATTGTCCTCCAAATTTAACATGAAAGATCTTGGTGCTACAAACTATATTTTGGACATGGAAATTAAAAGAGATCGGAAAAAGAGAAAAATCTGGTTAAACCAAAGGAAGTATGTCGAGACAATATTGCAAAGGTTTAATATGCAGGATAGTAAACAAATGAAGGTTCCTATTCCTGTAGGTGTAAAGTTATCTGCTGAACAGTGTCCCAAGACACAAGAAGAGGAAGAGGATATGTCCCGTGTTCCATATGCAATTGCAGTTGGTAGCCTGGTGTAGTCAATGGTCTGTACTAGACCAGACATTGCACATGCAGTGGGAGTATTGATCAGGTTTATGTCAAAACCAGGGAAGTAGCACTAGACAGTAGTGAAGTGAGTTTTCAGATATTTGCGTGGCAGTAGTGATTATGGTTTGTGCTACCAAGGAAGACTAGGATGGACAGAGTGTTGGATATTTGTGGCTTTGTTGATGCAGACTGGGCTAGGGATCTTTATCAGAGAATATCTACAAGTGGGTATGTGTTTAACCTATTTGGAGGTGCAGTCAATTGGATGAGTAAGAAACAATATCTAGTGGCACTATCAACTACAAAGGCAAAATACATGGCAGCCACTCATGCAAGCAAGGAAGCGGTTTGGTTGCAGAGATTGTGCTCAAGTATGGGATTAGTACAGGGAGCTATTGGAAAAGAACCCTGCTTACCATTCAAAGACAAAGCACATTGATGTTTAGTATCACTTTGTGAGGGATATGATAGAAGACAAAAAGGTGTTGCTAGTAAAGGTGGACACTTTGAAGAATACTGCAGATGCATTGACAAAATCTGTGAGCTCTAAGAAGTTATCCGGTGTAGAGAAACAATGGGGATTTCAAGCTTGAAAAAAATGACTAATCTCTCTTGTGGCCCCTTGTGGAAGAAAACAACAAGTGGGGGTTGTGTTATATTCTTTCCATGACTAACCTATGTAGTGAACCGGGGGGTTAGAGGGGAGGGTGAAGCCCCCCCTTCATTGCGTTGATTGTGCAGTGAGGGGGTCATGAGGGGAGCTGGTAGCCCCCCTGGAAAAAAAAAATTGGACCCTATATTAGGTTGGGTGAACTTACCTATGGTTTTCGGTCCGTAATTTTGGACACGATGGTTTTCGGTCCATGGTCTTGGATGATTCAGCATGTATAAATATGTATTGTAACATTGAAAGGAATATAATGAAAAATGAAGCTGGTAGTCCCGGTTTTTGGATCCAAGGGAAATATTTGTGTATATGTGTTTTATGTGGTATGCTCTTGCATTGTTTATTTTCTGTGTTTTAGAATTTGTATGCAGGTATTTTTTGTATGGGGTTAAAACCTATAGGAAGAAATGAGCAATATTCCTTATGCTTCTGACGTTGGTAGCAGGGAAAATTTTAAGAACCATCCTAAATTTATATGTATAATAAATGGGTTAATCCCCATGATACATAGGAAAAATGGGAGGCAATTTTATCAATAATATAAAGTGTATATATAAATTTTTTGGCGAATCTCTCACTAGATTATATTATCTTGTATACTGATGGAGAATCTTTCACTGAATTATAAAATCTTATAAGATCTTGGAAAATCTTTTACTGAATAATAAAACATTGTGAAGTCTTGGCAAATGTTTTGTTAAAATATGAAACCATATATGATAATAAGAAAACATATTCATTAGACTATAATATACTAACATACATGTTTGGAAAAAAGAAGCATAATATTCTCTTCCTACAAACAATGTTCCAAGTTTCAGTGGCCATGTTTGTCAAGGTTCTTACAATACACTCTTTCATATCCTTTTATTAGTTTTGATAATATTCCACAACAAAGTTCATGTAGGTGTTGATATTGGCAACAAGTTTTGTCAAGGTAGGAGAGATTAATCTTTTCTCTACAACTTTTGTCAAGCTACCACTTTTTTCCAGTTATCAAATTTCTTTCTTATTCCATAAACTCCAACTGAGAGATAAAAAAAACACATCAAGTTTGTTTACCCCAACACGCCAACAAGGAGCAAGTCCCAACTATATTATATAAGAAAGTATTAGGTATCCCAAAGGCTTGAAGGGGATCTAATTGAAAGAAGTGACCATTGTGATAATCCTTCCAATCAATATATGAATATATAAATGTAGATTTATTATTATTTTAATTGGAAATCTTCAATTAAATAATAAAATTTATTTACATCTCTCCCAATCTAAATTTCTTATTAGCATAATTCACTACCCTCATAGGTCTCGCATTTTTTAACAGCATTGTAACATGTAGATTAATTTCCTTTTTGGTGAAAAATCTCCACCTTTTAGGAAAATATGGTGCAGTGGCTCCAACCCATACAGATCATTAGGAAAAAATAAGAATAACGCATAATATGAAAGGTTGTACAAACCAGTGTATTTTTCAAACAACTAATCCAACATCAGTACCTAAACTTTTTCATGAAGATATCATATTGAGAATGTTTGAAAAATGGTGAGAAATCTTCTGTGAGGGTGATGCGGAAAGAGTGATAAGGTTTCATTGTTTTGAATTTTTTTTTGTTAAATCATAAAAAGTTAAAAACCAATATTAATGGAGATATTGGTATTTTTTATGAAGTGACTAAATATAGCTTTAACCATTCACCTTAAGATGTTTTTAAAATATAATTTCCTAACTCTATTTAATATCTTCATTATCATAAAAACCAACCTATATCCATCTTAACTCCACATCTACCACTCTTAGGGGGATGAAATCTATTTATCCCTCTGAGCACTCGGTAGACTCAGAATTAAGATGGATCTAAGATGATAGAATTTCCCCTTTAAATAGTCTATGCTCACGTGAATACCATGGGTTATCATAAACGTGGAGCTTAAAAATTACTATTAGTAATTTATAAAAATTAATAAAATTAATAATTGATTTTTATTTTACTTTTTATTTTAACCAAGTTAAAATGTTTAACATACATTAAATTACAACATCCATTTTTACTCTTGATCCACCAAGCCCCGAGAGGGTCAAATATTTTTTCACTCTATGCTAGTTTGCATATCACGATATTTGATCCCTCTCGGGGCTTAGTAGATCCAGCGTAAAGATGGACCTCTCAAATATTTTTTCACTCTATGCTAGTTTGCATATCACGATATTTGATCCCTCTTGGGGCTTAGTAGATCCAACGTAAAGATGGATCTATGCTAGTTTAATTCCCCCATTTAAATAGGCTACATTCCATGTGAATACATGGGTCAATACCATGTGCCATTTTTATTTTTATTAATACTAATATTAGGGTTAATAATGTTTTTTGCATGGTATTAATAGTAATCTAGCCCATGGTATTTGGCCCATAGGTTTCACCTAAATATAACACATTTTTTTAGTGTTCGTAAATATAAGGTGACTTATGGAGTAAATATAAAAAATGTTTTATTTGTTTACCATATCTCTCGTTTATTTATATTTTTATTAATTTACCATACCTCTTTATGGTATTTGGCCCATAGGATTCACTTAAATAAAACCTATTCTTGAAAATTAGGGCGGATGAAAGGTTGTAACTCCTAATTTCAAGGCCTAAATTTACCTTTTTCACCCTCTCCCTTAAAATAAGATGGGCTATTTGAGGCGATTTGTAAAAATGTACTATGATACAAAATATTCGCCCATTAAAAATTTAAAACCCCTTAATTTCGCCTAAGGGCGAACATTCGCCCCTAAAATTTTCCATGGTTGGTAGCTTCATGTATGCCATGGTATGTACATGACCAAACATTGCATATTCAATGGGAGTAGTGAGCAGGTTTCTTGTCAGTATAGGGAAACAACATTGGAAAACAGTAATATGGATTTTGAGGTATCTCAAGGGTACTAGTCACTATTGTTTATGTTTTGGTCATAATGATACTATGCTTGAAGGATTTATAGATGCAGATATGGATAGAGATATGGACGCCAGAAAGTCCACTATAGGTTATTTGTATACATTTTCAAGTGCAGTAGTACCTTGGGTATTAAGGCTAGAAAGAATAGTATCTCTCTCTAAAACAGAGGCAAGTGCATAGCTGCAATAGAGGCTTGCAAATAGATGTTGTGGGTGCAACGATTCCTAGGAGAGATAGGAATAAAGCAAGACAAGTATGTGCTATATTGTGATTGTCATAGTGTCATTCACTTGGTGAAAAACCCAACATTTCACTCAAAAACCAAGCACATTTACTTAAGGTACCCTTGGACCCCACATGTATTAGAGGAAGGACAAATATCCTTGGAAAAGGTCCATACTGATAGGAACCTTGAACATATGCTCACTAAGATTCTACCAAGAAATAAACACGAGTTATGTAGAGGCATGGTAGGACTCGGTGTGACTTGATTCATGATTCTTCATTTGGCTTCAAGTGGGAGAGTGTTAAATGTGAAGTCAAATGAAGTAGACACATCAACGGTCACTGACGTTGCCTATGCTGAAATATCGTCGTCCATGACTGATGTTGTCTATAGTTGAACCTACCACACCACCCATTTGAATCACATGAATTTCACATGTAGATAATTATAGATTAGCTTTGTCATTATCTATAAATTTGTATTTGCCTCTGCCTAAGCAAGCCAAGGCAAGGCCTTCCACAAATAATATAAGTTCGTGTTTTTTTGTTCTCCATTCTTGTCTTTGTCTTGCGTTCTCCATTTCTACTATAATCCCATGATTAGATTTTTTTTATTTTTATTTTTGTGCTCTCTCCCTATGAACCTATGAATGCTCTCTTCCTGGATTGTGTTCCATTTCTAGAAATTTTCAGTTTGAGCGGGTGTCATATGTGAATGGGTGCATAATGGTAATTCAAATTTTGGGGTGGATGTAGATTGACATTTTGCTGATTGGGGTTAAGTAAACATTTAATGCTACTTTACTTACCATCCCTTGAAATTGATATACATTGAATCTTCTTGTTGTGTGTGACAGTGGACATATACAATCATATTCCTCACATATTATTGGTATGTACCATTGATTGTTACTTCCTGGTACTTTCTTTGATTCTGGGGACGATTTTGAGATCTTCCTCTCAGGTTTCATTTATTGAGGTATTTATTTCCTAACTAGCTATTTGTTGTTATTGTGATGTAACAACTCTACTGAGTTAAATGGGTGAGTTGTACCCATCAGGGATTAAGTCCCTGGATCCAGAAGAACTAATCAGAGCCACTATGGCAGCTGAGGTTCCACATGAAATTTTACAACAAGCCACACTTGGAAAGTTGGGCACACAATCCAACTCTAGTCATGATTTCAAAGACACTCATGTCATCGGATTTGTATTGCAAGGTGTCGAGTATCGTCTTTGAACATGGTAAGGTGTGGAGGAAAAAAAACACTAAGGTTTTTAAAAGAAACTTGAGAATATCTCTATTATCTTTTGGAATTGATGTTCTCTTCGATCCTGTGGCTAGCCTCCAAAATAGAGCCTTGGTCAAACGCTAGGAATTAAGAGACATGGATGGTCCCTAAATGAAGGAGTGGGTGAAGAAACATTGGGAATAAATTCTCAAATATAATCCGAGAAGAAGTGTCTTGATGTACAGGTGGCTTGGAATCCATTTCCTCCACTTAGACAACATTGAGCACATTTTCCAGACCCCATGGGTAAATAGTGTAATTTTTCTTTAGTTACGTGTCAACTCATATGTTCGATTCAACCCTTTGTCAGAAGTTCCTCAAAGACATTTGACTTGGAAAAAAATTCCTAGTCTCCCACTAGAATTTTGGAATTAAAAATCTATTGTGGAAATCAGGGATGCAATTTGGAAGTTTGTGTATTTGGACCTGAAAATCTTTGGCACAGTTGATGAGTGTGTTTCCTAAGTATTGGTGGAAGTAAATTTTTCTGGTGGACTCCCTGCAAAATTAGATATGATGTGGAAACTATTTGATATAAGAAGAATATATAATTTCGGGGTATTCCTTTCCGATGTTTGGTCTGCCATAACATTGGTCACATTATTGAAAGATTCCCTCGAAGGAATAAGAAACAAACTATGCATGCTTCAAAGAGGAATTTGCAGATATGTCCTTTGATGATCTCTTTGGATGACAAGACAACAATCACATCTCCAGGTAATAATTCCATCGCTCTATCTTCTACTCATATACTTAATGCATCTCATAATAATCCATCCGTTCTTGTTTTCCCTTTGTCATCTGATGGGGTTGATGAGGAATTAGATTCTTGTAGGTTTGGATTCAAACTTATGGATTCGTCTAGAGTCATCAAATCGCCACCTGGTCCAAACGTGATTTTTGACCCTTCATGTCTGACACTACCTGTTTTTCCAATTCGGGATGATGACCCACCCATCAATTATGGGGACTCCCACTTCCCTCCTTTCATGATGTTGGGTCTCTTGATAATCTGAATGAGGTACCCAATGTGAAACTCTCTATGGACAATGGACCATCCTTGCTTGGATATTCCCCTATGAACTCACTTGGGAGAGATATTGAATCCCTGATGCAGAACCCTGCCATGGACCTAGTTCCCATCATTGTCCATAAATATAACATATCCTTCCCTGTCCCTTTTGTTATCCCTAAATCTTCCAAGAATGTTACCATCCGCAGGAGGGGACGAAAAGGGAACTCTCACAAAAAATCTTACAAATCGAATATTAACTTTTTATCATTCAATGGCGATGAGGACTTACATAATATATCCCATTGTGAATTTTGTTTCAACAAGGTCCCTTAGAGAACATGTGCCCATTGTTATTGTGTATCTATGAATATTCTTTCACTAAATATTAGGGGGTTTGGGGATGCTTTTAAAAAGCTTATCCCTACGTCATCTTATTCATTTTGTGATTCCAAAGATTTTATTCAAGAATTGATGACTCCTGTGTAATATGCTAAGCAATATTTTTTCTCCATATGTCCTAGATGGTGGCTATATCTAAAAGTATGGTGGCCAGTTGGGATTTTGTTTGGGTACATGTAAAGGTGAATAATTTTTTTGCAGGAATTTTACTATCTAGGTTTGTTTGTGGTTACCCTCGTCGTATTAATATCCTCAATATATATGCACTGTATCATAACAAACTATAATTCCGGTAAAGGATAGATGAATGTGGGATTTTAAAAGTAGGTTCGTTGATCATGGTCGAAAATTATAATTTTACTTTATCTGGGAAGGAATGTTCGAGATATAAATGTTTTCTTCATTCACTAAGGGCTTATTTTCAGGATCTCTTCAATGAAAACCATTTGGTGGATGCAAATCTTATGCCTCTTTCTCTTACCTAGACCAATGGTCATGTTGAATCGAAATATTTTGGGAAACGATTGGATAGATTTATTTTACATGCTAATATTCTGGAAATTTTTGGTCATGTGCACTCATGGGTCTCTCATGCAAGGTTTTTTTACCATGTGCCTATCATTTTACAATGGATGAATGGGAAGCCATGGAAAGGTATTCCTTCCAAATTTAATTGGGCTTGGTTAGAAGATGGGAAATTCTACAATTTTGTCTGTGATACTGAGAGATCATGTGCTAATACAGTGGGCAACTTCACCATGATTTGGATTATGGATAAATTGAGGGTTCTTAAAAGGAAGGTTCTGACTAGGGAGAGAGACAAAAAAATCAAAATGAGAATGGACTTTTTGGATATCAAATATGACATGATTCATATACAAAATATGATGGATCCTATATGCTTGGGACTAGATCGTTTATCTTCTTTAAAAGATATGGAAGTGAAAAAGAGAAAAATTCTCAAATTTCTGGAAGAATTGTAGCGTCCAAAAGGCCACGCTATTTGGATCTCCAATGAGGACAAGAATACTAAATTTCTCCAGCAATTTACCACACATCGACGTAACATTAATACAATCTAGAAAATTGAGGCGGAAGCTGGTAATTTGTTTTTGATACAACAAATATTTAGAAGGAAGATGTGAAATATTTTGAGAGTACTTTCGAGGAAAGATCAAATTTGGACATTGATAATCAACTTTTTTTCATTGATTAATATCCTAAAATTTTTATTGATGATGATAATGTAGAAATTGACAAGCCTATCACTCTGGAGGAAATTTCTAGAGTTTTAAGATCCTACTCTAGAGATATATGTCCTAGCCCAGATGGCTAGATTGTTGAAATTTTTCTGCATTTCCTGAATTTTTTCTAACAGCCTCGTGTTAAAGTTTCATGTAATAAAGTATAATAAAGGAAAAATAAGACCAAAGTCATGGTATATATATTCCAATTTGAATGTTGAGTTAAAATTATAGTGGACATCACTTGCAGATTAACAATGACTATGAAAATTGGCAAAGGCAAGGAGAAAATAATTTATATTTAGTTATGAAAATAAAGGAAAATAGGAGAAATGGAAGATGAAGCCACACAAATTTTCATGCAAGGGAAATTAGAGGAAAATGAAGAAAAATAAAGAAAAGGGGAACAACAATGATAAAAAGGCATTAGAGAAACAATTTACAACTTTTGTCAGTTTTAGCTTGGATCAATTGTGAGAGAGAGAGAGAGAGAGGTCCACAATGAGAGAGAAAGCAAGCAAAAAAAGGACAAGCAAGGAAACAAAGGAAAGTAAAGGGAAAGAAAAGGAAAGCAAGGGAGTGCAAGGAGAAGAATGGATTAGCAACTTTAATGAGAAAATCTTGCAGGTAATAGGTTGCATGTGTGATTTTCTTATTGGGATGTGAATTCATGGTACATGAATTTGTTTATTTGGTTAATTTGTTGTCATTGGCATGTTTTTTCCTGGTTTGACAGTGGTTTCAGCCTTGCCTTTCCATTTCCTAGATAACCATGGAATGATGGGATTCATTCTTAGTTGATCTTTGCATTGTCAGAAGGTTTTGGAACCGGGTGAAGTGGTCTTAGGAAAATCCCAAGGGTAGGGGGTGGAGATGGTTTTATCTAGGAAGCCCTTGACAGGTTGGTGGAACAGGAAAATTCCTCAAGGTATGGTGAAGGAATTCTAAGGCATCCAAGCTTGGTTTGGTTTTTTGATTTTAGGACCAGTTTAGGTAATATCACAATAACTTGAGGGTGGAGTTGGTTTAACCTATGGAGTCCCTATTTGGTTATGTCTTTGTTTATCCCATGAGATCCCACATTCATTCTTGGAATATGGCACGAGGGTGATTGGCTAAAAATAATATTTGGTTTAGCCCAATATATTGTTGGGTGGTACGTGGAAGTCCTTAACTTGGTTGGCTTTGGGATAAGTTAATATTAGGTATTCTTTTAGTGTAATTAATGAGCACATGTACTTGTTATAATGAGGGTTTTATCGTTGATTTTTCATGGTGGCTATTATAGTTATGTACTTGGTTATACGATGTGATCTAGCTATGACTCTTGTTCATGATTTGATATTTTATAGAATGGTTGACGAATGCATGGGATAAAAAGTTTTGTTGCAACTAACTTGAGAGGCGACTAAGCCTTCTTGGTGATTCTCAAATGAAGTTCAGAACTTTATGATCATATATGCATTCATGACCTATAGCTTTTATGTTTACCATGTGTTTGACAAAATTTCTATCATGTATTACACATGTTCTGGTCAAGATCTTGTTCAAGTTTTGAATGGTTAGCCTTGTTATCACGCCATTTATGTTTATGGAAACATACAGGCAGTTCTAGGCAGTGGTCTGGAGGCTTTCCTGAAAAAGTGGAATAGAACTGGTGAATGCATGCACAGAGTAGGGGATTTGTGGTCATAATCACATGGAGGCAAGGTTATGGGTGTGGTGGGCGCCTCATATCTGCATGCACAGTGTGTCAAGGGTGCATTTCGGGTGTTAAGTTAGTGAAAAATACTTCTAGCTCAAGGATCGATCACCTAGGGTGGTTGGTAGGCTCTTGAGTGGTCTTTAGTCTCTAAGGGATGTCAGTAAGTTGTCAAATTGTAGGCCCCACTTCCATCATTGTAACTTGGAGGTTGGTTCATTTCATATTAGCACCCAACTCATGTTTATCTTAGAGAGCTTGTAAAGTTGGTAAATGTGGGGTGGGGCATCTACAAGGTGGTATTAGAGCTTCCAGGTTCAAACACTTAGACTGGATGGGATAGATGTGATTATTATGCATTCTTATAAGTGTTAAGTGTTTCTACTATGCATGCATTGCAGTGGCTATGGTTTTCAGGTATATGGTCGGTGTTACAGTTTTTTTATAATGCATGATGTTGATATGTTGATGTCATTGTGCTAATATGGATTGATTGTGCTGACAAGATAGCCTTCCCTGAAATACATTGAGGTATGATTTTGATTATATTTATATTTTTTTTATCTAACATGGCATGTTTGTGGGAAAGAGAAGGACAAAGATGAGATGTAGAATGGCGGGTTATAGTTCACGTGACTCTCCTTATAGATCAATTGACCAGCAATGAGATGAGTACTCTCTTGATATAAAAAATACATTGAGAATTTGAAGGCATAAATCATAAGTTGCAAGGCAGATAAAAATAGGTTGATTGAGACACAGGAAAGGCTTGCATGAGCTCAAGAAAAGAAAGGGGAGGTTAATGCAATGATCCTTCATAGTCTCTTAGATTTGCAGAGATAGGGACAACTAAGGATTATTCATGGATAGGACGAAAGGACTAATGGGGCATATGGTAGAAAGTCTCGATTAGAGTAAATGTTCGATAGGGATGACAAAGTTAGAGGTGGAAGACAGTTGGATACACCTGACAAGAAATGTGGTGCTTATGGGTTCTATTCTAGTTCTAATTCAAAGAGACATCATCGTCATCACCGCTATCTTCCTTATAGGAGGAGTGAGAAGCAGTATTTTCTAGAGGAGTTCAAGAAAATCAAACCTCCTATGTTTAATGGAGAGATGAAGAAATTAGAAGATGCAGAAGCATGGCTACATGGGATGAAGAATTTCTTCATATTTCATGATTATTTAGATAATATGAAAGCTAAGATAGTGATCTTCAGTCTCAAGGGAAAAAAAACATCTGGTGGGAAGATGTGAAGCGCACCAAAAGCATCAAGGTAGAAGAATTGAGTTGGCATGAGTTTAAAATACTCTTTAGGAATAAGTACTTGTTAGAGAGCTATTATGATGGAAAATCCAAGGAATTATATGAGTTAAATATGGTTTCTATGACAGATGAAGAGTACAAGGCCAAATTTCTAGAGTTGTTGAGGTATGTGCCTTATCTCAAGGATGAGAAGAAAAATGTCAAAAGGTTCATCAATGGACTTCCATTAGCATTCAAGGATTAGATTGAGTATGATGAGCCTCAGTCATTGGAGGAAGTCATCAAGAAATTAAAGAATGATTATGAGCAATCAAAGCGCAAGTATGAGCCTAAACATGATTGGACATGGAATTAGAAGGTTAAAGGAAAATGGCCTCAGAAGAATGGAAGACCTCGAGATGTAGGTGAGAAAGAAAATGTGGCTCTTTAGAAGAATTTTAATGGGACTGGGAAGGGACGTGGACCTTAGTCTAGAGAGTAGCAGAATAAAATTAGTGGCAGAGAATTGTTGGAATTTTGGTAAGGATCATTGCAAGAAGTATTATCCATTATACTAGGGTGGTAGGCTAGAGATCTATAATGCTCAAGAGGCATCGAGAGTTGGGGATGTTGGTCAAAGCATTCCTCGGATCTATGCAACACTTGGTAATAGGAAGGCGGATCATCATAAGTCAATTATTGAAATGGAAGGTAAGCTTTGTGGTCATGTTGTTTCCATTTTGATTGATCTTGAATCTAATTATAATTATGTTAGTCTGGGATAAGTGTGGCTTGAATAAAGAAGTGCATGCAAAGTATTGGTTGGTGAAAATTGCTATAGGGACCATGAAAAGAGTTCCTCATTGGGTGAGATCTTTTGCATTCGAGTTGATTAATCTTCCTACCTCAGCACATCCAAATGTGCTACCTTTGGGATCATATAATATGTTTTTGGGCATGGATTGGTTGTTTACTCACTTGACCAAGGTAGACTACTATGAGAAGTCTATTGAGTGTCTAGATGATGATGAAGAGAAGAAGAGAATCTTGTAGGGAAAGAAGAATCCTACATCAATGATAATGGTTATAGTTATGCAAGCCAAGCATATTTGTAGGAAAGGATATGTATTGTTTTCAATGCATATTTCTAGTGACAAAGGGAAATATGTTGAGGATGATGACATCTTGAAGAGGTACCTTATTTTGTAGAAGTTTCAGGATGTGTTTCTAGCATAGATTTCATAGTTAACAACTCATAGGGAAGTGGATTTATTTATTGAGTTGGTACAAGGAGCAACACCAACATCAAAGGAACCTTACAGGATGATTACTCCAAAGTTTGTGGAATTGAAGTTGCAGCTTAAGGAAATTCTTGATAAGGGATACATAAGGCTAAGTATATCACCCTAGGGTGCACTAGTGTTGTTTGCAAAGAAGAAGGGTGGTACTCTTAGTTTGTGCATTAATTACAGGCAGTTGAAATATGGTGACCATCAAGAATAGGTATCCATTGTCACATATCGATGACTTTTTTGATCAACTGAAAGGAGAAAAAGTGTTTTCAAAGATTGATTTTGAGATCAGGATTTCATGAGATGTGCATTAAAGAAGAAGATATATACAATATTGCATTCTATACTAGGTATGGGTATTATGAGTTTGTGGTGGTTTTGTTTGGTCTTACTAATGCTCCAGGAACTTTCATGTGTTTGATGAACAGTTTGTTGCATCCTCATCTGGATAAGTTTGTGATAATGTTCATTATTTGATGATATATTGATATACTCCAACAATGAGGAGGAACATGCAGAGCACTTGGAAGCCATCTTGAGATTGTTAAGAGAGCATCAGTTGCATGCCAAACTGAGCAAGTGCAGTTTCTTTGAGACTCAGATTCACTACTTGGGACATGCTTTTCTAATGAGGGGATATTAGTGGACCCTGAAAATATTAAAGCTATCATGGAGTGGCCAGCTTCTATGAATATGGATGAGGTCAGATCATTGATGGGAATAGCAGGTTATTACAGGAGGTTCATCAGGAACTTCTCAAGTATTTCCTATCCTATTACATCTTTTTAGAGAAAAGGAAAGAAGTTTGAATGAATTGAGGAGCGTGTAGCTAGATTTGAGTAGTTGAAGAAGTTGCTTACAAATGCCCCAGTTTTGAAAATTGCAGATCTTGATAAGGAGTTTGTATTATGTACAGATACTTGCAAGAAAGGACTTGGTTGAGTCTTGATGTAGGAAGGACAGTGGGTATGCTATGAGTCAAGGAAGTTGAATGAGCATGAGTAGAACTATGTGGTTCGTGATCTCAAGTTGTAAGTTATCATTCATGCCTTGAAGATGTGGAGGCATTATCTTCCTTGAAGATGTGGAGGAATTATCTTCTTGGAAAGAGGTTTACCTTGATGATTGAGCATAGTGGACTAAGGCACTTGTTTGACCAACCTAATCTGAATGCCAGGAAAGCTAGATGGTTGGCTACCCTCAGTGAGAATGAATTTGAGATTAGACACATCAAGGGCAAGGAGAACAAGGTTGTAAATACTCTCAGTAGGTGAGTGCATGTATATCATATTTAAATTGTGAGCTCTTATGGGACAAATTTACATGAGAGGATCTTGCATGTAGGGAAACATGATGACATATACCAATAGCTAAAGTAGAGGTTGTAGCAACAGAGTGAAGGTGATAGAGATGAGGAGTACCACCTCACGACAAATGGATTAATGAGATTCATGAACAAGATTTATGTGCCAGATAGAAATGAGCTCAAGAATCTTATCTTGAGTGAGTTTCATGTCAATCCATATTCATGCCACCCAAGATATCCAAAGACTTTGACAGATGTTAATAATTTATATTACCATTTGAATTTGAAGAAAGAGGTGGATGAGTTGTTGTTATATGCTTGGAATTTGAACAATTTACAACTAAGTATAAGCACCCAACTAGTCTATTACAACCTATTCTGATTCCAGATTGGAAGTGGGAGGTCATTTCCATGGATTTCATTACAAGGTTTCCAAGGAAATCTAGACAGCATGATTCCATCATGGTTGTGGTTGATAGTTTGAGCAAGGTAGCTCACTTCATTGCAGTGAAGTATACGAATTTAGCTAGTGAGGTAGCTCCACTCTTCATAGTGAGGTTGCATGATATTCCCAAGAAGATCATATCAGATAGAGATTCCAAGCTCACTTCTAGGTGTTGGAAGGAGTTGTTTGTAGGTTTGGTGATAAGGTTGGCTTTCAGTACAGCTTATCATCTAAAAACAGATGGATAGACAAAGAGTGTTAACAGGATTCTTGAGGACATGTTGAAAATATATTTCATGCATCAACAGAGGAAGTGGGAGGATTATATTCCACTGGTATAGTTTTCATATAACAATGAGTATCAAGAATCCTTAAGTATGGGTCCATTTGAGGCTCTTTATGGGCGGAGTTGTAATACTCCTATCAGTTGGAGTGATCCAGTGAATAGGGTGTTGATTGGACCAGATATGTTAGTTGAGATGGAGCAGGAGATGTTGGTTATTAAGAGTAACTTAAAGGTGGCACAAGACAGGAAAAAGAGTTATGAAAATCAACATAGAGAATTCAAGGAGTTTCAGGTTAGGGAGCATGTGTATTTAGGCATCAATCCCAAGAGGAGCTCCTCTATATTGTGAGAATTTTGACATCATTGAGAGGATTGGACTAGTGGCCTATAGACTTGCATTGTTTCCAACAGCGAAAGTGCATGATGTTTTCCATGTTTCATTACTTAAGGGATATGTGTAGGATGATGATCATGTGATTGATTGGTCTATATTGCAAGTGGAACCAGTGGGAGAGCTCTATCTAGAACATCAATGGATATTGCAGCGAAAACAAATCATGCTTTGGAACCGAGCAATAGAGCAAGTTAAAGTGCAATGGAAGCACTTTGTGACTGATGAAGCTACATGGGAGATGACTGATCAAATGCGATATTTGTATCCTTCATTTTTTGCTAGTTCAAGAAAATGAGGTTTTGGCATATATATATATATAGCTTTATAACTCAAATCAATACGATATATATCTATATATATATATATATATATATATATATATATATATATATATATATATATATATATATATATATATATATATATATATATATATATATATATATATATATATATATATATATATATATCGTATTGATTTGAGTTATAAAGCTACAATAAGTGGTATTTTTGTTTTTATTTTCAACAACATGTGATTTTAATATTACATCGAGCTATGTTATAAAGTTCGATAGGAATTATGTTTTGTTTTAAATCATTTACCAGTCATAGGTGTTATATAACACCGAGGACAGTGTTCCCCCAAGGGGTAGGGGTTTATAATAGCCCCGGGTTAAATTCTCATGTAATAAAAGATAATAAAGAAGAAATAAGAACAAGGTCATGGGACATGTATTCTACGCTGGATGTTGGGTAAACATTATAGCAGGCATCACTTGTGGTTTAATAATGGCTATGGAAATTGGAAAAGGAATTAGTAAAGGTAAAGAGGCAATATTTGACATTTAATTATGAAAATAAAATAAAATAGGAGAAAATGAAGTTGAAGAGACACAAATTTGCATGCAAGGGAAATTAGAGGAAAATGAAGAAAAAGAGAGCATCAATGATAAAAAGGCATCAGAGAAACAATTCACAACTTTTGACATTTTTAGCTTAGATCAATTGAGGGAGAGAAAGACCTCCAAGAGGAAATAGCAAGAAATATAGAAATGGATAAGAAAGGGAAGCAAAAGAAAGAAAAGGGAAAGAAAGGAAAGCAAGGTAACGCAAGGAGAAGGTCAGATCAACAGGTTCAGCAAGAATATCTTGCAGGTAATAGGTTGCATGTGTGATTTCCTTGCTAGGCTGTAAATGCATGGTACATGAATTTGTTTATTTGGTTCATTTCTTATTATTGGCATGGGTTTTCCCTGGTTTGACAGTGATTTCAACCTTTCGTTTTCCATTTCTTAGATATCCATGGTGTGAAGGGATTCATTCTTTGTTCAACTTTGGATTTCTAGAAGGTTTTAGAACTAGATGAGGTGGTCTTAGGAAAATCCCAAGGGTTGGGGGTGGAGATGATTTTCTTGGCGAAGCCCTCAATAGGCGGGTGGAGACAAGAAAATTCCTCAAGGTATGGTCAAGGAATTTAGAGGGATCCAAGCTTGGTTTGGTTTTGTGATCTCGGGACTGGTTTAGGTGAGATCATTGTAGCTTGAGGGTGGAGGTAGTTTAACCTTTGGATTCCTTGTTTGGTTATGCCTTGTTTTATCCCATGAGATCCCACATTAATCCTTGTAATATGGCATGTGGTTGATTGGATGAAAGAAATATTTAATTCAGTCTAATGTATGCTCGGATGGTATGTGGAAGTCCCTCACTTGTTTGGATTTTTCATAAGTTAATATGGGCTATTCTTATAATGAGAAAAATTACTTGCTATTATGATTCTATGGTTTTTTTTTCATGGTGGTTATTCTGGTTATATGTTGGTTATATACATGGTTATATGGTGTGCTCTAGGTATGGATATTGTTCATGATTTGATGGTTTATTGAATGGTGGACGAATGCATGGGCTAACAAGTGTTTTTTCAGCTAGCTTGAGAGATCACTCAACCTTCTTTGTGATTCTCAGATGAAGTTTAGAAGTTTATGATCGGATATGCATTCATGACCTGTAGCTTATATGTTTACCATATGTTTGATGAAATGTCTATCATGTACTAGGCATGTTCTGGTTAATATCTTATTCAAGTTTTGAGTGATTAGCCTTTATATGATGTCATTTATATTTTTGGATACTTATAAGAAATTTTGGGCAATGGTCTAGAGGCTTTCCTAAAAAAGCGGCACAGATCTTACGACTGCATGCACAGAACATGGGATTTTTTGTCATAAACGCATGCAGGCAGGCTTATGGATATGATTGGAGCCTCATAACTATATGAATAGTGTGTCAAGGGTGCAATTAGGGTGTTCATTCAGTGAAAAAGTGTTCCAACTCAGGGATTTATCACCTGGGGTGGTTGGTAGGCTCTCGAGTGGTCTGTAGTCTCTGAGGGATGTCAGTAAGTTGTCAGATTATAGGCCCCACTTCCATCACTAGAACTTGGAGGTCGAGTCATGTCATAATAGCACCCAACTCATGTTTACATTGGAGAGCTTGTCAAGAAGGTAAATTTGGGAGGAAGTGTTTACAATTTTCAAGGAAAGATCAAATATGGGCATTGATAATCAACTTTTTTACATTGGTTAATATCCTAGAATGTTCATTGATGATGATAATGAAGAAATTAAAAAGCCTATCAATCTTGAGGAAATTTTTAGAGTTATGAGATCCTACTCTAGATATAAATGTCCTAGCCCAGATGGATGGATTGTTGAAAATTTTCTACATTTTGCTTTGGATGGTGGAAGAATCAAGGTTGCAATGCAATGTTGCAAGGGTGATTAACATGACTTTCATTTCTCATATTCTGAAGTCTTCATGCCCGAAAAATTTTAGAGAATTCCAACCCATTTCTTTTTGTAACATCACTGATACGTTGATTTCGAAGATAATCACAATTTGTATTAAAGAGAAGCATTGATAATCAACTTTTTTACATTGGTTAATATCCTAGAATGTTCATTGATGATGATAATGAAGAAATTAAAAAGCCTATCAATCTTGAGGAAATTTTTAGAGTTATGAGATCCTACTCTAGATATAAATGTCCTAGCCCAGATGGATGGATTGTTGAAAATTTTATACATTTTTCTTTGGATGGTGGAAGAATCAAGGTTGCAATGCAATGTTGCAAGGGTGATTAACATGACTTTCATTTCTCATATTCTGAAGTCTTCATGCCCGAAAAATTTTAGAGAATTCCAACCCATTTCTTTTTGTAACATCACTGATACGTTGATTTCGAAGATAATCACAATTTGTATTAAAGAGAAGCTTTCAATATACATAACTGATGAACAATTTTGGTTTCTCATGAACAAAAAGATCCATAATGTTTTCTCCATTTCCCAAGTGTGTATACACTCTACTAAAGTCCCATAAGAAAGAATCTTTGATTCTGAAACTAGAAATACATACACCGTACCACTATGTGGATATGTCATATCTTTGTTTGCTACTTTTTTAAGTTTGGATTGAAGAAGAATATTATTGATTGGATCATGGCTCGTGTCTCGTCTATCTATTATGTTATTCTTGTTAATGGTTCCCCATCGGCCTTCTTCAATGCAAAAATAGGGCTTCGACAAGGATGTTCATTTTCAACTTTACTATTCCTCTTGGTGATTGATGATTTCAGTAGAAATATTTGGTAGGCATGTGAGAATGACCTATTTCGTGGTATATAGGTTATTGAGGATCTCCTTTGTCTCCTATATAATGTTTGTAGATGATTTCCCATATGATTTATGTAAACGATTTCCTTAGGGTAGTAGTTAGTAGAGTACTTAAGTTTAAAACCACTCTTAAGAGAAAATTCAGTGATATTATTTCCTAAAAAGTAAGATGCATTATCAAATATAAGTGCAGTCGGTAAGGCAAACCTAGTAATGATGAACTAACAATGATAGCATCAAAATTGGCTACCTTTAGTGGAATTGATTCCACCCACTTAGTAAAATAGTCTGTAGCTGTACAGATATACTTATGTTGCTTTGAAGAAAGAGGAACAATCTCACCTATGATGTCCAATCCCCATTATTCAAAAGGTTGTTCAATCTTGACTGATTGTAGAGATAAGGTTGGTTTTCATTGTCTTCCAGTAGGAGTATGGCATATTTTTCATTTCCTCACATATTCATGGGTATCCTTAAACAAAGATTGCCAATATTACCCAGCATGTAGGATGTTATGTGTAGTAGTATCTCCTCCAAAATGTCTAGTTGTTGGTCCATCATGGAGTTCCTGCAAAACCCTCAGACTTTTCTAGGAATCTTAATAATACATAATCATAATTTATTCTGAATAACACATCATCAATGATCTCATATTGATTTGCTTTTAGTCTTAAATCCCTTTTCCTTTTTTGGTTGAGTTCAAGGAGATCATATCCATTTTTTAAATAGAAAATGAGATCATCATATTGGTACTTTGAGTCATTTAGGCTTACCTCAGATATGTGTACAATATTACTCAAGTCCTCATCTACTAGTAGGTTGGAAGCTCCCGTAAGCAATCTGCAAAAACCTTTCCCTTTGATAATTTTATTTGGTTTGATGTCAATATCTTATTCTTGGAGGGATGTTACCCGATTTCCTCTCTTTTCTCCTAATTCCCTTTGCATAAGAAATTGTCTCACTACTGAGAATGGTACTATTATTTTAGTGTGTGTTCTTATGAGAAAAGGCTTGAAGTGCTTTACAGATTTAAAAATAGCAAAATCTTTCTTCTTCACCTCTGAATAATTTAGTTCATTACCTTGAAAATTAGAACTAAAGAAAGATATGGGTGCTTCAATTTGTTGATCGTTAAGCTGTGTTAGAACAACAACATAAGATGTTTGAAAAGATAAAGTGTACAAGATGAAATGATTAGAAAAATTCGGAGTTGTTAAAGAGGGAGCATTCATAATGGCTTGTTTGATTATATGAAAACCTTCCCGTTCGTTATGTCCCCACTTGAAGATCAATTTTTCTTAATCATGGTTTGTAGTGGTAAAACAATTTGGGAAAATTCAGGGAAAAATCTCTTAACAAAATTTATCTCACCTAGAAAGTACTGCATAGGTTTTTTATTGTGGGGCAAAGGAATTTCATTTTATTCTGTCAAGATCAATACAGATTCCCTTTTTGGATAAAATAAACCCTAAAATATTACCTTCATTTAGAGCAAAATAAGATTTCTTTGGATTTAATTAAATTCCATACTTCTTACAACATTCAAAGATTTGTTTCAAGTCATGTAAATGGTTATTTCTCTTATTGGAATAAATAGTTATGTCATCCAAGTAAACAACAATAGTTTTATTTATCAGACCCTTGAAAGCTCTATCCATAGCTCTTTGGAAGGTTGCCCCTGTGTTTAATAAACCAAAGGGCATTTTCTAGTAGGTATAGGTTCCCCATTTAGTCTTGAACATAGTCTTTAACTTATCATCTCAGTGGACCAAGAATTGGTTATATCCTGAAAAACCATCAAGAAAAGACATTAGTTCGGAACCAGCGACTGATTACGGTATTTGTTCCATGGTCGGTAATAGGAAATTGTCCTTCTAACAAGCTTTATTATGATTTCTAAAATCTATGTGAATACAAATGTCACCATTCTTTTTCCTGGCGGGTAATAAGTTTGAATCCCATCTTGAATGCCTAACAGGAAAGATAATCTTGGCTTTATGGAGTTTATTCTACTCATACTTGATTTGGCTTTCTAGATTGGGGTGAATTTTCCTTAATTTATGTTGTATTGGTTTGTCATTGGATATCATGGGAATAATGTGTTGTATGATGAAGATATCATATGTTTTAAGATCATTTTAGCTACAAGAAAAGATACGTTTATACTTTTTTAACAAATGAATAAAGTCTAATATCTCATCAGGTGAGAGACCAAGTCCTAGATTGATGTTTAGTGGTTTGATATTAGTTCCAAGGTTTACTAGTTCAAACCTTAAGGTTGAACTTTGGAGTTTAGAATTAGTAACCTTCTTAAATCTGTCATTTAGATCATAAAGATGTTCAAGTTTTACCACAAATTTAGGTAGGGATTTTCATTGGATTTATGTTTCAACTAATTATCACGTTCATTTTCATCAATTATCTCATGATCAAATGATCCTTTAGATGTTAAAAATCTTAGGATATCTTCTTCGTCATTAAACACTCACCAATTGGTGACAATATCGGGAATCGATGGTTGAATAATTAATTCTATGGAAAATATATCTGGACTGTAGTCTTGTTATGGTATAAGCTTCGATGTTATCTTAGCCAGAAGGCTAACGCTTGCATTTTGATGTCTAGGAATAGGAGAGACGTTGAATGCTAAAAAATGTGAAGTAAGGTCCTAAACCAATGATTGGTAATGTTTTAATTTTCCAGATAGATAGTGAATGGTGTTTCTTACTTGTTTGATAACAATTTCAAAATCTCTGAATACTTGAAGATATTTGATATCAAGACCTATTGCTTTATACAAACCCTCGATCAGTGCCCCATATTCAACAATATTATTTGTGCATTCAAATTCCAACCTACATGCTAGCATTGTTTTTTCTCCTTCTGGACTAATTAATATACAACCAGCTCTTGCGCCATCGTTGGATTTAGATCCATCAAAATATAATGTCCAAAATAAAGTTTTAACTAATGGTTTATCTACAAGATTTATACATCTCGAAGAATTGAAATTGAAATTTCCTAAAAATGACTCAGCAGAGTATTCTCCAATGAAATTATTGTTAAAAGCTACTGGTGTTACACAAAATATTGTCACCATGACTATTTGCAGTCAGTATGGGTCTATCATCATTCATATTGTCCTCCTAAGCAAGTCTCAAACCTCAGCTCTTCATGTCAAGCTTTGAAAATGAGAGAAAGACCTTAAAAATTATTAAAGATCTGGTTCCGCACTTTCTCTCACTGTTGCCTGTGGTCCCGCACCCCCTGTTCATATTACCTGCGGACCTGCCCGCTCTATATCTAAAGGAGTGGGTGCGGACCCCTGTGAAAGTCAAAAAGGCGCAAGTTTATTCTAAAAAACTCACTTTGGGTTAATTCTAGATGATTCTAGAAGGAATTTTGACATGGATGGTTCACTCTTAGGTGGTTCATGCATCCCAAAAGAGAAGGAGCTAATCCCTTGATGAGAGGAGCTATCCCTTTGAAGGAGGGCTTTATCCCTTTGAAGGTGGACCTAGTAACTTCCCTCCATTGCACTATAAATTAAGGCATTGGGCTGGTTGCTAGGAAGGTTAGAAGCTGAACATTTTTTAGGGTAAATGTTGGTGGAATTGAGACTTCCTAGTTAAGCTTGAGAGGAGAGATCACATACCTTTTGGCTTCATTGGGAAGAGAGTGAAACTTTTCAAAGTAGAGGAGAATTCTTGTTGGACCCTGGGAGGAGCTTGTACAGCATCAAGGCACAGGTTGTAAAGTTCTTCTTTGATTTGAATTAATACAATCAGATTCATTTTTCTCAACAAATTGTCTTATGTGATTTGTTTTATGAATTCCTTGATCATCATAATAAGTATGCTTTATTATATTGGCTTTTCAGGTGCTATTTAATTTGTGTGCTTGTTTGTGTTTGCAGATTCGCTACAAGGGAGCTCATTTGGATCAAAGGAGCGAGGCTTCCACAAACTTGCATTGGACCCAAGGTAGGCCTAAAACACTTGTTTGCCTTTGTTTATAAATTGCATACTTAGAGAAAGATAGGATTTGATTGGCTTTCTTGTCACTAGATATCATTAGATACTAGGGAGGTCGGTCTTGTCCGCAAGAACGACTCATTCCATGTGACAAAATGGCGACTCCACTGGGGACTTGATTTCTTGATTTGCTTTACTTTGACTTGAGAAACTGTGTTTTTGTTTCTGTTTTTGGCTTGTTGTGTGTGGAATTGGGTAGATTTAGTAGATCTTGGATTATTTTTTGTTTTTCATACTTTTGGGAGAGGACCGCACCCTCTGCTTGTAACACAGTGCGGACCTGTCCGCACTTTTGCTTTACACACAGAGCGGTACCGCACCTGTGTGGTCTGCGGGCCTGCGGACCCTGTCAAAATTTTGGAAAACTTAAGATTTTCTCTTTTAGTCAGCTTAGTTTTTGTTTAGATGTTGTTATCCCCTGCCCAGACCTGCATGTGACTTTTCAAGAACTTTTCTTAGGCTAATTCAATTGGTGTTAGGGTTTTAGGTGAAATTCCTAGAAGTTTTGGTTACCGGACTTGATTTTCATTTTGGTCTTGTAGTAGCTCAAAGCTTAGAAGGCTTAGAAGCCTTAGATCACCTTGGTTTTTACTGGCCTTCTTACGAGTCTGACCATTTGCAAAAATCTACCTTTGTTGAGGAATCCATCTTTTGTTTCTCTTTTCGAAACTTCGAAAATACTTGTGTTAAAAGTTTTGATTTCATTTTTAGAAAAGAAAACAAAAATTGGTTGTTTTTTTACTGATTTGTGATTCTGGACAAATTAGTCCTTAGTTTGCTTATAGCTAAGTAAAACATCCTTGAAAAGAAATCTTGTAAGCTTTTGCTTCAAATAGTTGTTAAAATTTATAGATCTCAAGATTAGTTATTTCCATAGTTTTGAGTGTTTTATAAAAATAAAAAATAAAAATCTCTTTTGGAAAAAGTTTGTTTTTGAGTATTTGAGTGTTTGAAAGAAAAGGGAAATTTTTGTGAAGCATAACTAGTTGTCTCATTTTGAGTGCATTGGAAAAGACAAAAAGCTCTTCTTTTGATTTGTTTGTTAAGGAAAAGATTTGTGTTTACAAGCATTTGCATTCTCAACTCTTTCCTAGCTAGAAATCCATTGAAGGGAAAAGATTGCTTATCATGTTAAGTGCATTTTTTAGTGATTTTGAGTCGAGTCTTCACACCATAAGTTTAATCTCCGCACCTCTTGACTTAAATAAAAAACAAATAAAAATAACGCTTAAAGTAAAATCTATCTAGTAATCTTTTTATTTCTAGGGCTCTATTACACCAACATAGCTTAGGCTAGTATCTTGTAGTAGGGAGTAATTAACTCTCCAAGATAGTAAAACAAACAAGTAGCAGTATCTTGCGGTAGCATAAAAATCCAATTGTTACATATATGCTCTAGGAAAGCTCCTCTTAAAGAAGAAGCACGAGATCGTGTACGAACCAGTGTGGGAACCAATCCGTCCTCATTGGGAACGATGCCAGATATTCACGTATTAAAAATGGTAACCTCGGATTAACCATTGTCGAGGAACCTGGGGTCACTTGTTGGTAAACCTTGGATTATGTCAAGGAGCCTTCAAGGGGATTGAGCTTGTTACTCTGCCCTTGCGTGCGTATCGGATCGTAGACTGTTCCCCCAGGTATATTTGTTTCCGTTGGTAACCATAGTGACCATATTCTATAGGATTCTTTCCTAAGGTGATGGTGGAGGGAAGATCCCACTGTACTTGGAGCAGACGTCGGCTAGACTCACTTGGATTTTCTGGGGGGTTCTCTTCACTCGAGACAGTTTAGTGGAGAAACTTGTGCCAGTCTATTCATTAAGCAGGTTGTCGGGGTAACTGTCCCAACCGCCATTTCTGTATTGAACTCTACGATGTTGGATTTCATCACCAACTAGTGTTTTTAGTATGGAAAGTTATTGTTTGTGTGTGGTTTGATCTCCTAGATTCTTTAGGTGTGTGATTCAAAATTGTTTGGTTCTTTAGAGACTTTAGGTGGTTTTCATTGAGATTTTACTTTGTTTGCGTGTGAAGTAGTTAAAATATTTAATCGTGGCTGAATTACCGGGGAAGTCCCATAGACTTTGGGGTCAACCTCCTGACTTTTCACCGAGCCAACCTGAAGGGTTACGAGTCCTTGTAACTCCTAGAGACGGTAGATTTGGGTCACCTAAAGAAGGAGAATCTTCTTTAGTGATACATCCTGATTATCAAGCTCTAGTAGCAGATTATAATCCACAATCTGTGTCGGTTTCCGAAGTTACTGGTAGTTTTTCATCTACTAGTGATTTAGGTGAGGAACCTGAAATATCTAAACCTGAAAATGAATTTGCTACTACTCCAACATCGGGATTTACCTCTCCAACTTCTAGTGATCCTGGTTAACCCAGGGTAGAAAGAATAATTACCCAAAATCTTCCTTCTGGACTTATAGCTATTGAAGAACTTGCTACTCTGGAAGAAGAAGGTATCCATATCCCTGAAAATCAACCTGTTATAGAACTTAGGGAGCATGAATCAATCTTTTACAGTCCACCTAGGAGCAGTGCTTGGTATCTTTCATTGACCAATTTTTTGGAAAACCCGGGACTAAGTTTTTCACCACCTCACATTCCTTTTCACCCAACACCTAGGGGTTACTATCCTCCGTTAAATATTTCAAGACAGTCGTCCATGTTTTCTCAATCTCCAAAAGACTTTTTATATGGTGGTCCTTCTGTTCCCTCTGGGTATCAGTCACTTGCTGGAACTTTTTCGGGAGCATCTCCTCAACCTATTGAACAAGGGTTATTAACTGGAAATAATGGAACTAAGCCGTTGAGTGTAGAAGATATTCTCATGATGTCAGGTATTATTCCTAATCCTAAACCTCAAGGTGGCCAGTTACCACCTGGGGGGCAGCCTCAAAGTCCTCAATTATCGCCTGGGGGGCAACCTCAAGGTACCCAATTTGGGCCTGGGGGGCAACCTCAAGGACAGTACATACCTACGAGACAGTATGTTCCTCAAGGTCAACCCCAGACTCGATATGCACCTCAAGGTAAACCCCAATATCAATATGTACCTCAAGGTCAAACCCAGTATCAGTACGTGCCTCAAGGTTATCAACCTCAAGGTCAGTACCCAACCCAAGGTTTCCAACCACCTTCCGGTCAATCATATGTCCAAGGAGCTGGAAATGTACCTTTGAATTATCAACCCTACCCTCAACCCGGTTATGGTCCTCAATATTCTCAACCTGCTATGGGTCCGTACCCCGGAATGAATTTAGTGTGGGATCCATCTCAATCTCAACATGTCTTGCAATCGAATGTACAGTTGTCATCTCAAACTAGACAACCCTTGGTTTCTAGTTCACCCCAGCAACCTGTCCAGTCTACTATTCAAACTTCTGCACCTTCTGTAGTTTCTCAGTCTGGGCCTAGTACACCTCGTACTCTGCCTCAAACGACTGTTGCAACTGCTGCAACATCTGTTCAATCTACCCTGCCTACTTCTGGAGTATCGACAGCTCAGTTTCTATTGTTCCTGTATCAACTCCTCAGACATCTTTACCTCAGTCTAGATCCACAATTCAGACTTCGGTTCAAATGCTTGTAGGACAACCTGGTCCAAGTACGGTTGTCACAAGTCAACCTCAATTTACTTATCAACCATACCAGGGACAGTACCAATTTGGTCCTGTTGTGCAGCAGCCAATCTATCAGTATCAACCGTACCCTAGGTATACATATCAGCAACCTCAACAACCCCAGTACGATCTGGTTAATCCTGGTTTTCCGGGAGGATATAATATCCAAAATGCAATTCCAATTCCTAGTTATCCTGGATATCCTCCTCCTGGGGTTGGTCTCATGACCCAGGGTTTCAGGGACCCTAATCGTCAGTTATCGTTTATCGCAACTTTGGATTTGCCTGACTTGTCGCGCCTTACGAACGATCCAATTAACTATCTTCCGTTTTGGCCGCCAATGCCGAATAAGTTGCCTAGTGATATTCCTGAGTTTGAAGGTAAATCAAGAGAGGACCCGTCAAACCATGTGAGGACTTATCACCTCTGGTGTGTGTCTAATTCTATTTCAGATGATTCAATCCATTTAAGGTTTTTCCAGCACACTCTAATTGGTCTTGCAGCCAAGTGGTACATTGAGTTACCGCGAGCCACTTTTTATAACTTTAGTCAGTTAGCTACTTCGTTTTTAACTCATCTTCATTTGCTAGTCAGATATGACAATGGCACAGAATTATTAACTTCATTAAAGCAGTCAAAGTCCACTTACATTTTAGATCACATTCATGAATGGAGATGTCGATGGCGTTTAGTGAAGGTTTTTATTCCGGATCAAATCTTAGCTGAATGGTTTGTAAAATCTTTGTTACCGAAGATCGCTGAGGATGTAGCTAAGGCCGGAATCGTACCTCAGGAGCAAGTAATTGCTCAAGCTCAGTACCTTGACTTAGTTTATACGCAGTCAGGTACGTTACATGAGAAAATCCCCGATCTTCCTAAACAAAATCAGATAACTGCAGCTCCTTCAGAGTCTCATGCCGCTGATGGTATGATTGGTACGGTTAATACCAAAAGTAAGAAGAAATCTTCCAAGAATTATTCTACTATTATAACTCTACCAGATTCCCCGACAGGAGATTCTTCCATGGAAATTTCCGCTAATATTCATGTTGTAGAGTCATCTACAGCCAAATCAAAATCCGGCGGTAAGAAGAAAGGGAAGAAGAAAAATAAAACAGATAAAAGTTCAAAAGAGAAACCCAAAAAAGCGGAATCAAATGATGAGAAACGCAAACCTCATTATCCTTGTCTCATTTGTGACGAAGAGCATTTTACAAGAGACTGCCCTCATTGTGCAGAGGTTGTGAAAATTGTCAAAGGTTCCCAAACGCCTGTTGTTTTGAAGGATCCTTTTCCAAGTTAAGACAGTAAGATGATTGTTAGAAAATTATATATTACGGAGCAACGGAACACATAAAATATTGCAGAAATATAAAGACAGAAAACGCACAAAACAAGAAAGACACAGATATACATGGTTCACCCAGTTTGGGCTACGTCCACCCCGAACAGCCAGTCCTTCCTTTCTATTATCCAGCAAAATGAAGAGATACAACCTACAGAAAAACCGTTGTAATATCCTCTGTTTTCTCTCACAGTCTCACCTCTATGTTTCTCGCTCACCGAATACACATCTATATCACAGCCTCAAATACAATGCCCTCATATAAAGAGAGGGGTTTCCTTCTAGGGCAAAAAACCCTAAACTAAACATAAGTTCTACCGTCAGATCATCCGCCTAATGAACAGCCCAGATTGACTAGAAATTACTATACTTTTACAAGGCAATTTTACAGTTGTTTTTAGCTTCGGGGGCGCTGCCCCTGAAACCCCCCGCCAGGGGGGGGCTCCCAAAAGTCGCTGCCGCCCCCCCCCCCCCGGACCCCCCACGGTAGCGATTATTTTACGGGCGGCGTTGCTGCCCCATTTTGAACTGGGGTCCAATATGCCGGTACTATAGAAGATAATCAGGCTCCACACCCAACAGATGATAGGTTCTTCCTCAAATGCCTCCGAAGAACCCATAATGATGATGTCCCATGTTAGGATTGCAACTCGATCGCATGATTATGGAAGTAAAAGTCCTGTTGATGGTAAAGAAGCAGAATCTTCTCATTCAAACCCATCAACTTCAACTCCTGGTTCCGATCCACTACAGATCGAGAAACCTAACCCAGACTTAGTAATCAAACCGCCCGCCAAGGGTATACTTCAAAAGTCAGCTTTCAATCCACATGCAAGAGCGGCTCAGAACTATAACATTGTTGAAGATTTGGCTGTTTCACCTTCAGCAATGTCGGCTTTGGAAGTGCTGCAATCATGTCCAGCACGGCGTAAATTACTATTGTCGGCTATAGAAGCTGTTGACATTCAGGAATTGAACCTTATAATTTTCAATCTAGAAAATAGTACACCACGCTTACCTCATCAAATGGTTTTCCAGATCCCAGTGTTAGTAAAAAATAGACCTTGTTATAGGACTGTGATTGATGAGGGAGCCTCAACGTGTATTATGTTAATACAGTGTTAGAGATCGCTTGGTTCTCCTACGCTAGATCAATCCCCGACGATTCTAAAGGCCTTTGATGGTCGTGGGTTTCATCCTTTTGGCATTCTACAAGATTTACCTATAGGGGTTGAAGGAAAAACTATTAATCTAGATGTGGAGGTGGTTGATGCCCCTCTAGATCACAACCTTCTCTTGGGTCGTAGTTGGTCTTACACTATGACAGTTTTCGTTTCATCGGTCTTTCGGCTTATAAAGTTCCCTCATAATGGAAAGATCGTAACTATAGAACAGCTGACTTACTTTTCGTCTGACCCAGCCTCTTCTGAAAGTATTCAGCAAGTCAGCGAAACAACTATCCTGTATAAGGATGTTGGAGTAGGACTAGTTAAAGATTCTGGTTTACTAGGAACTTTTCCTTTTCCTCCTATCAACGCATCATCTTCTACTGCAACCATTCATATGATTTCGTCAGACACTATTGTTTATGATGATCCTTGGATCATACCTTCCGAATATGAGATAGACTCATTTGGTGATGTTATGCCTTTGATTCCATATGAAATTGTGTATCAGGCCGTGCAATCGTTTTCCGACCCTTCTTCAACCAAAATTGACTTAATGAATGTGGTCCATGAGGAATCACTTTCAACATCAAACTCAGATTCAACAACATTTTCTGAACTTGTTCACACTAATGAGCGAATTCGTGAAATCCTATGTGTCGATGATTTACCATGGGAAGATCTTCATTATAGATCTTCATTTTTACCCGAGAGTGATTGTTTTGAAAATGATTTTTCATCTATTTTTACGACTGAATATGTCAAGGAACCTCAGAATCCAATGAAAAATCCTGATTCATAGTTAAATTTGGGAAACATTTCTCGAACTATTCCTATTGATACTTCGGTTAAGCCTGGAATTGTTGAAAACATTCATATAGGTGCCTCTTCTACGGAAGATGAAATTCAAACATATAAGGCCCTATTTCAAGAATTCCATGACGTGTTTGCCTAGTCATATGAGGAAATGCCAGGAATTGACCCAGCAATTGTTGTTCATGAAACCAAAACTTACCCCGATGCTAAACCTTTCCGGCAATGTTTGCGTCAGATCCACACGCGAAAAGCTGCTGCTATTAAAGCAGAAGTTGAAAAATTACTCAAAGCAGGTTTCATTTATCTGATTCCGTTAACGGATTGGGTATCGAATATTGTTCATGTTAACAAAAAGAAAGGGACAATAAGAATATGTATCGATTATAGGGATATTAATTGAGCCTGTCCAAAAGACAATTACCCAACTCCCTATATCAATCAAATCATTGATGATTGTGCCGGCAGTGAAATATTCTCCTTCATGGATGGTTTTTCCGGATACAATCAAATCAATATTCTACCTGCTGATCAACCAAAAACGGCTTTCATTTTTCCATGGGGGACATTTGCTTATTGAAAATTACCTTTTGGGCTCAAGAATGCTGGGGCAACTTTTCAAAGGGCCATGTCTTAAGCGTTTCATGACATCAAACACATTGTGCAACCCTATCTCGATGATTTACCTGCTCATTCATTACATCGAGTTGATCATCTTATCCATTTACGAGCAATCTTTATGAGGTGTAGGCATTACCGGATTAGGTTGAATCCACACAAGTGTGTTTTCTGTATAGAAACGGGTCGGCTACTAGGGTTTGTTGTTTCAAAAGCCAACATTCACGTCGATCCCTCGAAGGTTGAAGCTATTGTCAAATTGCCTCCTCCTTCGAGTCTTCACCAACTCCAAATTTTTCAAGAGAAAGAAAACTTTTCATGTCGATTCATTCCTAACTATGCCGAGATCACAAAGGGTTTTACTTGGTTGTTGAAACAGAATACTCCATTCTTTTGGGATGAGATAGCTGATAAATCTTTTGATGCACTAAAGCACGCGTTCACCCATGCACCGTTATTGCATCCTCCCAACTACAACCATGACTACTTCTTGTATCTCACCACCTCGCATTCCACCATTGGAATGGTGTTAGTTCAGGAAGATGAATTCGGTACTGAACATGTGATATATTACCTTAGTCAAACTCTAAATCCAACTGACCTAAAACACTCACATGTGGAGAAATTGGCATTGGCAGTTGTTCAAGCTGTCCAACGTTTTCGTCATTACATTTTACTACGTAAAACTACAGTAATTTCTGATTGCAACCTTATGATCTATATTTCAACCAAGCAATTGCTAGGGGGCAAGTACTCCAAATGGATTGTGAACCTGCAGGAGTTCGACCTGGAATTTGAAAAGTCTAAGTCGAAGAAATCTTTAGTTTTTGCGGAGTTAATGTGTGACTTCCCGCGTGCTGACATGGAAACTGTGGCAGAGGAGCCCATTTCGGATGAATCCTTATTTCTAATCAGCACTTTAGATCCATGATATGGGGATATCATCGTTTATCTCCAGACCCAATCCTTTTGACCAGAAATTTCAAGGTCAGAACATCGAAAAATATGATTCCAGTCCCAACAATTCAGAATTATTGGAGATACTCTTTATCGTTGTGGGGCGGACTCTATTTTTCGACATTGTTTAATTCACGAGGAAGCTGAAAGGGTTCTGAATGACTGTCACTCTGGAGCGTGTGGTGGTCATATGTCTGGTTTTGCCACAGCCCAAAAGATATTGCGCACTAGCTACTTCTGGCCGTCTTTGTTTAAAGATTGTATTAACGCGGTACGAAAATGCCACAACTGCCAAATTTTTGATCAAAAGATGCGCGCTCCACCTGCTCCTCTCCACCCTATAATTGCCATCGATCCTTTTGCAAAATGGGGTATCGATTTTATTACATGTAACCCTCACTCGGCTGGGGGGCATGCGTATATCATCCTTGCGGTAGATTATTTTACCAAGTGGGCTGAGGCGATGCCTACATTTGAGGTAGATGGCAAAACAGCTGCGATTTTCGTGTTCAATCATATAATTGCTAGGTTTGGTGTTCCACAAGCAATTATCACTGATCATGGGCGTCATTTTCGAAATGTTATGATGACTGAACTTACAGGCCAACTTGGCTTGCGTCACGATAGTTCAACTCCATATTATCCACAAGCTAATGGTCTGGTTGAAGCCATCAACAAAGTTCTAGTCATCATGATCCGACGAATCATTGGGATTCATAGGTTGAATTGGCATAACATGCTATTTTCAGCACTTTGGGCATATCGAACCTCAGTAAAAACGTCAACCGGGTTCACTCCTTTCCAACTAGTTATGGTCTGGAAGTTGTGTTACCCATTGAATGCGAAATCCTGTCACTGCAAATGGCCATCGAATTACTTCCAGCCACTTCTGAAGAGGAAAAACATTTGTTATACTTGGCTCAGCTAGATGAGAATCGACGTGATTCTGCATTAGCAATCGAAGCTCATGCCAAACATATTAAAGCTCAGTATGATCGAAATGTTACCCCTCAAAATTTTTCAGAAGGAGACGTAGTCTTATTGTAATATCAAGCAAATGATAAATTAGGCACTGGGAAATTCGTACCCATGTGGCATGGTCATTATGTTGTTAAGCGAAAGCTAGCAAAAAGGGGCCTATGAATTGGTAGACTTTGACGAGGTCTCTTTAGGTAAACACAGAAATGGTCTTTACCTGAAGAGGTATTATGCTTAAAATATGGGTGTGGATATTTTTTAGTTTAGGTTAGTTTTCTTTCTAGCTTGTGTGTTTTAGTATAAAAAGTGTGCTTAGCTTAGAGAGTGTTTTTCGTCATTATTCCTGCTTATCTTGGTTTTACTCTTGATATTGCAGATGTCGACGCCTCTCCAAACATACATTGGTTTTTCTGATAGTGCTTGTCGTAATACACGGAACATTTCTTTCGCAGCTTGGGTTATCTATTCACCCTCTAACGAGTTGGTATCTATGCATGGGGTAAGCCTCGGTCAAACAACGAACAACACTGCAGAGTATAGTGCAGTGATTGAGTTATTATCTGAATCTATTTCATTTGGGATTCGGAGTTTGATAGTGAGGTTAGATTCTGAACTCGTTGTATTACAGCTTAATAGAGTATATGCCATTAGAAATCCAATGTTATTGAGATTATTTTTGAGAGTGCGTCTCTTGGAACGGGAATTTGACTATATTGAATATCAGCATATTCCAAGATATTTAAATACATTAGCAGATGCAATGGCTTCTTGAATGTTAAGTAGACATTTGCAATAATCATACAAGTAAATTTAAAAACATTCCATAATATGTTTTACAAGATAAGCAGGTAATAGTGATATAGTATAATATAGGAGTGTGTCAAAATATACATTGTCTTCGATCATAGGTTGAAAAACACCTTATGATCGGCAAAAATGATAGTACAAAAATCAAAAAATGTCATATGTGTCTACAATAGGCGATCATCCTATCACTAGTGATGATCTCGATAAGAAACCACTGTACGGGCCACCTTACAAAGGAACCTCCTGAAATGTCCTGGTACCCCAATCACATAGCGCTATAGTCGAAGAGGAATGTCATCTATTCCGGTCTCCGGAATGTCTCCTGTCAAACGCTCTAGATGGCTCTCCAATTCGGCCAAGGTCTCTGCCGATTCGACCTGTGGGGCTGGTGCTGCTGCAGTTGGTTGTTTCCTCTCATACGACCAAAGAGCGGCTAGTCACCGTGGACCTACATCTGCATTTGAAACTTTTACTATCAATTTTGGGATGAGATAAAAACAAAAACAAAAAAAGTTAAATTAGGAAAATGTTGAAAATGATTTTACCTGAGTCATCCCATTGCTCTCCTAGTGGAAGAGCCATGTTTGGGTCACCGCGAAAATCTACCCCAGCGTAAGGAAAGTCCTGAATAGCAAAAACTTGGTTTTCCAAACAATGGAAATACTCAGGAGTGAATCGAACGACCTCTGTCCCCTCCTCAGGATGACGGGCCATAACTGTAACCCATCGCATCAGTTTGGGCTCTCGAGGAAGTCCAGCTCCAACAGTGAGGTGCTATGGGACCAACATTGGGACCCTCTCCAGACCAAATCTCACGACTAAAGCACCATATCCAAAGGTCTTCAATTGTCCGTTCTTGGCTCTAGTTAGTTGGCCTTTTATATTAGCCAACACAGCATTGCACCAGTTGAAGATGGTGCCTCGAAAGCAGTCAACTACCATCCGCATCTGGGATCCAGTGGCTACATGTAGTGCTGCGCTCCCAAAGAGCCTGGTAACATTAAACGCTATTACCTTGAGTTCAGGAAGAGATATGGTTTTGATATCTATCCCTTTGTCTCTAGTTTGGTTGTTACAGAACTCTAGCCGGAGGCTATCGACAGACTGGCCACCTGGCCTAGTCTTGAATAGAGTCAAGTGTTCACCTCTCTTAGGCAAACCAGTCAAAAAGTATATGTCTACCGGCTCCATTTCGAGCTGGTGACCACCAATGAAGAAGCACTGGTCCTGTATGCTCCACTTGTCTACCAGTCACTGCAAAAAGTTCACCTGGGCCCTCATGCCAGGTATGGCCCAGAATTTGTATAAGCCACATGCCTTCAATGCATCAATTGGAGGTTGATGATTTATCACGGCAAGATCTACGTCCTCATGCTCTCGTTCTCGCCAATCAAGCATGATGTATACTCTACATTCAACAAAAAGGTGAATTAGAATGTCTAAAATCAAAGTTTTTGGGGGAATTTTGTGAGATTTAGGTTTAAAAACCCTTACTGCGGGGACCGCACCCTCTCTTTTAGAGACAGTGCATGGGTCCGCACCTTACCTTCATGGCAGGTGTGGACCCCTAACTTTTTTCCATTTGCGAAAAAGTCGGGGTCCGCAGGCTACCTGTGTTGTGCCTGCGAGCCCCCGCACGCGGGTTTCTAACCTAAAAATCCTTTAAAAAATGAAATTAAATCCTAAATACAACTTTGAAATGGATGGAATTAAAGAGTGGTATGATGTGGATTACCTGGAGGAGACGGCGTTCGATTCCAACGGACGGATTTTCCGCAATCTTCACGGGAAGTTTTTGACCAAAAGCTCTATTTTCTCACCCAAAACTCAAACAGTAAAAATGAATTTACAAAAGCCCTTTTTATAAGTTTTTTGAGTAAATGAGTTTTTAATTTCTTTATGTTTCACTTTAAAGAGGTAACTTTTGAAGCTTTTTTATCCATTTTAAACAGGTATGAGTAATGTTTGAGTTTTTGTTCAGGATAACGGATTTTTCAGGCGAAATTAGTCATTTTCGATGAAAAAACATTAGAGTCACCTTTAAGCTCTTTTCTAACTCCTAAAACATGAAAAGATCGCCAAGTTTTTCTTTTTAAACTCGTTAAAACAGAACTAAAAAGACAGTCCACTTACAGCTCTTTTCTGACTGTAAAAACATGAAAAGATTGCCGGATTTTTGTCATTTCAAATTCGATATTGGTTATAAAGCGACGTGTCATTGATCGCTTTTTTACTTTTTCGTATCAGAGGCACTAATTACGAAAAGTACTCCTTGTTCGTAATGATCAAGCGGTTCTCTTAAGTATTATCTTATACTTTTTCGGGCTTGGGAGACACAAATTTACGAAAAAGGACAACCATGGAGTCTTCTTAAGTTTTTTCAGACTCTCTAAAATTGAAAAACACCGAGTTTCTCCTATACTGGACTTGTTAAAATTTAACAGTAAAGGGCCTGTTCAATTACAAACAAGAACGGACCACTCCTTCTTAGGGTTCGAATTTAAACTAAGTTGGAATCATCCAAAGGATGAGCTTATAATCAAGCAAATGTTATCCTCCTCAAGCTTGTCAAAAATAAAGAGGTACTTGCCAGAAATGGTGGGGGAAAAGAGAGAAAAATGAGCCTCTTTGTCATACTTTGTAACCACTCTTGAACATGACACTTTTATTCACCTGGGTTGGGAAATCCTTTGCCTAACAGTTGATCAAACCATATTGAAAGTCTTCCGGTTTCTGGGTATTAACTTTGGGTCAATTGTCACCAAACCATTTGTTGTGTCGTTATGTGTTCAAGAGGTCAGTGAAAATAAGCCATTCATCTGCAAAATATCTATCATCCATCTTGACCATCCCTGAGTCAGTCCTTGCAACTAAATTTCTTCAAAATTGATCTATGATTTCGTGTTGTGGGCTTGCCTACGACGGATCGCTTTCTATCGACTTCAGCTCTTTATCTAGAAAGATGATCTAGAAATCGTCACTACCTTGGGATCTGCATGCCTCACTGACAGGTTTCTCGCCTTCGACGATAGGTTGCATCATTGACCTTCGATCAGAGGATTTTGTGACATGTTCAACATCAACACATCTATTCACATTTCATGGATTGTACTGAGTACTTTGAGAGCCATTGACATTACTAGTGGTTTCTCTCACACTTGTTAACAGTTTACATCATTGACTGGTAATCAAGTGGTTTCTACCATGTTCAACTTCGACACATTCATTCACATGGTTAGAATCATACTATTTCGGGAAGTAGAAGTGAAGACCCTAGATCTAGTTTCCGCCATCCAGGCTGCAAGGAATTTTGTATTCATTATACTGTGGACTATTCATAAATAGATGGTTGTGTCCATACTGTGTCTACATGTGCCTATACTTGTGATGAATTACAAGAACATTCCTATATCAGAGCAGTAGTTAATTTTCTAGTCAGTTTTGATCTCAGTATGGGAATGCCTACCTCAGCGATGATATGATCTCATATATATATATTGCATTGAATGTTTTTACAGGTTCCAAGTGGGCTCTCCACAAGATGATCCTCAAAATGATAAAGTAATTCACTCTTCCTAGATGATAAATGAAATCCTCATCTACTACAGACTTCGCACTTTAGGAGGAAATCAGTTACACAAAATATTGTCACCATGACTATTTGCAGTCAGTATGGGTCTATTATCATTCATACTATCCTCCTAAGCAAGTCTCAAACCTCAGCTCTTCATGTCAAGCTTTGAAAATGAGAGAAAGACCTTAAAAATTATTAAAGCTCTGGTTCCGCACTTTCTCTCACTGTTGCCTACGGTCCCGCACCCCCTGTTCATATTACCTGCGGACCTGCCCTCTTTGTCTCTAAAGGAGTGGGTGCGGACCCCTGTGAAAGTCAAAAAGGCGCAAGTTTATTCTAAAAAAATCACTTTGGGTTAATTCTAGATGATTCTAGAAGGAATTTTGATGTGGATGGTTCACTCTTAGGTGGTTCATGCATCTCAAAAGAGAAGGAGCTAATTCCTTGATGAGAGGAGCTATCCCTTTGAAGGAGGGCTTTATCCCTTTGAAGGTGGACCTAGTAACTTCCCTCCATTGCACTATAAATTAAGGCATTGGGCTGGTTGCTAGGGAGGTTAGAAGCTGAACATTTTTGACGGTAAATGTTGGTGGAATTTAGACTTCCTAGTTAAGCTTGAGAGGAGAGATCACATACCTTTTGGCTTCATTTGGAAGAGAGTGAAACTTTTCAAAGTAGACGAGACTTCTTGTTGGACCCTGGGAGGAGCTTGTACAGCATCAAGGCACAGGTTGTAAAGTTATTCTTTGATTTGAATTAATACAATCAGATTCATTTTTCTCAACAAATTGTCTTATGTGATTTTTTTTATGAATTCCTTGATCATCATAATAAGTATGCTTTATTATATTGGCTTTTCAGGTGCTATTTAATTTGTGTGCTTGTTTATGTTTGCAGATTCGCTACAAGGGAGCTCATTTGGATCAAAGGAGCGAGTCTTCCACAAACTTGCATTGGACCTAAGGTAGGCCTAAAACACTTGTTTTCCTTTGTTTATAAATTGCATACTTAGAGAAAGATAGGATTTGATTGGATTTCTTGTCACTAGATATCATTAGATACTAGGGAGGTCAGTCTTGTCCGCAAGAACGACTCATTCCATATGACAATTGGTTCATTTTCATCTTCAAAATCAATTACTATATGCTTTAAATGTTTTTCACGGTCAATTCTGATTTGATTTGGCTTTCCATTGTAAGGGAGCCACATGTGCGACCAATCTATTGCAAAATAGCCATGAAGTTTCCCAGACCAGTCTCTGCTAAGAATTAAACCATAAATTTTGGGAATATCAGCAACTAGTATGTGAATTACTTGACAAACTTTTGGATTAGAAGAAAGTCTAATGTTGACTGAATTCATTTCCCTTAAGACTTCGAATTTTCTTCTATCAAGTTGGACAATGTGGACTGTAGACTTTTGGGGTGAAACATTTAATTTCATGCAGATTGATCTTGGAATTATGTTTGAAGAGGCCCCTGAGTCCATTAAGTAATGTCCGTATTTTTATTGAAGATTTCATAAGTCAAAAGGAAAGGGGGAGTGTGTGATTTAGATCTATTGTCAATTAAGATAACATCTATGGAATCAAACTTAATTGATGAATCATTAGGATGCTTACCCATTCCTCTAGAAGCTTTGGATAAAACAGTAGTAGCAAGAGGAGAAGCAGGTATTACATTCAATTCTTTTATCAATAGCTTCGGTTGATGTTTAAGCTTACTGAGCTCATGAAGAGAGATATTTTCTTTGGCTTTCTTCATGTCCTCCACTATGTTATATTCCATGGTATCACCAACTACCAAGATTTTGGATGGAGATGGAGGATTATATGAGGATGGGGTTGGTTAAGGAGATGTAGAAGAAGACTTTTTGGTGACCACTTTATCCTTGGTAGCAAAGGTTGAAGGCTTTTGCTTTTGGGTTGATTGTGTTGAATCAGCAGGGCCTTTACACCTAGTACTAAAAATTAAATCTTCTTTCTCATCTTCATTGTCGGAAGTAGGTAGGATAAAATCCCACATCCCATGTACTTCAACCAATTCTTCATCTTCAGTTTCATCATCAGATAATGTTGTTTCTTCATCATCTTCATCTAAATCAGACTCAACATTGGATATTGTATTTGGAGGTTGAGGATTAGATGTATGATTTCTCTTGAAGGATCTAAAAGGTTTTTTAAAAGAGGACTCAACTACATGTTTCTTAATTTCTACCATCTCATTTGACATGGTTTTAAGGAATTTTTGTCCCCTTCAAGAATAAAGGGATCCTTAGGGGATTTCTTCTTTGATTCATCCTTAAACGTAACCTTTTCATGTTTCTTTCTTCCTAGACAGTCTTCTTTCCTATTGCAACTATTCTATTTTCTACATACAAGGCTTCTTTCATGCTTTCTACTAAAGTAGCCTTATTGGCTCTATCCACAAAAATCTCTATATTGGAAGGAACATAAGAAACATGCCACTCAATCTGAACATCAAAACCAAGGCTTGAGGTGACTAGGATATTTTTTTAGCAAATTGTTAAATATGGATTTGAAATATTTGATCTTTTCACCTAACTTAGTTTTTAAATTAGAAAGATCATTAATAAGGGATGTAGTTGTGTGGTCATCACCAAATTTAGCTGAGAATTGTTCTTCAAACATGTCCCAATTAGTAATAGACACTGGTCATAATGAAAAATACCATGAACCTGTCGATCCTTGAAGGGTGTAGGTAAATAATCTTACTACACAAACTTCTTCAACTACTCATTTAGGATTAATGGCTAACATATAATTGTGGGTGTGCTCTTCAGTAGGTAATCCATAATTGGGATTAAATTTTGGTACCCATCTTTCAGGATGCTTAGGTAGATCATGGAGAGGTGTTGGCATTTGCACAACTCCAAGATTGTCCCAAGGTCTAACTCGTGGTGGGGGTTTTTGTTGTTGTCTACCTTCCATTATTGGAGTTTGGGAAGAGGTGGATATTGAGGGTGATTTTGTGGAAAAAGAGGCAGGTTGTGTATCAGTGCTAGATGAATTGGCACCAGTACTTTGAGAAGAAAGGGGTATCAACAGGAATGAATAAACGAAATGAAGGAGTTTGTGGAGGATAATTTGACAAAATCTCACTAGTAGATTTTTGTGACTCATAATTCTTAGTCTTTTTCTGGAAAGAAGGAAGAGGAAACTCAAATGGAGGAAACCCAAGCTTCTCACTTTGAGATCGAGTTAAAATCCAAATAGGTTGTAAAATAGAAGTTGCACTTCCTTTAGAAGCTTTAGATGGTACAGGCTTTTCTGTTGAAATAGAGATTTCTCCTAATTTCTTTATTAAAGTTTGGACCTCAGGTGGTTCTGGATTATAATATGAAGAAGGTGCTTTAGGAAATGTACTAGGAGATTTAGGAGGTGATTGCTCAACTTTTGATCTAGAAAAAGGAGTTTTAGATGAAAATCTAGAAGTTGGAGGCGATATTGAGGGGGAGTGACTCTTAGAATGGCTTTTTAGTTTAAATTAAGTTATTTTTTCCATTCACAGTCGGTGGCCCTTCTTCTAGCGCCAAAATGTTGATGCCTCAAAAATCATTGCAACAACATGGGGTAAGACTACCCAGTCGAGGACTTGAATACCGTCCCTTTTCCGTTTAGAATAGTGGGTCCAACTGGATATAATGGGACCAATTTCCCAATAAAAATGTGATATAATGGATAGAGTGTTTATGATAAAAAACTAAGTGATAGATGGGGTGGTTTATAAACTATAATACAAGTATATTAATCTATCTATTACCCGAGGTTACTTATGTTTATGTGATCTATAATAATTGTCCTTAGTGCATGATAATCAAGATTAATCAAACACCTACAAAAATGAAAATATTTTAAGATAAATATTTTGATTAAATAGTTAATCAAAATAATTGATGAAACACATATTGCAATCAAATAACGTTCAAAATTTGCTTATATATGTATTAAGGATGACAATTCTAGCATGTTAAAAAGTGAACTAATATAAAACCGCATTAGAAAATGTTCATATAATAAACAATATAAAGAGGAATGACCATCAATTCATAAACAAAATAGAAATACAATGATCAAAGTACCTCATGTATATTACCCTTCTCATGAAAGAAATAGTTCTGGTCTAGTATTTCTCATTAACATAGTTTCAAAAGTAAAAAAGTGCAAGCTTTCAAAGCCTTCTCTACAAAACTTTAGGACCCTGATTCGGTCATTCTACTAAGGTAAACTTCAAAATTATAGTAGTGCAAGCTTCCAAAGTTTTCTTTATAAAATTTGGGGACCCTTTCTTTGTAGACATGAAAGGGTTTATATAACAAAAATAAAGTATAAAAATAGAAAATACATGAAATTTTTGAGGAGGTTAAAATAACTCTCCTTCAAATAAGTGACAAAAATACATAAATAGAAGTTGTTCAAATGACGAGTTCATGAATGCAATTGTGTGTATTTTTTCATTCGCTGCTTGAGTTGGTAAATATACATCATTGGCTTAACTTTAGGAAGCTAACATGTCCTCATGTGTAGTTGCCCCGTGTACAATGCATCTGAAAGCACAGAAAGCATATGGGTGGATGAGTCAGCAAGGTAGCGGAGCATTAGCCACTGACTATGTCACTTCACAAGATATTTGCAATACATTTCCCAATCGATTTTGGTCAATTTTTTAATTTCTTCTTCATTTTATTTTGAATTTCCTTGCCATTTCCTTTCCAGGACTTTGATATCATGAAGATTACCAGGTGGGCATTCCTGAATCAGGTTGGAATTATTCAGGTTATCATTGATAGTTTTAATGATGTTATTGGAAGCATTAGTTGCCCTGGAGACTGTTGTTTCTACCTGTTTCAATTGAATGTCCCAATCAGTAAATAGGATTTCCTTGTGAGATTCCTCAATTCTAGGAAGGTCTGCTACTCTGCATTTTAGTGTAACTTGCCATGTTATAAATTCTGATATTTTATCATTAATGTCATTGAAAGTCACACTCATATCAGATGATTGATTCATCTGTGAATCACTTTTAACACATAGTGGATTGATGATAGATAAATGATGACAAAACATTGTGTGTTGCTTTGGTAACAGAGTGTTTAGCTCCAATGCTTCCTTTATAAAGTCCTCCAATTTAGGATTTTCCTTCAACTGATCAAGTGAAAACTGGAGTTGTTCGATTTTGGCATCCTTATATTGGAGCTTTAATTGATCAAATCTCTACTGGAGTTGAGACAATTGTGTCTTTACTTGATGGTCAATATTTTGTCTTCCTTTACCAACTACTGCTCCAACTGTTGAATTCTCTCTTCTTTTTCCCTTACCAGTTGTCAAACCTTTATTGCTTTGCCAATCATAGAAGATGCACAAGAACCTGCGAACTGTGACAACTTTCTCAAATTATCTGAAGGATCAGTTTGTGGATCCTTCGATACTATGTCCATTGGTAATCACCAGGAATGATTGTTGATGATGGTTTTTCTCTTATCATTTTTCTCTGTCTTTTCACCATAGCCCAATGCTTGGGACTGTAAAAGATGTCAAGAGGAGGGATTTCTTCCACTTTAAGGACAATTTTAGATGAAGGGAATGTCGGGATGATTTCAACTTCCTCTGAAGTGACATATTTATCAGAAGCCTTATTAGTAAATGAGCTTTGTCTAGTGTTCTAGGGTGTGATGAATGTTTTCTCTGTCTCAATATTTTATGCCACTTGTTGTCCTTTAAGCTATTAATCAAACTATTTCCAGGCTTCATCCAACTAATTATTGAAGGGTGTTTTATCAGTATGCATTTATGTGGTTTTATCTTCCACTTCAATATCCTTAGAAACATGTTCTAAGTCCTATTCTGAATCATGTTCTCAACTCTTCTCTAAATTATTTTTTTGAATTCAGCTCTGAACCCTGTTTTGAAACTTTTTATGAGTCTTGCTCTGAACCCTGTTCTAAATCCTGCTATTCTTGGGAAATTGGATGAGGAATCCTCAACATATCCAAAGGGACATTTTGTAGTCTTCTTTCCTATATTCTTTGAATTGTGCTACCCTTTCTAGATTCAGTTTCAACACAGTCAGATGCTACACTTGTGAAAATACCTCAGCAGATTCAAAGAGTTCATCATAGTCATCATCTTCATGACTAAATTGCCTAATTTTTACTTGGGAAGTAAAATTTTGTGCAACTTTGTTAGGATCAAACTGTCTGCCAAGAATGGTAGCAATATTTAAACATGTAATATTATCAATTTCAAGTGCAACATGCTTGAAATTATGTAGATCATATACACCACATTGGATAGGGAATGAAGGCCAAAGAGATTTCATGGCTTCCCTTGGGGTCTTTGTCAGACCATCCCCTACAATTTGATAGGGAGTCTCCCTAGCCAATAGTTTTTTAGGGACATATAATGGGAGAACATGAGGAGGTGCCAGACTTCCATAGATTTTAACATAGGTAAGTAACTCTTTTCCAAACCACCTTCCTATTGGTATGAAATCAATTTTGGCTTCTTCGAACAATCTTGGGGCTCTTTTGTCAAAAACTGCATGGTGAACTGACAGCATGACTCCTTGGAGAATTTTATAGAAATGGGCATGGAAATTGGATTCCCACAAGATTTTATGATATATACGTATGGGAGTAGGATCTTAAATGGTCCATTTCCATCCCATGGTTGGGAAATTTGAAGTGAAATAGACCGCATCCATGATATATGCACTCATAAAGAATGGTGGGACTACTCTAGTAGTAACATACTGATGTTGCCTAAGTTATCAGATTTGGGAGGCAATGTTATTTGAAAGGATAGTGCCCCAATTCATTATACAATAATCGATTGAAACCTCAATAACAACAACCCATTCTACTGAGAACATAGTTGTATTATGGTTCCTGAATAGTCTACACACCATAGTTGTGATATAAGAATAGAGAGTAGCGAGAGAAGATATAGAGTACATACCTGATTTCTCATGCTTATGTTTATTCAGGTAGGATCTCCATCGTTTAATTGGATCTGATTCTGCCTCATTCTCGCTTGCAAAGTGTTCAAGTAAAGCTTTGTCATACACCTTATGTGGGTTTGGTATATGGTACATTTTCTTCAAACCTTCAGTTGTAAAGGACCCGATGACTGTTTTTCTTGAGGTTAAGAATGTCCTATGAGCAATGTTGATGTTATTGATTATCCATTTTACCATATCGATATAAGGAAGGATCTTGGGTCGAGATGCAATCCTTTGAAGAAAAGAACTGGGGACTTCATAGTTGGAGGCTTCAGAAGATTAAGCAACATCCGTTGTTGCTACTCTTTGAATTACATTAGGTTGTTCACTTTCAAGCAATTGGTAAATGGATTCCCATGAGGATGTTCCACTGTCTATTGTGCATGTAGTATCTGAGAAAACTGGGGGCAGTTTTGTTACATTGGAAGGAGAAGGTGTGGATTGCGAAGTCTCTATGGATTTCTTTCCTTTATTTGCTTTGGTCATCCTATTACACTATATCTTCTCGGGTTTAACCTACAATTGGAAACACAAAGGAATGAAGAGAAATAGGTTTGAAATGCGAGAGTGTTTGAACACACAAGGCTTCAAAAGATGGTAAAAATAGTTTAAATGTGAGCAAATCTTAAATATCTATATACATGCCATCAAATCACCTTGGGGCTTTAAATCATAAATACCGTTAGAAGTCTTTAATAACTGAAATCATGGCTTCACGTGATAATTTATTATCTCATTAATAGATTGTATCATAAAAACCTTTCAAACGGTATTCAGAACTTGTTTCCATGTGTTTTCCCAATAGGGGATAGCGATATCATTATATCAGTTCTTTGGGTGTGGGAATTCCACGATGCAATGATCGCAATATCCCAATCAGAGTTTTTTGGAGCAGAGGGGAATGGATATAACCAAAGGCCTTTGTCTATTGCGAAATCATGAGGAATGATGTGGCATTAGAGAGGGCCCGACTAAAGATTCAATAAGCGTGTCTTTTCCTTTGAGTTATTCATTCTTATGATTTTATTAAAGTCACGCCTTTTAACAAATAGCTTTATCGCAATCAGAAGATCAAAAGGGAGAAGCCTGCATTTTTCTAATTTGTGATTCATCTGGATGTGACATGTTTATAGGTTGTGTTAACTGTTATATCAGGTCCAGATGGTTTATCGCATATCACAATCGGAATGGTCCTCGGGGTTTTTATATATCATGTTTGTTGTAAATTTGTGATGCAGGCAATTTCTGATATAGAGTATATTTTTAACAATACCTAAGCCTTTTAAGTTTTAAGCATGTTTTGTTCTCGGGGGATAACTTTATCACATCGCAAATTTTGGAAGGATAAAATGGGGAGTTGTTCATAACGACTTTCGAAATGTGATACATAGGGATTTCTTTAAGGCATGCCCATTCAATTTGTTCAGGCCTAATGAAATTTGGATTTGTTTATTAAAAAAAAATCAATTTTTTTCTTTTAAAACCCTAAACTATTTTATTTTCCTATTTTTTTTAAATTTAAAGGGTACCCATTTATTTATATAATAATTTCCTAACATATTTATACATAAATAAATGGGAGATTTTTGCATAGCACAACAATTGGTGACTCACTGGAAGAACCAGTTATCTCTTAATTAAAATAATGAAATTTCTAAAACTTTACTAAATAAAAATAATTCGGGAAAGGAAGACTATTTTCGAAATATTTAGACAAGTAACATTACTCTGAATATAAAAACCCACTTAATCATAATTCATTTTAAATCATCTTATAGATGAAAATACATTTTGTCTATAACAATCCTTAATTGATTGTAAAGATTAAGTACAGGGATTTTACAACTTATCATTTTAATATACTCATTTTTCATAGGTAGTGCCATTGCTTCAAGCAAATGTTCATAGCCTCAACAGGGTTACCTTTTAACCATCAGTGATTCAGAATCCCATCCATTTAAGAGTGCAATATTTAGAGATAATTTCGAAAGTATAGGTGTATTTCATTTTGTTTTTACTTTTTTATTTGTTTTTTTTTTTGACAATTTTTTGCAGTACTTAAAAGCCATTGTCCTAGTTTGGTGATCAGAAAGTGACAATGTAATTCACTGGTTGTAATTGAATTGAACAAGTTGGCTCGTTATGAGACCCCTTGTCTTAAGATTAAAATAATATTAAGCCATTACCCTGGTTTGATATTCAGTGTTGGCAATGTCAGCCTATTATTTCCCTATGATCATGGTAAGAAGGCTCGTGATGAGACCCCTTATCTTTTAAGGTTAATATATTTTTGAATTACACTCTAAAAAAAGTAAAGTTAATGGATGGGGAGAATCATTGACTCCTTAAGATTTTTGGATGACAATTTTAGAGTTAGAGATGCTTAGTTGTAAATAGTCTTTACTTTGTTAAAGATAACCTTTCTTGTCTGATAATAGAATAAAAGTATGTTATAAAGTTTGAGGCTTCAAATAATTTACAACTTCAATGAAAAAGAATCAAATTTTTATGACACTTATCTAATTTTCAATGTTGTGATCATTTCCTTAAGAATTCTTACTTTCAAAGCAAAAGACCATAAAATGTTTTAAGAGATTTCATTGTAAAGCCAAAAGTAATGTTATTTAACCTTATTTTCTAACAGAACTAAAAATGTAAATGCAATAATGTTACAATAGAAGATATCATCTTCTAAGAAAATCATTTTTTTTAAATAAGCCCATTGGCAGCGAGATAATCTCTCTTTCCTGGTAAATCTTGCAATATGAATGTTGATGGACCCATTTGTTGAGAAATTTGAAATGGTTCAAGCCACATTTTATGCAATTTAGTATGATTTCCTTTTTCCTCATGTGCCTTGTCCCATTTAAGGATGAGATCTCCATTTTGAAAATATTTTTAGGAAACAGAACTTCCATCAAAAGAAGATTTGACTAGCTACTGATGGTGAGCATGTCTAAGCTTGGCTTTTTCTCTTTCTTCTTCTAATTTAAGAATTTGAGACTATCTTAGATGTAAAGAAGAAGAAGGTGTTTCTTTGATAAATTGGACTAGGGCTAATGAGGGAAGAGCTAGATTCGAGGGAAATATAGTCTCTTTCCCATATACTAGATTGAAGGGAGAAGTGGTTATTGAGGCCTTCTGGCTTACTCGATCTTCCCATAGAGAAAATGTCAAATATTTATGCCAATTCTCTTGGCTATGATCAATAGTTCTTTTAATAATTCTTATAAGGTTCTTATTGGTTGATTCTTATAGACCATTTTCTTGGGGGTAGTAGTTAACATACTAATTAAGTTTAAAACCCCTCTTAAGAGAAAATTTAGTCATATTATTTCCTGAAAAGTAAGATGGATTATCAAACATAAGTGTAGTTGGTAAGCCAAACCTAGTAATAATGAACTGATTAATGAATTCAATGATAGCATCGGAATTGGCTACCTTTAGTGGAATTTATTCCATCCACTTAATAAAATAGTTTGTAGTTGTAAGGATATACTTATGCTGCTTTGAAGAATGAGGAAGAATCTCACCTATGATGTCCAGTCCCCATTGGTCAAAAGGTTGTTCAATGTTCACTAGTTGTAGAGGTAAGGCTAGTTTTCGTTCTCTTCCAGTAGCAGTGTGGCATATTTTTCATTTCCTCACATATTCATCAGTATCCTTGAACAAAGTTGTCCAATAGTACCCAACATGCAGGATCTTATGTGCAGTAGTATCTCCTCCAAAATGTCCAACTGCTGGTCCATTATGGAGTTCCTACAAACCCTTCTGTGCTTCAGATTTTTCTAGGCATCTTAATAATACATAATCATAATTTCTTCTAAATAACACATCATCAATGATCTCATATTGATTTTATTTTAATATTAAATCCCTTTTCCTTTTGTAATTGAGTTCAGGGGGATCATATCCATTTTTTAAATAGAAAATGAGATCAGCATATTGGGACTTCGAGTTTAGGCTTAACTCATATATGTGTACAGCATTACCTGAGTCCTCATCTACTGGTAGGTTGGAAGCTCCCATAAGTAATCTACAAAATCCTTTCCCTTTTTCAATTTTAGCTGGTTTGATGTCAATATCATATTCTTGCAGGGTTGTTACCCAATTTTCTCTCTTTTCTCCTAATTGTGTCACTACTGAGAATGGGATTATTATTTTAGTGTGTGTTTTTAGGAGAAAAGGCCTGAAGTGATTTAAAGATTTAAAAACAAGAAAAAAATTTGCCTCTCCACCTCTGAATAACTTAGTTCGGCACCTTAAAAATTAGAACTAAAGAAAGAGATGGGTTCTTCAATTTGTTGACCATTAAGTTGTTTTATAACAACAGAATAAGATGTTTGAGAAGAGAAAGTGTACAAGATGAAATGATTAGAAAAAATTGGTGATAAAGAGGGAGCATTCATAATGGCTTGTTTGATTAAATCAAAATCTTCCCTTTCGTTATGTCCCCACTTAAAGATTGATTTTTTCTTAATCATGGTTTGTAATGGTAAAACAATTTGGGAAAAGTTAGGGACAAATCTCTTAACAAAATTTATTTGACCTAGAAAGGATTGCATAGATTTTTTTATTGTGGGGCAAAGAAATTTTAGAAATTTCTTTTATTCTATCAGGACCAATACAGATTCCCTTTTTTGATACAACAAACCCTAAAAGCTTACCTTCATTTAAAGAAAAATAGTATTTCTTTGGATTTAATGAAATTCCATACTTCTTGCAGCATTCAAAGATCTATTTCAAGTCATGTAAATGGTTGTTTCTCTTCTTAGAATAAACAATTATCTCATCCAAGTAAAAAACAAAAAAAAAAATTATCAAACCCTTGAAATCTATATATGTAGCTCTTTGGAAGGTTGCCCCTGTGTTTATTAAACCAAAAGGCATTTTCTGGTAGGCATAGGTCCCCCATTTAGTCCTGAATGTAGTATTTAACCTATCATCTTGGTGGACCAAGATTTCATTATATCCTGAAAAACCATCAAGAAAATACATTAGTTTGTAACCAGCTACTGGTTGTAGTATTTTTTCCATGGTTAGTAATGGGAAATTTTCCTTCTGACAAGCTTTATTGATATTTCTAAAATATATGCAAATACGAATCTCACCATTCATTTTCCTGACAGGTATTAAGTTTGAAACCCATTTTGAATTCCTAACGAGAAAGATAATCTTAGCTTTAAGGAGTTTATTCAGCTCAAAATTGATTTGGCTTTCTAGATTGGGGTGAATTTTCCTTAATTTTTGTTGTATTGGTTTGTCATTGGTGTTGGATATAATACTGAGAGGGGGGATGAATCAATATTATTACTTAAGTAATTTTTCATTTCCCAAATAAATTTATATATGCTACTTCAGTGAAGTGAACTTGTGTATGCACGTTACCGTGATTAGAGAAACCAACGTATACCCAGGGACTTTATGATATAGTCAATTTATCATGTGTTGATTTTTAATCAATGCATCAGTAACTTACTATACAGTAACTATGTGTATTAATAACATAATAAGACATCACACATAAGCAACACACATGAACACCAAGATTTAAGGTGGAAACCCAATGCAGGAGAAAAACCACCTGCTACTGTCGTCTCTATATTCTTTTAATATAAAGAAAATTTGTTTACAATCTTGTATTGGTGCATACTTATACCAGTACGTAGGCACCCACCTGCAAAAGGCTATGACCTTCTCTCATTTTCCAGCTTCTATTGGAAGGGAGAAACAACCCCCTAGCTCTTGTACTAGCATATATGTTTACTAGTACGTAGGTGCTGGCATACAGAAGGCTATGATCTTCTCTCTTCCTCCGGGGACCATGTTTCATTAATTTTCAAACTGGATGCTCCTGGTACACAACAATACAATATGAACACCTCATTTCATCAAATTTTCACTCTGGACCCATCAGAAACTTAGAAACTCAAACTGCATCAACCAACAATTACTTAATATGAATATTCAGATCACTGTCACCAGAACACTGTGCTGAACCTAGAAACCTGCATCATCATTCAGAACTAGCTGCAACCTCAAGAATCATACATCAGAATGTATACGCTACTTTAATGAACCAAACCTGTGTGTATACACTACTTCCTACAACAAAACCTGCGTGTACCTCCAAAACTACTGAATCATAAAAACTTTTGAATCATATATGTAACAATCAGTAATATTCTGAACATCTACTGTCAATTTACAGAGATCTAGTCAGTCAGTAGCAAAGATAACCCTTCTCACTTAATCAATCAATCAATCAAACACAAACTCCCTATGCATTTCTTTTGCATACGCTACTTGGAAGTGTCGAACCTGTGTGTATATGCACATGCCTTTACCAAGGTGAACCAGCGTATAGATCTATAAATATTAACTTACAGATTTGTTGCTATTCCAAACTTTAGACATTCCCAAATCATGATATTTAAAGAATAAAACATGCGTAAGCAATCAAATCTAGCCCAATCAATATCAGATCATACAATGATAACTCATTTCAGGTCTCATGATCCTGATCCAATATTTTATACAAGGTGCACAAAATATTTCGGATTATATCATAATCATAACCCCTGCAACATAAAATATACTTCAAATAGAAGTATTCCTAAGAAACCCTTTTCACTTGCAGACTTGGCCCTTTGATATTCTCCTCCTTATATAGTTTTTGCCTTCCTTAATACCTCGGACCAAAACAACACTTAGAGTTTGTGGTATTCTTGGACGAGATCAAATAACCATTACTCCGCTCAATATTGTGAGCAAATACCATGGTATTAACCCTTCGTATTCTTTACTCTTGAATTTTCTTGATTTTCCAACCCATACGCACTTTTCCTCTTGTGAAAGTGTGTGCATACATATACGCTCTTTTTGTTCTGTGCACCTGCATGTATACATTGCTTTGTCAAGTTGAACCTGCGTATATAGCTTAAACTATCTGAAAACATCCTTTTCCTTCAACTTCTTTATTCTGATCAGTAGACCTTTGTTTCAACTTCTTGTTCTTTTGTACCAGTGCCTTGTTACCTTTGAATTGACCTGTTACACTATGAGTTTCCTTTTATTAAATTTGAGATGACCTGTTAGTGAGTTGCTATCAAGGACCACACTTGTATCATAATGCCAACAATCTCCCCCTTTAGACTTGATGGCAACCATATTGGTGTTGATTACTGCAAACTATAGAAACTGTTAGAGATATCAAGCAACACCAAAATAATCTCCCCCTTTGACATCAAGGGCAAAGGGCGAACCAAGATATTCTCCCCCTTTGAGTTACACATGTAGTCCATGCTCCCCTTGAGTACATGCAGAGTCTTTAGGGATATGTTTCAAAATAATAACATTACTGTATAACTCAACTAATATAGTATGACCTCCATAAGACTAAAGACTCATACATACATCAAACACCCAACCAAGTGGGGATACACCAAATTTTACTTATCCACCAATCAAGTGGGGATATACCAATTGTTTATACATGACTGAAATATCAATTATTACATCATCCTTCCCATGCATAGTGGGGATACCAATTACATCATATGTCTAATAGGACTCATTCAGAAATAGACTATGACAAAAGGAAACATGTTACACCCTAGATCTCTACATGACTTATGCAACAATTGATATGAATATCTGAAACCATAGCTGGAATCAACAACCATAATGACAACAATGCAGAATGTTTGATAAGGCTAATGCTGCCCCTAACCTATGCTACCTGTGTATTTTCAACAAATCATTCATCAAGGCATCTTCATCAATCAGAAAAAAAATCAATGAACAAAGCATAACAACAGACTGTAATCATCAATATCAGATCGAGCACCCATATCAGACTCTGACCCACTATTTTTCTATTAGAAAAACATATACGCTTCTTCAGCCACATAAACTTGCATATATACATGACTATCCTTCATGAAACCCGCATATAGGAACCTTGCTATGAAAATTGGATTTAACAGTAGGATGATGCAGAAACTACTCCCATCTTTTGTCTGAGATATTCAAGAGTTCCTCTGGGAAGTGGTTTGGTGAATATATTGGAAACCTGTTCTTTGGAGGGAACATACTCCAATTTCACCTTTTGTTCAAGCACTTGTTCTCATAGAAAATGGTACTTAATGGGTAAGTGCTTGGTCTTGGAGTGCATAACGGGATTTTTTGAAATACTGATGGCACTTGTTTTATCACATAGAATGGAGATGGGTGGAGTACATGTGATTTGAATATCTTGCAATGTTTGCATCATCTAGATTAGTTGCATGCAACAAGATGCAGTAGCCACATATTCTGATTCAACTATAGATAAGGCAATCAAACTTTGTTTCTTGTTGAACCAAGACACTAACCGTGATCCCCTATAGAATGCACCTCCACTAGTGATTTTTTGATCATCAACATTTATTGTCCAATCTGCATCTATATATGCATGAAGAGTGAGATCTGTATCTTTAGGATACCATAGACCAAAGTCTTGAGTTCCTTGAAGATATTTGAATATTCTTTTTACAGCCTAAAGATGTGATTCCTTTGGATTTTCTTGGAACCTTCCAACAATTCCTACTACATGCATGATGTCAGGTCTAGTACCTGTTAGATAACGTAGATTTCCAATCATAGATCTATATGTTGGTTGGTTCATTGCAGGTGATTCATCGTTAGAACTGAGACTGTATCATGTTACCATTGGAATACATACTGGTTTAGAACCTTCCATTCCATACTTCTTCAGAATCTGCTTGAGATATTTAGTTTGTGAAAGAAAAATATCATCTTTTGTTTGTTATACCTGTAGACCAAGAAAATAAGTAAGTTCACCAGGTAAGGGAATTTCAAATTCTTTCTGCATAACCGAAGCAAAGTTCTGACTCGTAGATTCTTCATTGCTACCAAAGATGATATCATCAACATAAACAACAATAATTAGCAGTTTATCATTTTCAATCTTTGTATATAAGTTGTTGTCTGCAGAACCTTTTGTGAAGCCTTGTTGTTGTAGATATTTGTCAAGATGATAATATCAGGCCCTTGGAGCTTGTTTCAGGCCATATAGAGCCTTTTTGATCTTACATACAAGGTTTGCATCATTTCCTAGAATGAATCCTTTTGGTTGCTCAATATAAAATTCTTCTTCTAAATCCCCATTAAGAAAAGTTGATTTTGCATCCATTTGATATACTTTGAATTTTTGAAAACTTGAAAGAGCAAGAAATATTCTTACGGCTTCAAGTCTGGCAACATGTGTAAAAGTTTCTTCAATGTCTATACCTTCTTGTTGAGCATACCCTTTACAAACAAGTCTTGTTTTGTTTCTAATAACCTCTCCATTTTCATTCAACTTATTCTTAAATATCCATTTTGTTCCTATAACATTTTTATCATGAGGTCTAGGAACTAATTCCCAAGTATCATTCTTTCCAATTTTGTCAAGTTCTTCATCCATGGCCTTAACCCAGCATTTATCTTTGATAGATTCATTTACGTTCAATGGTTTTATGGAGGATAGTAATGCTAGATAGCTTGAGGTTCCTGAAGAGTTCTTCTTGTCTGTATTCCAAACCCCTTTTCTCCTAGAATTTGAGATTTTGGATGATTTCTTTGAACATCACTGGATGGAGTATTTTCCCCGTCTGTTGTATCTTCTTCTGATGCTTCATTGGTTTCTTCCTCTATATCATTTTGATTTGATACAGGAAAGCATTCACCATCTTCCTCATTGTCATATTCCTTTGTTGATTTCATCTATTCCATATTTCTGCATGCTTCATCAATTGCTACATCAATTCATTCAACAATTTTCCGAAGTCTTTTATTATAACATTTGTATCCTTTGCTTCTGGATGAATAACCAAGAAGAGTTCCTTCGTCTGCTCTGGGTTCAAACTTACCAAGTTTGTCATCGGTATTTTTAATAAAACATTTGCTTCCAAAATATCTAAAGTTTTTTTACAGTAGGAGGCTTACCATACCAAAGTTCATATGGAATTTGATCACTATTTATCTGAACATTAGCTTTGTTGAGAATAGTCACGGCAGTAAATGTAGCTTCACCCTAGAAGGTGGTAGGAGTTCCAGATTCATCAAGCATAGCTCGAGCCATTTGTTGAATTGTTCTACTCATTCTTTCTACTATGTCATTTTTTTAGGAGTTCTGGCAACAGAGAACTGCCTTTTTATTCCATCTTTTTCACAAAAATCAAATAATTCAACTGATATGAATTCTCCCCCTCGATTAGATCTGAGACATTTGATTTTTCGATCTGATTCATTTTCAACTAAGACTTTGAAGGCTTTGAACTTTTCAAATGCTTCATATTTATGCTTTATTAGACCTATCCAACACATTCTAGAAAAATCATCAATGAATAAAATAAAGTATTCTTCTCCACAAGGTGACTTTTTCCTTGTTGGTCCACATAAATCAGTATGGATGATTTCAAGAGGCTTACTTGCTGATCCTTCTTTTTCACTGAAATGAACTCTAGTTTTCTTACCTACTTGACATGGTTTTCATATGGTATTTTCTAGAATGCTAATATCTGGAAGATCACAAACCGCCCTGAGCCTGTATTCTTTTCTTATTTGATAAAAGCTTAGATGCCCCAATCTTCTATGCCATAACCAGTTTTCATCTGTTTTTCTTAGATGGAATTGTTTTTATGCTCCTTTGAGTATGTATAAATTGTTTGGAGTTCTTGTACCATTAATTACGGTCTTTCTTGCATCAAGCTCACGAACCACACATCTGTTTGATCAAAACACAACTTCAGTTCCTTGATCACACATTTGACTAACACTCAACAAGTTATGCTTTAAACCAGCTACATACATGACATTTCCAGCTTTAACCTTTTCTTTCAAATAAACAAAACCTTCACCTTTGATGACAGCTGGTGTGTCATTTCCAAACGAGACATTATTTTCTTTTTCCAAAGCATTATCTGAATGAAGCTTCTCTTTATCGCCTGTCATGTGATTGCAGCATCCGCTGTCAATGTACAACTAATTTTCTTGTCCTTCTACAAACAGATCTATGCCACATCTTTCTGAATGAACTTCCTTCTTTCTCCATACCTTGGAATTTCATGATGATTCCTCCTTTTGAAGTGTTGGCAAAAATTTTCTCATGCATTCAGATTCTTCATGACCAAATTTATTACAAAACGAACATTCAATTTCATCTTCAAGAGGAGAGAAGTTATTATAGGAACTTTTCTTTATTCCTATTACGCTCCTTTGATTGTGTGCTTCTCTAGTCATGATATTTTTGTAAGCAACACATTAAACAGCCTTATGCCCAAAGTTATGGCATGAAAAGCATTGTCCAATAAAGAAGTTTATGTGATCATAGAATATTTTGCCATTGTTTACCTTTTGGTTGATGTTTCTATTGATGTTCATCCTTGAAGTAAGTTGAGCATGATTTGCCTGATGAGTACTTTTAGGCTTTTGTTGACGATTGACATACTATTCACTGATTTTTGTTGCATCAAGATAGCTTCTGGTGGAGGCTGATGGATTTTGTGATTGGGATGATTCTTGAGTATATCCAAGACCTGTCTTTACAAGAGGTGAACGCAAAACTTTGATGATTTCATTTAAAGTTTCTGATCCTTTAGCAAATATAAGATTAAGATATTTTGTCTTCTCAAGTTCTTTTCTTAAACCCACAACTTCACATTCTAGTTTTTCATTGTTCTTTTCACTTTTAGTGAGTTTTTGTGTTAATGTGTCTATGATCATATTCTTTTCTTCCAAATAGATTTTGAGTTTTTTTATTTATTCAAGAAAGTCTTCCTCTTCTAAGGCATCCAAAAAATCATCATTTTCATAAGCCATGAGTAGTTTATAATCTTGTTCAATTTCATCTTCATCACTATTAGATAATCCATCACTATCTTCATGGGTATAGAAACTTCTTCTATTGATAACTTGTTTGCTATTTCCTTTTTCATATTTATCTTTATGAGGACACTTGGTAGCATAATGACCGACTCTACCACAAGCAAAGCATTTGAATGGTAGCTTACCTCTGAATCTTCTGGAACCCTGTTGAAGCTTCTTGCCAAAGCTTACCTCGTCTTCTTCTTCTGAAGCATATCCTGATTCATTGTGTTATTCCTTTTCTTTTCCCCTTGTTGAATCTTTGAAAGTGGTTTCTCTCATATCTGATGGACCTCCTTTCTTCATTTCAAAGGCAATTAGAATTCCATGAATTTGAACCATCGTAATAGATTGAAGATCCTGCTTTTCTTATATGGAAAATACTTTTTACTCAAATTTGGAAGACAAAGATCTCAAAATTTTCTCTATTAAAGTATCCTCCTTTATTTCTTCACCCAGATTCTTCATACAATTGACAATCTCATATACACGTAAAAAGTAACTAGCAATACTTTCATCACTATGCATCTTAAGATTTTCATACTGAATTCTGAGAGTTTGAAGCTTAGCACATTTTACCTGGGAGTCTCCTTCGTAGCTCTGAATGATTTTTTCCCATATCTCTTTGGCTATCTTGAACTGCATGACTTTGATGAATTCTGATTCTAATAGACTTCCCAATAAAGTATTGATTGCTTTGGAATTGGTTTTGTATAACATCTTACCTGTTGTATCTGTAGGTATTGCTACTGGAAATTAATATCCTCCTTCCACAATTTCCCAAACATCGGCTCCAAGTGATTGAAGCTAGCCTCTAGTTATTATTTTCCAATATACTAAGTTGTTCCCATTGAAGATTGGTGGTCTAATAGATCCCATGCCTTCGTGATTGTTCATATTGAAATATCTCCCTCCAAGCGATCAAGCTTCTTCTGAAGGACCTCCTCTGATACCAATTTTTGGAAATAATACTGAGAGGGGGGGTGAATCAGTATTATTACTTCAATAATTTTTCATTTCCCAAACAGATTTATATACGCTACTTCAGTGAAGTGAACTTGTGTGTGCACACTACTGTGATTAAAGAAACCAACATATACCCAGAGACTTTATGATATAGTCAATTTATCATGTGTTGATTTTTAATTAGTGCATCAATAACTATATACAGTAATAACATAATAAGCCATGACATATAAGAAACACACATGAACACCAAGATTTAAGGTGGAAACTCAATGTGGGAGAAAAACCACTTGCTGTTGTCATCTCTGTCTTCTTTTAATATAAAGAAAATTTGTTTACAATCTTGTACTGGTGCAGACTCATACCAATACGCAGGCACCCACCTACAGAAGGCTACAACCTTCTCTCGTTTTCCAGCTTCTACTAGAAGGGAGAAACAACCCCCTAGCTCTTGTACTAGCCAATACGTTTACTAGTACGTAGGTGTCGACCTACAGAAGGCTACGACCTTCTCTCTTCCTCCAGGGACCATGTTTCATTAATTTTCATATTGGATGCTCCTGGTACACAACAATACAATATGAAGTCCTTGTTTCATCAAATTTTCACACTGGACCCATTAGAAACTTAGAAACTCAAACTGCATCAACCAACAATCAGTTAATCTAAATAGTCAAATCACTATCACCAGAACACTGTGTTGAACCCAGAAACCTGCATCATCATTCAGAACTAGCTGCAACCTCAAGAATCATACATCAGAATGTATACGCTACATTAATGAACCCAACCTGCATGTATACACTACTTCCTTCAACAAAACCTGCGTATACCTCCAAAACTACTAAATCATAAGAACCTATGAATCATATTTGTACTAATGAGTAATATTATGAACATCTACTGTCAATTTACAGAAATCTAGTCAGTCGGCAACAAAGATAATCCTTCTCACTTAATCAATCAATCAATTAGACACAAACTCCTTATGCATTCAGTTTTACTTCCATATCTAAGAAGACTTCATTGACAGTCAACAGTAAAATAGCAGCATTGATCAGATAGATCAGTCATTTATGAACAACAAGCTTTTCTTTTGCATATGCTACTTGGAAGAGTCAAATGTGAGTGTATATGCACCTTTACCAAGGCGAACTAGCATATAGATCTGCAAATATTAACTTACATCTTTGCTACTCTTCTAGAATTCAAACTTACCCAAATGATGATATTAGAAGAATAAAACATGCGTAAGCAATCAGATCTAGCCCAACCAATATCAAATCCTACAATGATAAGTCATTTTAGGTCTCATGATCCTGATCCAACATTGTATACAAGGTGCACAAAATATTTTAGCTTATATCATAATCATAACCCCTGCAACATAGAATATACTTCAGATAGAAGTATTTCTAAGAAACCTTTTTCACTTACACACCTGGCCTTTTGATCTTCTCCTCCTTATATAGTTTTGGACTTCCTCAATACCTCAGACAAAAACAACACTTAGAGCTTGTGGTATTCTTGGACAGGATCAAATAACCATTACTATGCTCAATATTGTGGGCTAATACCATGGTATTGACCCTTGGTATTCTTTACTCTTGAATTTTCTTTATTTTCCAACCCATACGCGCTTTTCCTCTTATGAAAGTGCATGCATACATATTTTCTCTTTTTCTTCTGTGAACCTGCGTGTATACGCTGATTTGTTAAGCTAAACCTGCGTATACAACTTAAACTATGTGAAAACATCATTTTCCTTCAACTTCTTAATTCTGATCAATAGACCTTTGTTCCAACTTCACGTTCTTCTGTACTATGCCCTACTACCTCTAAATTCACCTGTTACACTGTGAGTTTCCTTTTATCAAATATGAGATGACCTGTGAGTGTGTTGCCATCAGGGACAACACCTGTATAATAATTCCAACAATTGGATATCATGGGAAGTGTGTTGTATGATGTAGGTATCATATGTTTTAAAATCGTCGTAGCTCCAAGAAAAGATACCTTAATTATTTTTAACAAATGAATAAGGGATAATCTCTCATCAGGTGAGAGACCAAGTCCTATATTGATGTTTGGTGGTTTGATATCAGTTCCAAGGTTTACTAGTTCAAACCTTAATGTTGAAATTAGGAGTTTAGAATTAGTAACCTTCTTAAATCTGTCTTTTAGATCATAAAGATCTTCAAGTTTTACCACAGATTTAGATATGATATTTTCATTGGATTTATGTTTCAACTTATTATCATGTTCATTTTCATCAATTATTTGATCATCATATCATCCTTCGGATGTTAAAACTCTTCATCGTCATTAAACACTCGCCAATTGCTGACATTATCAGGAATCGATGGTCAAAAAATTAATTCTATGCAAAACCTATATGGACTATAGTCATCTGATGGTATAAGCTTAGATGCTATATTAGCGAGAAGGTCATCACTTGCATTTTGAAGTCTAGGAATAGGAGAGATGTTGAATTCTAAAAAATGTGAAGTAAGGTCCTGAACCAATGAGCGGTAATGTTTTAAATGTCTAGAGAGACAATGAATGGTTTTATTACTTGTTTGATAAAAATTTCAGAATCTCCAAATAATTCAAGATATTTTATATCAAGACCTATTGCTTTATACAATCCCTAGATCAGTGCCTCATATTCAACAGTGTTATTTGTGCATTCAAATTCCAACCTACATGTTAGCATTGTTTTTTCTGCTTCTGGACTAATTAATGTACAACGAAGTCTTGCACCATCATTGGATTTAGACCCATCTAAATATAATGTTGAAAATAAAGTTTTAACTAATGGTTTATCTACAAGATTTATAAATCTGGAAGAATTTATTTGAGAAAAGTTCTCAATCTAGGAAGTAATAGAGTTATCCAAAAAAGGTGAAATATGTGAATTTAAATTTCCTAAAAATGACTTAGCAGTGTAGTTTCCAATGATATTATTGTTAAAATCTACTAGTTCATTTTCATCTCAAAATAAGTTATTGTATGCTTCAAATGTTTATCACAGTCAATTCTGATTTAATTTGGCTTTCTATTGTAAGGGAGCCACATGTGAGACCAATCTATTGCAAAATAGCCATGAAGTTTTTCAGACTAGTCTTTGCTAAGAATTAAAAAATAAAATTTGGGAATATCAGCAACTAGCATGTCAATTACTTGACAAAGTTTTGGATTAGAAGAAAATCTAATACTGACTGAATTCATTTCCCCTAAGACTTCGAATTTTGTTCTATCAAGTTGGACAATGTGGATTGCAGACTTTTGGGGTGAAACATTTAATTTCATGTAGATTGATCTTGGCATTATGTTTGAAGAGGCCCCTGAGTCTATTAAGTAATTGTGCAGAATTTTATTGAAGATTTCATAGGTCAAGAGAAAAGGGGGAGTGTGTGAGTTATATATTTCGCCAATTAAGGTAGTATCAGTGGAATCAACCTTATTTGATGAATCATTATGAGGCTTAACCATTCTTCTAGAAGCTTTGGATAAAATAGCAGGAGGAAGAAGAGAAGTGGGAACTGCATTCAATTCTTTTAGTGACAACTTTGGTTGATGCTTAAGCTTATTGAGCTCATGAAGGGAGATATTTTCTCTGGCTTGCTTCATGTCCTCCACTATGTTATATTCCATGGTATCAGCAACATCAAGGTTTTGGCTGGACATGGAGGATTAGATGAGGATGGGGTTGGTTGAGGAGATGTAGAAGAAGACGTTTTACTAACCACTTTATCCTTGGGAGCAGAGATTGAAGGATTCTTCTTTTGGGTTAATTGTGTTGAATCAACGGGGCCTTTACTCCTAGTTCTAACAGGTAAAGCTTCTTTATCATCTTCATTGTCATAAGTAGGTAGGATAAAATCTCACATCTCATGTACTTCAACCAATTATTCATATTCAGTTTCATCTTCATATAGGGTTGTGTCTTCATCATCTTCATCGAAATCGGACTCAACATTGGATATTGTATTTGGAGGTTGAGGATTAGATGTCTGATTTCTCTTGAAGAACATAAAAGGTTTTTAATAAGAGTACTTAGCTACGTGTTTCTTAATTTATACCATCTCATTTGACATGGTTTGAAGGACATTTCGTAACCCTTCAAGATCAAAGGGATCCTTAGGGATTTCTTCTTTCATTCATCCTTCAACGTAACCTTTTTTGTCTTTCTTTCTTCCTGTGCAGTCTTCATTTCTAATGCAACTATTCTCTTTTCAGGAAATAGGGCTTCTTTCAAGTTTTCTACTAAAGTATCCTTATTGGCTCTATCCACAAAATCGTTATCTTGGAAGGAAGAGAAGAAATATACCACTCAATATGAACATAAACACCAAGGCTTGATGTGACTGGGATTTTATTTAGCAATTTATTAGATTTGGGATTGAAATCTTTGATCTTTTCACCTGACTTAGCCTTTAAATTAGAAAGATCATTAATAAGGGATGCATTTGTGTAGTCATCACCGAATTTAGCTAAGAATTGTTCTTCAAACATGTCCCAATTAGTAATAGATCATGGTGGTAATGAAAAATACCATGAACCTGTTGATCCTTGAAGGGTGTAGGTAAATAATCTTACTACACAATATTCTTCAACTACTCCATTAATATTAATTGATAACATATAATTTTGGAGGTGCTCTTCAACAGGTAATCCATCATCGGGATTAAATTTTGGTAGCCATATTTTAGAATGCTTAGGTAGATCATGGAGAGTTGTTGGCATTTGCACGACTCCAAGATTGGCCCATGGTTTGACAGACGTTGGGGGTTGTTGTTGTTGTCTTCTTGCCATTATTGGAGTTTGGGAAGAGGTGGATATTGAGGGTTATTGTGTGGAAGAAGGGCAGGTTGTGTATTAGTGATGGATGAACTGGCACCAGTACTTTGAGAAGAAGGGGTATTAATAGGAATGCATAGAGGAAATGAAGCAGTTTGTGGAGGAGAATATGAAAAAAATATCACCTATAGATGTTTGTGACTCATATTTTTTAGTCTTTTACTGGAAAGAATGAAGAGGAAACTCAAATGGAGGAACCCCAAGCTTCTCTCTTTGAGAATGAGTTAAAATCCAAGTAGGTTGTAAAGTAGAAGTTACACTCCTTTAGAAGCTTCAGATGGCATGGGCTTTTCTGCTGAAATAGGAATTTCTCCTAATTTCTTTATTAAAGTTTGGACCTCAGGTGGTTTTGGATTATAATCTGAAGAGGGTGCTTCAGGAAATGTACTAGGAGATTTAGGAGGTGATTTCTCAACTTCCGATCTAGAAACAAGAGTTTTAGATGAAGATATAGAAGTTGGAAGTGATCTTGAGGGGGAGTGACTCTTGTAATGGCTTTTAAATTTAGATTGAGTTATTTTTTCCATTCATAGTCAGTGGCCCTGCTTCTAGCGCCAAAATGCTGATGCTTCGAAAATCCCTGCAACAATATGGGGGAAATCCACCAAGTCGAGGACTTGAATAACGTCCATTTCCATTTGGAATAGTGGCTCCGACTAGATATAAGGGGACTAGTTTCCCAATACAAATGTGATAGAATGGATAGAGTGTTTATGACCAAACTCTAAGTGATAGATGGGGTGGTTTATAAACTAGAATACAAGTATATTAATTTATCTATGACCTGGGGTTACTTATGTTTATGTGATCTAGAATAATTGTCCTTAGTGCATTAGAAAAGATTCATATAATAAACAATATAAAGAGGAACGACTATCAATTAATAAACAAAACAGAAATACAATGATCAAAGTACCCGATGTATATTACTCTGCTCATGAAAGAAATAGTTCTGGTCCAGTCTTTCTCATTAAGATAGTTTCAAAAATACAAAAGTGCAAGATTTCAAATCCTTCTCCATAAAACTTTAGGACCCTAATCTAGTCGTTCTACTAAGATAAACTTCAAAATTACAGTAGTGCAAGATTCCAAAGTTTTCTTTATAAAATTTGGGAACCCCTTCTTTGTAGACATGGAAGGGTTTATATAACAAAAATAAAGTATAAAAATAGACAATACATGAAAGTTCTGAGGAGGTTAAAACAAACATTCTTAAAATAAGTGAAAAAAATACTAAAATATAAGTTGTTGTAATGATGAGCTCATGAATGCAATTGTGTTTTTTCTTTCATTCGCTGCTTGAGCGCGTGAATATCCATTATTGGCTTAACTTTAGGAGGCTGACTTGTCCTCGTGCGTAGCTGTCCCATGTACACTGCATCTAAAAGCGCGGGAAGCATATGGGTGGATGAGTCAGCAAGGTAGCGGAGCATTAGCCACTGACTATGTGGCTTCACAAGATATTTCCAATACATTTCTTAGTCGAGTTTGGTCAATTTTTTAATTGCTTCTTCCTTTTCTTTTGAAGTTTCTTGCCATTTCCTTTCCAGGACTTTGATATTAGGAAGATTACCAGTTGGGCATTCTTAAATTAGGCTGGCATTATGTAGGTTATCATTGATAGTTTCAATGATGTTATTGGCAGTATCAGTTGCCCTGGAGACTGCTCTTTCTGCCTATTTCAATTGAATGTCCCAATCAGTAAAGAGGATTTCCTTGTGCCTTCTAGTGTATCCTCTCGTGCTATAAATCTTGATATTTTATCATTAATGTCATTGAAAGTCACCCTCAGATCGGATGATTGATTCATCAATAAATCACTTTTAACACATAGTACATTCATGATAAATAACGTTTGATAAAAAATTGTGTGTTTCTTTGATAACAAATTCTTTAGCTCTAATGATTCCTTTATAAAGTCCTCCACTTTAGGATACTCCTTCAACTGATCAAGTCAAAATTGGAGTTGTTGGATTTGGGCATCCTTAGTACTGGTATTTGCCTGATATTGGAGCGTTAATTTATCAAAGCTCTGCTCAAGTTGAGACAATTGTGTCTTTACTTGATGGTCAATACTTTGTCTTTCTTCTGCTAACTATTGCTCCAACTATTGAATTCTCTCTTCTTTTTCCCTTACCAGTTGTCAAACCTCTGCTTCTTTATCAATCTTAATAGATACATAAGAACCTGTGAAGTGTGAAAACTTTGTCAAATTCTCTGAAGGATCAATTTGTGTATCCTTCCATATTATGTCCATTGGTATATCATGAGGAATGACAGTTGATGATGGTTTTTTTCTCACAACCCAATGCTTGGGACTATAGAAGACATCAAGAGGAGGTATTTCTTCCACTTTAAGGACAATTTCGGATGAAGGGAATCACGGGATGATTTCAATTTCCTCTGTATTGACATCTTTATCAAAATCCCTATCAATAAACGAGCTTTATATAGTCTTCTAGGGTGTGTTGGATGTTTTATCTATCTCAGTACTTTTTTCCCCTTGTTTTCCTTTAAGTTGTTGATCAAATTGTTTCCATGCTTCATCCAGCTGATTATTGAAGGGTATTTTAGCAGCATGCATTTCTGTGGACTTATCTTCCTCTTCAATATCCTTAGAAACCTATTCTAAGTCCTATTCTGAATTTTGTTATGAACTCTTCTCTGAATTCTTTTCTAAATTATGATATGAACCCTATCCTAAACCGTTTTCTTAGTCTTGCTCTGAATCTTGCTCTTCTTGGGCAATCGGTTGAGGAATCCTCAACAGATCCAAAGGGATGTTTTGTAGCCTTCTTTCTCTATATTCTTGGAATTGTGCTACCCCTTATGGATTCAATTTCAATCTAGTCAAATGCTGCACTTGTGAAAATACATCGCCAGATTCAAGTAGGAAATCGTAGTCATCATCTTCATGACTGAATTGCCTAATTTTTACTTAGGCAGTAAAATCCCATGCAACTTTTTTAGGATCAAATTGTCTACCAAGAATGGTAGAAATATTCAAACATGTAATATTATCAATTTCAAGTGTAGAATTCTTGAAATCATGTAGAGAATATACACCACATTGTATAGGGAATGAAGTCCAAAGAGATTTCTTGGCTTCCTTTAGGGTATTTGTCAAACCATCCCCTACAGTTTGACAGGCAATCTCCCTAGCCATTAGTTTATCAAGGACATATAATGGGAGAACATGAGGAAGTAACAAACTTCCATAAACTCTAACATAGTTAAATATCTCTTCTCCAAACCACCTACCTATTGGTATGAAATCAATTTTGGCCTCTTCGGACAATCTTGGGGCTCTTTTGTCAAAAATGGCTTGGTGAATTGGCAGCATGACTCCTTGGCAAATTTTATAGAAATGGGTGTGGAAATTAGATTCCCACAATATTTTATGATATATATGGATGGGAGTGAGATCTTTAATGGTCCATTTCCATCCCATGGTTGGTAAATTTGAAGTGAAACAGACCGCATCCATGATATATGCACTCATAAAGAATGGTGGAACTACTCTGGTAGTAACATACCGATGTTGCCTAAATTCTCGGATTTGGGAGGCAATGTTATTTGAAATGATATTGTCCCAATCCATTATATAAGAATTGATTGTTGCCTCAATAAGAGTAACCCATTCAATTGAGAACTTAGCTGTATTAGCGTGCCCGAATAGTCTACACATCATAGCTGCGATAAAAGAATAGGGAGTGGTGAGAGAAGATATAGAGTACATACCCGATTTCTCATGCTTATGTTTGTTTGGTCAAGATCTTCATCGTTTAATTGGATCTGATTCTACCTCATTCTCGCTTGCAAAGTGTTCAAGGAAATATTTTTCATACACCTTCTGTGGGTCAGGTATATGGTACATTTTCTTCAAACTTCTGATGTAAAGGACCCGATGACTATTTTTCTTGAGGTCAAGAATGTCCTATTGGCAATGTTGATGGTCTCGATTATCAATTTTACCATATCGGTATAAGGAAGGATCTTGGGTCGAGTAATAATCCTATGAAGAAAAGAGCTGGCGGCTTCATAGTTTGAGGCTTCAAAAGATGAAGCACCATCCGTTGTTTCTACTCTTTGAATTACCTTAGGTTCTTCGCTTTCAAGAAATTGGTAAATGGATTCCCAAGAGGATGTTCCACTGTCTATTGTTCATGTATTATCTGAGAAAAGTGGTGGCATTTTTGTTACATTAGAAGCAGAAGGTGCGGATTGTGAAGTCTCCATGGCTCTCTTTCCTTTCTTTGCTTTGGTCATCCTGTTACACTCTATCTTCTCGGTTTTAACCTGCAATTGGAAACACAGAGGAATGAAGAGCAATAGGTTTAAAATGAAAAAGTGTTTGAACATAGTTTACATGTGAGCAAATCTAAAATACCTATATACATACCATCAAATCACCTTTTGGCTTTAAATCATAAACACCGTTAGCAGTATTTAATAATTGAATTCATAGCTTCACATGATAATTTATTATCTCATTAATAGATCGTATCCAAAAACCTTTCAAATGGTATTTAGAACCTATTTCCATGTGTTTTCTCGATATGTGATAGCGATATCATTATATCGGATCTTTGGGAATGGGAAGTCTGAGATGCGATGATAGCCATAGCGCAATTAGAGTTTTTTGGAGCAAAGGGGAATAGATATAAGAAAAGTCCTTTTTCTATTGCGAAATCACAAGGAATGATGTGGCATTAGAGCAGGCCCGACTGATGATTTAATAAGCGTGGCTTTTCCTTTGAGTTATTCATTCTTATGATTTTATTAAAGTCACACCTTTTAACAAATAGCTTTATCACAATCGAAAGATCGGAAGTGAAGGGAGCAGCCTGCCTTTTTCTAATTTGTGATTCATCCAGACGCGACATGTTTATAGGTTGCGTTAATTTTTATATCGAGTCTAGATGGTTTATTGCATATCACAATCGGAATGGTCCTTGGGGTTTTTATATATCATGTTCGTTATAAATTTGCGATGCGGGCAAGTTCTGATATAGAGTATATTTTTAACAATACCTAAGCCTTTTAAGTTTTAAGCATGTTTTGTTCTTGGGGGCTATACTTTATCGCATTGCAAATTTCGGAAGGATAAAATGGGGAGTTGTTCATTAAGACTTGTGAAATGTGATATGTCGAGATTTCTTTAAGGCAGGCTCATTCGAGTTGTTCGGGCCTAATGAAATTTGGATTTGTTTATTCAAAAAAGTTCAAATTTGTCCTTTTAAACCCTAAACTGTTTTATTTTCCTATGTTTTTAAAATTTAAAGGGTCCCCATTTATTTATATAATAATTTCCTAAGAGATTTATACATAAATAAATGGGAGGTTGTTGCATAGCACAACAATTGGCGATTCACTAGAGGAACTAGTTATCTCTGAATTAAACCAATGAGATTTCTAAAACTTTACTATGTAAAAATAATTCAGGAAAGGAAGACTATTTTTGAAATATTTAGACAAGTAACATTACTCTGAATATAAAAACTCACTTAATAATAATTCCTTTTAAATCCTCTTGTAGATGAAAATTATTTTTTTCTATAACAGTCCTTAATTGGTTGTAAAGATAAAGTAGGGTGCTTTTACAGATTAGCGTTTTAATATACTCATTTTTCATAGGTAGTGCCACTGCTACCAACAAGCGTTCATAGCCTCGACAGGGTTACCTTTTAACCATCAATGATTTAGAATCCCATCCATTTAAGAGTGCAATAATTAGAGATAATTTCAAAAGTATATGTGTATTTCATTTTTTTACTTTTTTATTTGTATAATTTTTTTGACAAGTTTTTGCAGTATCTAAAAGAAATTTTCCTGGTTTGGTGACCAAAAACTGACAATGTCATTCACTAGTTGTAATTGAACTAAACAAGTTGGCTCGTGATGAGACCCCTTCTCTTAAGATTAAAATAATCTTATTACCCTGGTTTGATATTGATTGTTGGTAATGTAGTCTATTATTTCCCTATGATCATGGTAAGTAGGCTCATGATGAGACCCCTTATCTTTTAATGTTAATATATTTTTGAATTACACTCTAAAAAAGGTAAAGTTAATGGATGGGGAGAATGATTGACTCCTTAAGGGTTTTGGATGACAATTTTAGAGTTAGAGATGCTTAGCTGTAAATAGTCTCTACTTTGTTAAAGATAAACTTTCTTGACTAATAATAGAATAAAAGGATTTTATAAAGTCTGAAGCTTCAAAGAATCTACAACTTCAACAAATAAAAAAACAGATTTTTATGAAACTTATCTAATTTTCAATGTTGTGATCATCTCCTTAAGAATTCCTACTTTCAAAGCAAAAGATCATAAAATGTTTTAAGAGATTTTTAATGTAAAGCCATAAATAATGTTATTTAACATTATTTTCTAACATAACTAAAAATTTTAATGCGGTAATGTTATAGTAGAAGATATCATCTTCTAAGAAAAGAATTTTTTTAAATAAGCCCATTGACAGGAAGATAATCTCTCTTTCCTGATAAATCTTGCAATATGAATGTTGATGGGCCTATTTGTTCAGCAATTTGAAATGGTCCAAGCCACATTTTCTAGAATTTAGTATGCTTTCCTTTTTCCTCATGTGCCTTGTCCCATTTAAGGATGAGATCTCCAATTTGAAAAGATTTTTTGGAAACAAAACTTGCATCAAAAGAATATTTGACTAGCTACTGATGGCGAGCATGTGTAAGCTTGGCTTTTTCTCTTTCTTCTTCTAATTTAAGAATTTGAGACTATCTTAGTTGTAAAGAAGAATAAGGTGTTTCTTCAATAAATTAGACTAGGGCTAGATTCGAAGGAAATATAGCCTCTTTCCCATATACTAGATTGAAGGGAGAAGTGCCTATTGACGCCTTCTAGGTTATTCAATCTTCCCATAGAGAAAATGTCAAATATTTGTGCCAATTCTTTTGGCTCTAATCAATAGTTCTTTTAATAATTCTTATGAGGTTCTTATTGGTTGATTTTGCTAGACCATTTCCTTGGGGGTAGTAGTTAGCAGAGTACTTAAGTTTAAAACCCCTCTTAAGATAAAATTTAGTCATATTATTTCCTGAAAATTAAGATGCATTATCAAACATAAGTGTAGTTGGGAAGCCAAACCTAGTAATAATGAACTAATCAATGAATTCAATGATAGAATCGAAATTGGCTACCTTTAGTGGAATTCCTTTCACCCACTTAGTAAAATAGTATGTAGTTGTAAGGATATACTTATGTTGCTTTGAAGAATGAGGAACAATCTCACCTATGATGTCCAATCCCCATTGGTCAAAAGGTTGTTCAATGTTGACGGTTGTAAAGGTAAGGCCGGTTTTCGTTGTCTTCCAGTAGTAGTCTGGCATATTTTTTATTTCCTCACATATTCATGGGTATCCTTGAACAAATTTGGCCAATAGTACCGAGCATGCATGATCTTATGTGTAGTAGTATCTCCTCCAAAATTTCCAACTACTGGTCCATCGTGGAGTTCCTACAAAACCTTTTGTGCTTGAGACTTTTCTAGGCATCTTAATAATATAGAATCATAATCTATTCTGAATAACACATCATTAATGATCTCATATTGACTTTATTTTAATCTTAAAGCCCTTTTCCTTTTGTGATTGAGTTCAGGAGGATCATATCCATTTTTTAAATAGAAAATAAGATCTTCATATTGGGACTCTGAGTCATTTAGGCTTACCTTAGATATGTGTATAGTATTACCTGAGTCCTTATCTACTAGTAGGTTGGAAGCTCTCGTAGGCAATCTGCAAAAACCTTTCCCTTTGTCAATTTTAGGTGGTTTGATGTCAATATCATATTCTTGCAGGGTTGTTACCCAATTTGCTCTCTTTTTCTCCTAATTCCCTTTGCATAAGCAATCGTCTCACTACTAAGAATGGGACTATTATTTTAGTATGTGATTTTAGGAGAAACGACCTGAAGTGCTTTAAATATTTAAAAATAGAAAAACCTTGCTTCTCTGCCTCTAAATAATTTAGTTCAGCGCCTTGAAAATTAGAACTAAAGAAAGAGATGGGTGATTCAATTTGTTGATCATAAAGTTGTGTTAGAACAACAACATAAGATGTTTGAGAAGTGAAAGTGTACAAGATGAAATTATTAGAAAAATTTGGAGTTGATAAAGAGGGAGCATTCATAATGGCTTTATTGTTGGAAGTAATGCTTCCATGTAATGTGTGAGTTTTCATTATGAGTCCCTAGGTGTCAATCTAGAAGTAGTCAATTTCCTATGTGTGAGCTATAATTGATATCTAGATGTGTCATTGTCAGTGATCTTGATACCATAAATATGTAACTCTTGAGATCAATAGAAAAATTAGTGTGATTTGTGTTGTGTGTACTATCTCTCTGGCTTTCTTTCAGATTTCTAACATGGTATCAAAGCCTGTTATGGCCTCACTCCTTCAATGGAGAGCCAGGAATATGTGAGAGAGCCTTGAGTTTATTGATCCTATGTAAATAGATTAATTGAGTGTTTGATTTCAGTATTTCTGTGTGTAGATTTATTTCTTGTGTGTAGATTTATTCGTGTATGTAGATCTTGAGTCCAAGCAAAATTGTTGGGTGTGATTGTGAGAAGGAACCAAAGTGTGAAATCGTTGTTTTCTTGGCATGGAAATGTTTGCATGAGGAGTTCCACATAGCCAATCGTTCACAATTTTCACTCTGTGGAACTATACATTGCAGGTCGAGCAGGCAGTCTGGTTGTGGTCTTGATTCAGGCTGCTTTCGCCAATTTCTTAGCCGAATTTGATAATTTTTGCAATGTTTTCGGCATATATGGAAATTTTGGTACTGACTTCTATGGAGCATTTTTTTTAAGATATTGTTGAATAGATTTGATATTGGTACCTGTGTGAACACGATCGATCATGGTTGCATACTTCTTTAACGTGCATGTTATCCTAAAGTGTTGTCGGCTAAAAACATCTGGAATGAGGTATTTATCTGTCATTGCTATGCCTTTGCAAATTCTTACGGTTCTGCACCTACCCCTGTGTCCTTGAGTAGAGTTGAGAGTGAATTGAAGTAGCTTGACTGAATCCATTGAAGAGAGATAGAGGCTCGAGATTCACCCATTAATTAAGAATCGATCTGCCTTCGGTGCCATCGCTAGCCTTGGCTCGGATGATCATTGTTCCTATTCTGTTTATCCCCATCAAGGTCTCGACGGTCGAAGAAAGAGTGCTCTTGTCTATCTCGATTTGGGATACCTACTTTCCATTCTCATGAAATAATCCCTCGTGGATAGCCACATGAATTGGTTTCCTTTATTAGTTTGATTTGTGAAAACCTTATTTATTTAAGGTTATTTTAATATTGGTGTGGTTGTTTGGTATATTATAAAGAGGCAAAGCAAGAGTTTTCGGGTTTGGGTATTGTGATTATAATTAAAAAAATAATAACAATAACAATTGTGAAATCGTGTTGATGTTTATGGTGTGGGTTGTAAAATTATTTTTGTGTAAAAAGGAAGAAAAAAATGTAGAACCAAAAATAACAGGCCAACTATTCCATAGACTAATGTGACTCGTCGTGCTCTGGGAGAATTAGTCACAAGTAGTTCTTAATAAGATCAACCTTGTGTGACCTGTCGTGCTTCGGGAGCATCAGTATAGGTTATTTTATAAGGTCAAGTTGTAGAATTGTCTGTTGAAGATATTATGTATTTAGAATGTTATCCTAGATAATTGATGAAGGTTGTGGAGGATCATGGATTCACATCTAGTGGCAATTCCATATGATGGTCCAGTATCGACACTGGCCTGTTGCGCTTCGGGAGGTTGAGAAGCGTCAATTCGGCAAAGTTCATCAACGATCGTTAGAGGTGGTTACATTTTAAATGGAGGTCAAGTGACAGCTTAAAGATGTGGTGGTGAAAGAGCAGTGTTTGCGAGATTCCAGAGTGGTTGTGGGTGTTGACGATGAGCATATCAATCAAATCTAACAAATATTTATTTATTGTTGTAATGTGGGTTTTTTAATATTTTCTACATGTAAGCATTAAGAGAGGGTGTTGGAAGTAATGCTTCCATGTAATGTGTGAGTTGTCATTGTGAATCCATATGTGTCAATCTAGAAGTATTAAGTTTCCTATGTGTGAGTTGTAATAGCTATCTAGATATGGAATTGTCAGTGATTTAGATACTATAAATATGTAACCCTTGAGATCAAAAAAAAAAAAAAAAAACTATTGTTATTTGTATTGTGTGTACAATCTCCCTGGCTTTCTTTCATATTTCTAACACTTGTATGATTAAATCAAAAGCTTCCCTTTCGTTATGTCCCCACTTAATGATCGGTTTTTTCTTAATCATGATTTGTAATGGTAAAACAAATTGGGAAAATTAGGGACAAATCTCTTAAGAAAATTTATCTGGCCTATAAAAGACTACATATATTTTTTATTGTGGGGAAAAGGAATTTTATAAATTTCTTTTATTCTATCAAGATCAATACAGATGCCCTTTTTGGATACAATAAACCCTAAAATATTACCTTCATTTAGAGAAAAATAAGATTTCTTTGGATTCAATGAAATTCCATACTTCTTACATCATTCAAAGATCTATTTCAAGTCATGTAAATGGTTGTACCTCTTCTTGGAATAAACAATTATGTCATCCAAGTAAACAACAAACATTTTGTTTATCAGAACCTTGAAAGTTATATCCATAACTCTTTGGAAGGTTTCCCTTGTGTTTATTAAACCAAAAGGCATTTTTTGGTAGGAATAGGTCCCCAATTTAGTCTTGAGCGTAATATTTAACCTATCATCTGGGTGGACCAAGATTTGGTTAGATTTTGAAAAACCATCAAAAAAAGACATTAGTTCGAAATTAGCTACTGATTGCAGTATTTGTTCCATGGTTGGTAATGGGAAATTGTCCTTCTGACAATATTTATTGATATTTCTAAAAGCTATGCAAATACGAATGTCACCATTCATTTTCTTGACAGGTACTAAGTTTGAAACCCATTTTGAATGCCTAACGGGAAAGATAAACTATGATTTAAGGAGGCTATTTAGCTCAAACTTGATTTGGATTTCTAGATTGGGGTGAATTTTCCTTAATTTTTGTTGTACTGGTTTGTCATTAGATATCATGGGAATAGTGTGTTGTATGATGGAGGTATCATATGTTTTAAGATCTTCGTAGATCCAAGAAAAGATACCTTTATACTTTTTTAACATATGAATAAAGGCTAATCTCTCATCAAGTGAGAGACCAAGTCCTAGATTGATGTTTTGTGGTTTGATATTAGTTCCAAGGTTTACTAGTTCAAACCTTAAGGTTGAAATTTGGAGTTTAGAATTAGTAACCTTCTTAAATCTGTCTCTTAGATTTTAAGATCTTCAAGTTTTACCACAAATTTAGGTATGATATTTTCATTGGATTTTTTTTTCAACTTATTATCATGTTCATTTTCATCATTTATTTGATCATCATATGATCCTTCAGTTGTTAAAAAGCTTTGGATATCTTCATCGTCATTAAATACTCGCCAATTAGTGACATTGTCGAGAATCAATGGTCGAAAAATTAATTCTATGGAAAACCTATATGGAATGTAGTCTTCTGATGGTATAAGATTAGATGTTATATTAGCAAGAAGGTCAGCACTTTCATTTTGAAGTCTAGGAATAGGAGAGATGTTGAATGCTAAAAAAAGTGAAGTAAGGTCTTGAACCAATGATTGGTAATGTTTTAAATGTCCAGAGAGACAATGAATGGTGTTTCTTACTTGTTTGATAACAATTTCAGAATCTCCAAATAATTGAAGATATTTGATATCAATACCTATTGCTTTATACAAACCCTGGATCAGTGCCTCGTATTCAGTAGTATTATTTTTGTATTCAATTCCAACATACATGCTAGCATTTTTTTTCTCCTTCTGGACTAATTAATATACAACCAGCTCTTGCACCATCATTGGATTTAGATCCATCAAAATACAATGTCCAAAATAAAGTTTTAACTAATGGTTTATCTACAAGATTTATACATCTAAAAGAATCATTTGAGAAAAGTTCTCAATATGGGAAGTAATAGACTTATCCAAAAAAGGTGACTTTTGTGCCTTGAAATTTCCTAATAATGACTCAGCAAAATAGTTTACAATGATATTATCCTTAAAAGCTACTGGTTCATTTTCATCTTCAAAATCAGTTATTGCAAGCTTCAAATGTTTTTCGCGGTCAATTCTGATTTGATTTGGTTTTCCATTGTAAGGGAGCCACATGTGAGACCAATCTATTGCAAAATGGCCATGAAGTTTATCAGACCACTCTCTGCTTAGAATCAAATCATAAAATTCGAGAACATCAGCAACTAATATGTCAATTACTTGAAAACTTTTGGATTAGAAGAAAGTCTAACACTGACTGAATTCATTTTCCTTAAGACTTAGACTTTGTTTCTATCCAGTTGGACAAAGTGGACTACAGACTTTTGGGGTGAAACATTTAATTTTGTGAAGATTGATCTTGCCATTATGTTTGAAGAGGCCCTGAGTCTATTAAGCAATTGTGTGGATTTTTACTAAAGATTTCAAGAGGAAAGGGGGAGTGTGTGAGTTAGATCTATCGCCAATTAAGATAGCATCGGTAGAATCAACCTTACTTGATGAATCATTAGGAGACTCACCCATTCCTCTAGAAGCGTTGGATAAAATAGTAGTAGGAAGAGGAGAAGTAGGAACTGCATTCAATTATTTTAGTAATAGCTTATGTTGATGTTTAAGCTAACTGAGCTCATGAAAAGAGATTTTTTTATGGCTTTCTTCATGTCCTCCACTATGTTATATTCCATGGTATCAGTAACTACCAAGGTTTTGGATGGATATGGAGGATTAGATAAGGATAGGTTTGGTTGAGGAGATGTAGAAGAAGACTTTTTACTGACCACATTATCCTTGGTAATAGAGGTTGAAGGCTTTTTCTTTTGGGTTGATTGTGTTGAATCAGTGGGGCCTTTACTCCTAGTGATGACAAGTAAAGCTTATGTCTCATATTCATTGTCAGAACTAGGTAGGATAAAATCCCATATCTCATGTACTTCAACCAATTATTCATCTTCAGTTTCAACATCAGATAATGTTGTCTCTTCATCATCTTCATCTAAATCAGACTCAGCATTGAATATTGTATTTGGAGGTTGAGGATTAGATGTTTGATTTCTCTTAAAGGATCTAAAAGGTTTTTTAGAAGAGGACTCAACTACCTATTTCTTAATTTATACCATCTCATTTGACATGGTTTTAAGGAATTTTTGTAACCCTTCAAGATCAAAGGGATCCTTAGGGGCTTTCTTCTTTGATTCATCCTTAAACGTAACCTTTTTTGTCTTTCTTTCTTCCTAGGCAGTCTTCTTTTCTAATGCAACTATTCTCTTTTCTACAAATATGGCTTATTTCATGTTTTCTACTAAAGTATCCTTATTGGCTTTATCCACAAAATTCTCTATATTGGAAGGAAGAGGAGAAATATACCACTCGATCTAAACATAAACAACAGGGCTTGATGTGACTGGGATTTTTTTTAGAAATTTATTAAATCTGGAATTGAAATCTTTGATCTTTAATAAGGGATGCAGTTGTTCGATCATCACTGAATTTAGCTAAGAAATGTTATTCAAACATGTCCCAATTAGTAATAGACCCTGGTGGTAACGAAAAACACCATGAACCTGCCGATCCTTGAAGGGTGTAGGGAAATAATCTTACTACAAAGTCTTTTTTAACTACTCCATTAATATTAATGGCTAACATATAATTGTGGACGTGCTCTTCAGTAGGTAATCCATTATCGGGATTAAATTTTGGTAGCCATCTTTCAGGATTCTTAGGTAGATCGTGGAGAGCTGCTAGCATTTGCACAGCTCCAGGATTGGCCCATGGTCTGAATGGTGGTGGGGGTTGTTGTTGTTGTCTTCTTGCCATTATTGGAGTTTGGGAAGAGTTTGATATTGAGGATGATTGTGTAGAAGAAGAGGGAGGTTGTGTATTAGTGTTGGATGAACTGGAACAAGTACTTTGAGAAGAAAAGCTATTAACAGGAATGAATGGAGGAAATGAAGTAGTTTGTTGAGGAGAATTTGAAAAAATGTCACTTTTAGATTTTTGTGACTCATATTTCTTAGTCTTTTTCCAGAAAGAAGGAAGAGGAAACTCAAATGGAGGAACCCCAAGCTTATTGCTTTGAGAAAGAGTTAAAATCCAAGTAGGTTGTAAACTAGAAGTTAAACTTCCTTTAGAAGCTTCAGATGGCACAGGATTTTCTGCTAAAATATGTTAGAAAATTATATATTACAGAGCAATGGAACACATAAAATATTGCAAAAATATAAACACAAAAAATGCATAAACAAGAGAGACACAGATATACGTGATTCATCCAGTTTGGGCTACATCCACAGAGAAACAGTCAATCCTTCCTTTTATATTATCCAGCAAACTTAAGAGATACAACCTACAGCAAACCCACTGTAATTCCCTCTTTGGTCTCAACCTCCTCTCTCTTCCTCACTCAAAATACACATCTACATAGACGTAATACAATTCCCTCATATATAGCAAGGGCTTGCCTTCTAGGGAAAAAACCCTAAATTAAGCATAACTTCTACCGTCAAATCTCTGCCTAATGAATGACCCAGATTGACTATGAAATTACAACATTTTACAAGGAAAATTTACATATATTCTTCGCTTCGAGGGTGCTGCCCCTAATCCCCCCACCAAGGGTGGATTCCCAAAGTTCGCAGACGCCCCCCCTGGACCCCCCTGCAATGAATATTTTGCGGGCGGCGTTGCCACCCCATTACGAACTGGGGTCCAATGCGACAATACCTTTGAATACAGAAGATAATTAGGCTCCGCACCCAACAATCTCCCACTTGGAGACTGATTATAGCAACTCCACTGCTACTTCATTCACTGGACAATGACTCCACTTTGGACCTGGTTGTTTCTCATCTTCTTCATCATACTTGAAGACCAATTGAAACTAGGCAGATTCTTAATTTCTCCCGAGTTACAACTTTTGTTAACATATCTGCAGAATTCTAGCTAGTGTGCATCTTTTCCAACCTCAACTGTCCATCTTCCAATGCTACCCATATGAAATGGTACTTGAGTTGTATATGTTTAGCCTTGAAATGAAATGCAGAGTTCTTTGAAAGATGTATTGCACTCTGGATGTCACTGTATAACCTACCCAACTCCTCCTTCTTACCCAATTCATCCAGAAACCTTTGTAACCAAATCATTTCTTTACTAGCCTTTGTAGCAACAACATACTCTTCTTTTGTTGTTAAGAGTGCACCAACACTTTGCAGTTTTGAGACTCAACTGACAGTTGTTCCACCTACAGTAAACACATACCCTGTTATGCTCCTCTTGTTATCTCTATCATCCGCCATATCTGCATCGATTCCCTGTAGAGTAATGTTTGAAACACCAAAGCATAATGCTTTATTTATGATACCTCTCAAATACCTGAGAATCCACTTCACTACCATCCAATGTTCTTTTCTTGGATTATTCATGTACCTGCTTACAACTCCCATTGCATGTGAAATATCAGGCCTTGTGTAAACCATTGCATACATTAAGCTTCTAACTGTTGATGCATATGGAACTTTAGACATATGAGCCATTTCTTCCTGAGTCTTGGGACTCCTCCTTACTTAATTTGAAATGGCTAGCCAAAGGTATACTAACTGGTTTTTCATTCTACATATTAAACCTTTTCAACACCTTTTCTATGTACTCACTTTGAGAAAATGTTAATTTGTGATTCTTCTTGTCCCTAGTTATTCTCATACCAAGGATTTGTTTTGCAGCATCCAAATCCTTCATTGCAAATGAGTTTGCCAATTTTCTTTTGAACACATTTATTTCATGCATGTTAGAACCTGCAACAAGCATGTCATCTACATACAATAACAATATAATATAGCTGCCATCATTTTGCCTTTTGAGATAAACACAATGATCAGAGTGACATCTAGTATAACCTTGTTCAGACATAATCCTGTCAAATTTTAGATACCACTGCCTTGAAGTTTTTTTTAGCCATACAAGCTCTTCTTCAACCCGCACACTAGTTTCTCCTTCCTTTTACCTCATATCCTTGTGGCAGCTGCATATATATCTCTTCCTCTAAATCCCCATTGAGAAAGTTTGTCTTTACATCTAACTACTCAAGATGCAAATCTTCAGCTGCTACTAGACTTAAAATAGTTCTGATTGAAGTCATTTTAACAATAGGAGAAAATATATCATCAAAGTCTATACCCTTTTTCTGTGCAAACCCTTTCAACACAAGTCTAGATTTGTACCTTTTTCTACCTCCATCTTCTTCCTTCAACTTGTAAACCCATTTATTCTGCAATGTTGTTTTACCTGTAGGAAACCTAACTAAGTCCCAAGTCTGGTTATGTGCTAAGGAGTCCATATCTTCTTTCATGGCTTGCTCCCAATTCTTCCTAGTTTCTACCTGTACTACTTCTTCGTAACATTCTAGTTCACCAGAATCAGTCAACAATACATAATATAATGAAGAAGAGTATCGTTTAGGGGGTCTACTTATCCTAGTAGATCTTAACACCACTTTTAGGTGTTTGAGGTGTTTGTTGCTATTGTGGTTGTTGTTCTAGATGTTGATCATTATGATTTTCAGGCACCATCACTTTTTCTGTGATCTCATCAAGCATTGTGTATTCTTTGTTTTCTTTTTCCTATTTCTTTTCCTACAGCTGATCCTTATACAAAACCTTTTCATTGAATATGACATCTTTGCTCCTAAGGATTTTTTGTTTTTCCTAATCATAAAAGCGATAACCAAAATTATTAACACCATATCCAATAAAGGTACATTTCCTTGATTTTTCCTCAAGCTTTGTTCTATTTTCTTTATTAATGTAGATAAAGGCTTCACAACCAAAAGTCTTTAAAAAAGAGTAGTTTACCTTTTTACCTATCCATGTCTCCTCTGGAATACCACCATCCAAGGAACTTGAAGGCCCTCTGTTTATTAGATAAACAGCAGTATCTACAGCATTTGCCCAAAATTGTAAAGGCAATCCTGCATGCAATCTCATGCACCTTGCAGGCTCCATGATTGTCATGTTCATCCTTTCTGACACATCATTTTCTTGTGGTGTTCCTGGAACTGTCTTCTCTCTGCGAATTCCATTCTCTAAACAATACCTATCAAACTCTTTGCTACAATATTCACCTCCATTATCTGATCTAAGATACTTTAAACCTTTTCCTGTCTCATTTTCAACCAAAGCTTTCCATTCCTTGAAAGTATCAAATACATCAGATTTATTTCGAATACAATAAATCCAGGTTTTTCTAGTTGCATCATCAATAAAATTAACATAATAATGAAAGCCACCAAGAGATGATACCTAAGCAGGTCCCCATACTTCTGTATCCACAATCTCTAATTTTTCGCTCTTCTTTTCTTTCCCATCTTTGAGGAATCTAACTCTCTTCTATTTTCCATAAACACAATTCTCACATAATTTTAAATCAACATGCATCAAACCTGGCAACAAATTTCTTGAGTGAAGAATCTACATCCCCTTCTCACTCATGTGCCCAAGCCTATGATGCCACAATGTTGTATCTTCTCCTATAGAGGTTAAATCATTAACAAAATTAGAAATACCATTGCATAAATACAATGTACCAACCTTTTATCCCTTTGCTATTACCAAGGATCCTTTAGCGACCTTCCAGGTTTTATCTATAAAAGTAGTCACACAGCCTTCACCTCCCAACTGCCCTGTTGAAATCAGGTTTTTCTTCAAATTTGGAACATGCCTTACCTCCTTCAATAGCCATTGATTTCCATTCTGTTGTTTTATGAAAATTGTACCCATTCGAATGATTTTACAAGGTTTATCATCACCCAATCGAACCTATCCAAAATCTCCTTGAACATAATCGTGAAAATGTTTCCTATCGGGTGTGGCATGGAATGAGGCCCTTGAATCTACCACCCAGGCATCAATAATATTTTATAAAGAAAGAATCGAAGCATCTTGCAACAAATCACCTGTCACATTCGCTTCATGATTGTTTTCGTTTTGCCTGTCTCCTTCTTTTCCCTTCCGAGACTTGCAATCTTTCTTCAGGTTTCTTTTCTTCCAACATTTCTAGCACAATATCCCTGATATGGACTTGGATCTACCTTTTCTTGACTTACTCCGATGTCATGGGCTCTTTCCCCTTTCCATTTTTCTTCCCCTAGTCTCTGCAGTCAAAGCATTACCTGATGTCTCACCAAATCTTTTCCATCACATTTGTAGGTTTTAACCTCGTATAGAAATTACTTGCATACAAATTCTAAAACACAGGAAATAAACAATGCGAGAGTATAACACATAAAACACATATACACAAAGATTTTCCCCTGGATCCCAAAACTGGGACTACCAGCTTGATTTTTCATTATGTTCCTTTCAATTTTATAATACATATTTATACATGTCAAAGCATCCAATACCATGGACCAAAAACCATCGTGTCCAAAAAACATGTTCGAAAATCATGCACAAAACCATAAGTGGGTCCGCCCAACCTAACATAGGGTCCAAAACCAAAATTTTATGGGGCACTGCCCCAGACCCCATAAAGTGGGGTTACAGGTACGCCTCAAACCCCCTGTGATCCCCCCCGCTAAACAATCGGTGCAACAAAGGGGGGCTCCACCCCCCTCTAACCTCGGTTAACTACATGGGCTAGTCGTGAAAAGAATATAACACAACCCAACATTCTCCTACTTGTTGTTTTCTTTCCACATGGGGCCACAAGAGAGCTTAGACATTTTTCCAGCCCTGAAATGCCCATTGTCTCTCTACACCAAGAGAACTTCTTAGAGCTCACAGATTTTGGCAATGCATCTGTAGTATTCTTCAAAGTGTCCACCTTTACCAACAACACCTTTTTGTCTTCTATCATATCCCTCACAAAGTGATACTGAACATCAATTTGCTTTGTCTTTGAATGATATGCGAGGTTCTTTGCCAAGAAAATTGCACTTTGGTTGTCACAGTATATCCTTATAGCTCCCTGTACTAACCCCATACTTGAACACAATCTCTGCAACCAAAATGCTTCCTTGCTTGCATGAGTTGCTGCCATGTATTCTGCCTCTGTAGTTGATAGTGCCACTACAGATTGTTTCTTACTCATCCAACTAACTACACCTCAAAATAGGTTAAACACATACCCACTTGTAGATCCTCTCTTATCCAAATCTCCAGCCCAGTCTGCATCAACAAAGCCACGAATATCCAACATTTTGTCCAATCTTGATCTTCCTCGGTAGAAAAAACCATAATCACTAGTGCCACGCAAATACCTGAAAACCCGCTTCACTACTGTCCAGTGCTCCTTCCCTGGTTTTGACATAATCCTACTCAATACTCCCACTGCATGTGCAATGTCTGGTCTAGTACAGACCATTGCATACATCAGGCTACCCACTGCACTTGCATATGGAACATGGGACATGTCCTCTTCCTCTTCTTGTGTCTTGGGACACTGTTCACTAGATAACCTCACACCTATAGGAATAGGAACCTTCACCGGTTTACTATCTTGCATATTAAACCTCTGCAATATTGTCTTGACATACTTCCTCTGGTTTAACTAGAGCTTCCTGTTTTCCCGATCTCTTTTAATTTCCATGCCCAAAATATTTGCAGCACCAAGATCTTTCATATCGAATTTGGAGGACAACTGGGTCTTCAAATCCTTGATAATTTCTTTGTCATTTCCAACTAACAACATATCATCCACATACAAGACCAGATAATAACATGATCACCAATTAATTTAAAATACACACAGTCATCTGCTTTGCTTCTGGTGAAGCCAAGTCCCCATATAAATGTATCAAATTTCTAATACCACATCCTTGGTGATTGTTTTAACCCATACAGAGACTTCTTTAACTTGCATACCAGTTCTTTCTTACCCTTCACTGCAAAGCCTTCGGGTTGCTTCATGTATATTTCCTCTTCCAGATCCCCATGAAGAAATGTTGTCTTCACATTCATCTATTCTACCTCAAAATCAAAAGGAGCAGCAACAGATAAAAGTAATCTAATAGAATTTACCTTGGCAACAGGAGAAAAATATCACCAAAATCAATTCCCAGCACCTGGGAATAACCTTTTGCTACCAACCAAGCTTTGTATTTCTCCACCTTTCCTTCTGCATTTTTCTTCTTCTTGAACACCCATTTGCTGCCAATGGGTTTCCTTCCAGCCGGAAACTCCACCAAATCCCAAGCCTCATTTTTGTGCAAAGATGCCATTTCATCAACCATGGCCTCTTTCCAGAGTTTGCCATCCTCTGAATCTACTGCTTCCTTCACAGTTCTGGGATCATTGTCAGTAATAGATAAAGCAAAATTTGAACAAAAAGCAAAGGGACTATACCTTTCTAGCTGCCTTCTTTCTCGAATTGATCTTCTCACACCCGGAGTTTGTGGATCTTCATCTTCTAATTCCTCTTCTGCTATAGATTCTTATTCTTCCTCCTTAATCTCAAACTCTATCTTCTCAGGTTCCTTTGGTTGGACTTCATGTTTAATAACATCTTTTACCTCTCTGAACACCACATCTTGGTTGTACACAACCTTCCATGTGACTGGGTTCCAAATCTTATAACCCTTTAAACCATCCTTATACCCAATAAAGATGCACTTTTCATATTTACTATCCAACTTGGTTCATTTCTCCTTTGGAACATGTACATATGCATCACATCCAAATACCCTCAAATGTGAAAGAGAGGGTTTCTTACCAATCCATACCTCTTGTGGAGTCTTATCCTCCAACATTGATGAAGGTGACCTATTGACCAGGTAACATGCAATATCCACCACCTCTGCCCAAAATTCATGTCCTAACCCGACACCAATGAGCATGCTTCTTGCCCTTTCCATCAACGTCTTATTCATTCTTTTTGCAACTCCATTTTGGTGAGGTGTATATGGAGTAGTCTTCTGTCATGCTATACCACAAGTCTTACAGAATTCTTCAACTTCCTTGCTGCAAAACTCTCCACCATTATCTGTCCTGAGCACCTTTATCTTCTTCTCTGCCTGATTTTTCACAAGAGCCTTAAATTCTTTAAACCTGTCAAAGGCTTCAGATTTCTTCTTAAGGAGACATATCCATGTATTCCTTGAGAAGTCATCTATAAATGATACATAGTACACAAACTTACCCAGTGATGGAACCTTCACAGGTCCAAACACATCATTGTGCACAAGTTCTAATATCTGTTTCGCCCTCGTACTACCAGAGGGGAAACTTACCCAATTCTACTTCCCATATACACAATTTTCATAGAAATCAAAATCCATAGAGCTATTACTCATACCTTCTACCACACCTTTACCATGAAGTATTCGAAGGCCCTTCTCTCCAATATGTCCAAGCCTTTGATGCCACAACATGGTCTTCTCTCGAGAGACTACTAGATTTTCTGCTCCACTTTCAGGAACCACAGAACTATTGCACCCATCAATAACAGTGATACCTTGCAGCTTGTACAGATGATTTGAAATCACCACTTGGTGATATTAGGAAATTAATGAAGGTATTACAAACTCATGTGCTGGTGATATGCCTATGTTATTTTAAGCAACAGATAATTAAGATTGTGAAATACACAAGCAATGGAAAACAGTAAGAGAAACACAGTAAGCAAATACAAAACACAACAATTTAATAAGGAGTTCACCCAATCCTCCTGGGCTACGTCTCCTGGTCTAGCTTTCAGTGGTGGCCTTCTTTATTGTGTCTTTAAGCAAAGTTTTATAATGAGGAACTCAATTTGAGTCTCCTGTAATAGAGGATGCTTAGTAGGGTGGTACTTGGATTCCCCAAGCCACTAGAGTACACAGACTCCCCCTTACCAAGTCTCGACCTCCACTGGTCTTAATGAGATGAGTCCAATTTGGTACTCAGTTCCTGACAAATATCCTCACAGGGATTACCTAAACCTCTCAAGCCTGGCTCTGTCTGCTCAATGTTGCCTTAGCTCTACAGGTCAGCTCGACTTCTTTATTCTCTTCTTCTTGCTTCATTCTCTATTCTTTCTTCTCTGTCTCGCTATCTTCTCTCTGATCTTTGTTTGTTGGTTACTTAAATCCAATCCGTCCCCTGACTGTTCGCTTTCTCTTCCAGATCTTCGGATCGCCTACCTTTGTCTACTTGGAATTCCTTGTTTCTGCATCATCGCCACTATGTAACATTTCACAGGTAGGTGGCCACTTGTCCCCTTACGAACTGAGCGCCAACTCCTCTTTGAACAGTGGTTATTTCTATTACTTTATGGAATGATTCATCCGCCAGCTTAGTGGTCAAATCAGACTTCAAACCTTTATGCGTCGTAGCTTATTCCTCCCTCCAAACCCGATCTCCCATCAGGTGCAATCTCCGTTGTTTGATCTGGGTCCTCCAGATCCTATGGTCATCGCTTTTATTGTGTGATTGACTTGCTTGACCGTTAGCCTGCGATGAGATCGGTTTTTCTCTCTCCTCGCCGAACACGCATCACTCAGTGTATGGAATCGCTTGGTCCTCTGACAAACCCACTTACCGCCTGAAATTCCTCTGATATTCTGCTAGTTTTGGAGCACGGGACCCACTTATCGGTTTTAGTGCTTTTCCCACGGTTTCTCAGTTTCCCTTGTGACCGAGAGCTCGGGCCTTTTCCTTCTCGAGGGGTTTTGCCCAACGATGTCCATTTCTAGGTTTGAGCCTCCCTACTACCATTTTTGCGCCATGCATAGTCCCCATGGGCCAACGGTCAGCGCACTTTGACCAAAGGTCCTTGTTGCTCCATGCTGGCTGCAAATTACCATTATACAGAGGTTATTTCTATTTACAAGATTTTGAAGTCTATCATGACTTGAAACAGTCATAGAACTCTGATAATTTTCATGTATCCAATTCGAATCACGGCCATCCCACTAAAAAAGCTTTTGGACCACCAAAGTTGGTTTTCGATTATCGACTACGTGAGGATACAACTTTCTCACCTGTCCAATCTCTATCAGCTTTGCACTACTTGGCTTTGAACCCCTGAGCCCAACTCTGAGGCACTCAACATCTCCCTTGCGTGCCATTCTCACCTTCCTGTCCAGAATTGTGTCTTCCTGCAATTCATTAAGATATTCAGGTAGAAGGTCATCAATAGAAAGCAATTGACTCTCTTCTTCAAGATCTTCAATTAACGAAGGTTCAAATAGTCTCAAGTTGTCTGCATTGACGACTTAGTAGATGTGCATGTAAGCTGGTAGATCAAGGAAAAAATCATTCTCACCAATTTTCTCAAGTATCTTGAAAGGTCCATACCTAACAAGCTTTAGCTTTTTACCTTCTCCTTGCATTATGTCCTTGCTGATATACAGCTAGACTTGATCACCAACCTGGAAACTATGCTCCATCTGATGCTTGTCATGCCTTGCCTTGTATTTGGCCTGGATCTTTTCTAGCTGTTCATGTACTACCTGGTGAATCTCTTGGATTTATTCAATGAACCTAGTTTCCCTGTCCACATCGTTGTGTCCCTCAATTGTTGTTTCTTTACCAAAGACAAAGTCAAAGGGAGACCTTGGTGTGAAACCAAAATAGGTCTCAAAAGTAGATCTCTGCGTAGAAGAATGTTTGGCTCAGTTGTAAGCATGCTACACATAACACAAATGTTCATCCCAAAGCTTAGGATGCTTGTTGTAATACCCCCTGAGCAACTAGATCACTATCATGTGGACTACTTCTGTCTGGCCATCGGTTTGTGGATGGAAAGTTGTGCTTTTCTTCAGTTTGGTGTCCATCAGTTCCCATAGACTTGACCAAAGATTTACCACAAATCAAGTGTCTCGATCAAATATAATGGAAGTGAGTAATCCAAAATGAACCCATACATGTTGAAAGAACGGTTTTTCAGTTTGTTCAGTTGTAATTTGTTTATTACAAGGTATCAAAATACACATTTTGCTGAACCTATCCACAATAACATACAGATAATCATGACCTTTCCTAGATTTAGGCAATCCTCCAACAAAGTCCGTGGAAACACTTTCCCAAGGATGAGCAGGAACTAGTAATGGAGTGTATAAGCCTAGTTTTCTATTGTTGGGCTTTCTTTTAGCACACATAGTACACCCTCTTACATATCTAGAAATTGTCTCGTTCATTTTTGGCCAATAACAAAATCTTTGCAACTATGAAACTGTTTTACTTACCCCAAAGTGACCTGATATTAGAGAAGTGTGTACTTCTCGATGTATATTTACTCTTTCAATTTGTGGAATGCATAACTTCCCACAATGATATAAGAGTTGGTCGTTTACATGATAATCAAATTCTTCTACTCGTCTGCCTTGACTTAAAGTTGCATATACATCTTTAAAGTCTATATCTTGAGCATATTTTTCAATGTAGCTCTCATGTAACACAGAATTATGCTTAAGTATAGTAGATGAATTTATAATAGGTCTAGATAACATGTCTGCAACTTTATTGTGTATACCCTCTTTATATCTAATGACTAAATGAAACTGTTGTAGAAAACCCATCCATCTATAGTGTATTGAATGCTGCAACTTAGTTTAGGAGTGTAGATATTGAAGTGGTTGATGATCAGTATGTATAACTGTTTATTTTCCCATTAAGTAATGTTTTCACTTTTTCACACTCTATACTAATGCATACAATTCTTTATCATATGTGGGATAGTTAACTACTGCATAATTAAATGTCTCAAAATGATAACATATGGGTTTACCATGTTGTGTCAACATTGCTCCCATGGCATAGTCACTCGCATTCGTCTGGATCTCAAATGGTCTTTGAATATCAGGCAGTGCTAGTACTGGTATTGTACTAATATTTTCTTTCAAGGTGTCGAAGGCTTTCTGCTATTTGCCTCCCCATTGAAACACCTTGTCCAATCCTATTAAAGCATGTAAGGGAGCTGCAATTAAGGAAAAGTTAGAAATGAACTTTCTCCAATATTGTGCCAGTCCTAAGAAGCTTCTAACTTCTGTAGCAAATTTGGGTTTAGGCCAGTTTACAATGACTGCCGCCTTAGAGGGATCTATCTTCAATTCACCACCTCCCACTATATCTCCCAAATAATTCAAAGATGTTTTGCCAAATTCACATTTTGAGAGTTTAATATAAAGTTTTTGTCTTTTCAAAACATCTAGTGTCTGCTTAACATGCTTTAAATGTTCTTACCATGTTTTGCTAAATATCATAATGTCATCCAGATACACAATAACAAAATCATCAAGAAAAGGTCTTAGTACATCATTCATTATTCTCATGAAAGTAGCAGGAGAATTAGTTAAGCCAAAAGGCATAACTAGCCACTCATACAATCCCTGCTTCGTTTTGAAAGTAGTCTTCCATGCATCTTGTTCTGAAACTCTGACCTGATGATATCCACTAGGCAAGTCTAACTTGGAAAAATAAACAGCTTCTTTGAATTGATCTAATAGATCGTCTATGCGAGGAAGGGGATAACGATTTTTTATTGTTATCTTATTCAGTGCTCGGTAATCAATGCACATTCTCCATGAGCCATCTTTCTTTCTCACCAAAACGATTGGTGACCCACATGGTGATGTGCAAGGTCTGATAAACCCCTTCTCGAGCAACTCCTGCACTTGCTTCTTGATTTTTGCACTCTCTAAAGTGGACAACCTGTACATTCCAATGTTAGGCAATGGAGCATCTTGTTGCAAATTAATTTCATGCACTATTTCCTTTTTGGGTGGCAGACCTTTAGGTTCTTCAAACAAGATATCATTCTCTGAAACAACTTTTTCTAAATCAGCTTGTTGTTTAGTATCACAACCCTCAAATACATTGGTTTTATCAAGTTTCTTTTCCTTTACAACCATCAGTAAAAATTGTTTGCATGAATTTATCATTTGTTTCATCTGCCCTAAGTTTATGAGAGTATAGTTATTCCTGAGCTTATGAGCTCTTACAAAGTATTCGATTCCATCCTTAACGAGTAGATACTTTTTCTCAACTCTATAGAAAATTGCTTTTTTTTCATACAAGTAAGGACTTCCTAAAACAATTCCACATATATCCAAAGGAATTATGTCTAACTCAACCTCATCTACAAATGCTGACCCAAAAGAAAACCTAAGTTTTCATTGTCTAGTCACTTCTAGTTGTGCTTTATCACTTAACCATGATAATGGGTATGGTTTCTTGTGAGGTGTAGTCAGCAATCCCAACTTATTTACAATTGCTTCAGAAATTAAATTTACTTGTGAGCCACTATCAAACAAAGTATCAATCTTTTGATGTTTGAAAATAACTTGAATATGGAAAAGGTCATGTATTTTTCTCTCATTTTCTTCATCAATAGTAGATTGTGCAAAATTACTAGTAGATGCTTCAGAATTCTTACCTTTTATACCCGTGGCTGCAATGGTTGTTTCATCTCCTGAGTCTGACCCCAAATCCTTATGAATAGCTGCATCAGTCTTCTTCTTCTTGCCCCCAAACTTCTTAGGTCTCAACTAGCGATGCAGAATCCAACAGTGCTCATCATCATGCCCATCCTTCTTACAGTGGGTGCATGAAGACTTTCTTTTCTGTGCAGTGTTGGCCTTCCTTGCTTTCCATTTCTGTTTTATTTTCTCTATATTCTTGCTTGCAGTGGGTTGGGATGATCCCCCAACTTCTGGGTTTCCATTCTTTCCTCTAGCTTTTAGATGCGTAGCTTGAACAGATACCTCACCTATACTAGTGGGACTAAGCATGAGGATATTATGCCTCATGTAGTTGTGTAGATCACTGATGTACTTCAACAAAGTCTCAAGTGAGTCTAATGAGATTCCTAGATTCAATGCTCTCTTCCTAAATTCTTGGGTGTAACCTTGTACACTTTTCCCTTTCGACTGTCGAAGAGTTTTCCAGCTCATCATGGCTTGCTGCATGTAGGCCAGTGGATAGAACTGTTTTTTGATTGTAGAAACAAATTCACTCCATACAGAAATGGTCTTACCATGTCTCTTCATGTTAGCTTGGGTCCTACCTTCCAACCAAACCAAGGCAGTGCCTCCAAGGCGTAGGCTGGCCAGCTGAATCTTGCTCTTGTCTAAATCAATACTCTGCACTCTGTAATAAACATCAATTTTTCTAATCCAATTGCCCAACTTCTTTGCATTCGACTCTCCATCATATATTGGTAAATCAAATTTAACATCTAATTTAATCAAAGATGTCTTATTTTTATGTTCAGGGCTATTAGGAGGTGTGAGAAAGCTTTCTTCTTTCCCTTTGCCTTTTGAGTGGTCATGAAGGAGAGACTCTTCTCCTCCTTTATCTTGTTTGGAGCTTGATGTATTTTCATCTTTATGTTTTCTAAAGTCCTTATACATTTCCTCTACCATGGACCTTATGGGCAGGAAACTATCTATAAATTGAGGGTCTAGCCCCACAAAACCTTCCTCTAACATTGTCTTCTGAGGATAGACTCCTCCAATTTCAGGATTAGTTTCGACTAACTCTCCTTCTCCTAATTTGATCTTTGATCTAGTTAGCATTCAACAACGAAATCCAGCACAAGCTTGTCTAACCTAACAGCCTAAAGCTCTGATACCACTTGATCTAAAATCACCCCTAGGCGACCTCAAGAAATTAATGAAGGTATTACAGACTCATGTGCTGGTGATATGCCTATGTTACTTTAAGCAACGGATCGATAAGATTATGAAATACACGGGCAATGGAAAACAGTAAGAGAAATGCAGTAAGCAAATACAAAACACAAAAATTTAATAAGGAGTTCACCCAATCCTCCTAGGCTATGTCTCCTGGTCAAGCTTTTAGTGGTGGCCTTCTTTATTGTGTCTATATACAGAGTTTTACAATGAGGAGCTCAATTTGAGTCTCCTGTAACAGAGGATGCTTAGTAGGGTGGTACTTGGATTCCCCAAGCCACTAGAGTACACAAACTCCCCCTTAACAAGTCTCAACCTCAACTGGTCTTAATGGGATGAGTCCAATTTCGTACTCAGTTCCGACAGATATCCTCACAGAGATTTCCTGAACCTCTCAAGCCTGGCTCTGTCTGCTTGATACTTCCTTAGCTCTGCAGGTCAGCTCGACTTCTCTGTTCTCTGCTTCTTGCTTCATTCTCTATTTTGTCTGCTCTATCTCGCTTCTTCTCTCTACTCTTTGTCTGTTCATGACTTAAAGTCGATCCATCCCTTGACTGTTTTCTTCCTCTTCCAGCTCTTCAGATCACCTACCTCTGTCTGCTTCGAATTCCCTGCTTCTGCATCATCGCCACTATGTAACGTTTCACAGGGAGGTGGCCACTTGTCCCCTTGCGAACTGAGCGCTAGCTCTTCTTCGAACAGTCATTATTTCAATTACTTTGTGGAATGATTCATCTGCCAGCTCAGCATTCAAATCGGACTTCAAACCTTTATGCATTGTATCTTATTCCTCCCTCCAAATCTGGCCTCCCATCGGGTGCAACCTCCGCCGTTTGATCTGGAGCCTCTAGGTCCTATGGTCATTGCTTTTATCGCACAGTTGATTTGCTCAATCGTTAGCCCACAATGAGAGCGGTTTTTCTCTCTCCCCGCCTGACACGCGTCACTCAGTGTATGGAATCGCTTGGTCCTCTTACAAACCCACTTACTACCTGAAATGCCTCTGATATTCCACCAGTTTTGGAGCGCAGGGCCCGCCTATCAGTTTTAGCGCTTTTCCCACGGTTTCTCGGTTTCCATTGTGACCAAGCACTCGGGGCTTTTCCCTTTGCGCTAATCATGCATCAGAAACAGCCTTCGATTCTTGGTTTGAGCCTCCCTACTGCCATTTTTGCGCCATGCACAGTCCCCATGGGCCAATGGTCAGTGCGCTTTGACCGAAGGTCCTCGTTGCTCTATGCTAGCTACAAATACCATTATACAAAAGTTATTTCTGATCGCTCGTTGTTTACAATATTTTGAAGTTTATCATGATTTGAAACAGTCATAGAACTCTGATAATTTTCATGGATCCAATTCAGATCAACAGAGTTCCAATTCGAACTCCCAGCATCAATACCAGTGCTCCCCGTACCATTTTGTAGGTATCCTTCTCGAACATTGTTTTTACACCTACATCATACAGCTTGCTTATAGAAATCAGATTTTTGGCCAATGCAGGAATATGCAAAACACCCGAAAGTGTTCTAACCCTTCCACCTTGCAACTTCAACTTTACTTTTCCACAACCAATGATTCTAGCCTTCCTATCATCCCCTAAGAATACATCACCACCATCGTCTTTCTCATAATCGCAAAACCACTCTCTATGGGGAGTGAAGTGAAAGGATGCACCTGAGTCAATCAACCATGCCTCATGATCTAGATGTGTACTTGAAGAAGCCAAGTACACATCCCCACCTTCATCTGAGGTGGTTTTCGCCTCTGTAGAAGGAGCATCATCATATCCCTTTCCTTTATTAGGAGCTTTAGATTTACAGTCCATTTTGTAGTGCCCTTCCTTTCTGCATTTCCAGCACACCACCTTTACAGGTTTTCCTAGAGATTTATATCTCCCTCTACATTTATATCTCCCACTTGATTACTTATTTTTGTTTATGTTGCGGGACCGTCCTCGTATAGACAAGGCATCACCATTCTGGCTCTCCATATTTTTCTATCTCATCTCCTCCATCAGCAAGGATGAGAATATTGCATCAAACTGCAAGGCAGTTGCAGTGCTACCTATTGCAATAACCAGACTATCCCATGAATCTGGTAGAGAACACAACAAACTGATGCACTTATCTTCATCTGAAATTTTAATATCAACAGATGTTAATTGACTTACCACGGTATTAAATGCATTCAAATGCTCTGTTACCAAGTCTCCATCTTTCATCCTCAGCTTATACAGCTTTTTCGCAGTAACAGTTTATTCACCAGAGACTTAGATTGGTACAAAATCCCTAAATTATCCCACAAAGCCTTCGTCGTAGCTTCCCCTAATACATTAAGAAATATTGAATCTGAGACACACAAACGTATTGTGCTCTTTGCCTTCTGATCCAACTTCTCCCATTCTTCATCGAACACTCCCGTTGGTTTAGTACCTGTATCTACCGCGATCCACTGATCTTTATCCACCAAGAGATCCTCCATCTTGAGTTTCCACAACTCAAAACTCTGACCATTAAATTTCTCGATCTCTATCTTTCCATTGCTCGCCATCTTCTTTCACCACCAGAATTGATCTCGTAAATCTCCCACTGAACAAGGTATACCACAAGCCCAAGCGAAACCCCTTAGTAACAAAGGCATTCCCTTGAAGCCAAAACTACTCTGATACCAAATTTAGGTTTTAACCCCGTATAGAAATTACCTGCATATGAATTATAAAACACTAAAAATAAATAATGCGAGAGTATAACACATAAAACACATATACACAGAGATTTTCCCCTAGATCCCAAAACCGAGACTACCAGCTTGATTTTTCATTATGTTCCTTTCAATGTTATAATACATATTTATACATGCCGAAGCATCCAATTCCATAGACCAAAAACCATCGCATCCAAAAAACATGTGCGAAAATCATGCACAAAACCATAGGTGGGTCCACCCAACCTAACATAGGGTCCAAAACCAAAATTTTCCGGGGTGCTGCCCCAGACCCAATAAAGTGGGGTTACGGGTATGCCTCAAACCCCCTGTGATCCCCTCCCCCCCACTACACAATTGGCGCAACGAAGGGGGGCTCCGACCCCCCTCTAAACCCCCAGTTAACTACGTGGGATAATCATGGAAAGAATATAACACAACCCAACAGCATTTCCTCGCTAAGGATTGCATCGAAAACATCATCAAACCTTAAAGTACTAGATCCAAAGACAGAGTTACTAATGGCCATATTTAAACCATTCCAACTTTCTCGCAATGAGCACAGAAATAACAGAGCCCTAACTTCATCATCAAAAGTTACCCCTACAGAACTTAACTGACTGGTAACTGTATTAAATTCATTTAAATGGTCAGCAACAAATCCACCTTCTGACATTTTCATATTAAATAAACGCTTCATAAGAAATACCTTATTTGAGACAGAGGGTTTTTCATATAGTTTGGCCAATGTTGACATTAAACCCTCTTTTGTCATTTCCTTTGAAATATTAATTGTTACTGACGTCACTAGGCACAGTCGTATCGTTGCAAGTGTGCCTTTCGATTGAGAATATCCCATTCTTTGTTTGTCATACTCATCGGCTTCTTTGCCTTTCCGCTCAATGGTTGGTACAGATCTCTCCGATACATATAATCTTCCATCTACACAGTTGGTAGTTTTGGCCGTTAAATTTTTCGACCCTAAACCTACCATCTTCCGCCATTGCTCCCACTTGAACCAAGAACCCTTCTCTCCCACGATTTTATTAGCCAAATAGACCTTCGGCTCTGATACCAGTTGTTAGAAAATTATATATTACAAAGCAATGGAACACATAAAATATTGCAAAAATATAAACACAAAAAACGTATAAAACAAGAGAGACACAAATATACATGGTTCACCCAGTTTGGGCTACGTCCACGGAGAAACAACCAGTCCTTCCTTTTATATTATCCAACAAACTTAAGAGATATAACCTATAGCATATCCACTGTAATTCCCTCTTCGCTCTCAATCTCCTCTCTCTTCCTCACTCAGAATACAGATATACATAGACGCAATACAATTCTCTCATATATAACGAGGGGTTGCCTTCTAGGGAGAAAAACCCTAAATTGAACATAACTTCTACCGTCAGATCTCTGCCAAATGAACGGCCCAGATTGACTACAAAATTACAACATTTTACAAGGTAATTTTACATCTATTCTTAGCTTTGGGGGCGCTTCCCCCAATACCCCCCCTGGACCCCCCCTGTAGCGAATATTTTACGGGCGGTGTTTTTGTGCAATTACGAACTGGGGTCCAATGCGGCGATACCTTTGAATACAGAAGATAATCAGGCTCCACACCCAACAAAATAGAGATTTATCCTAATTTATTTATTAAATTCTGGACCTTAGGTGGTTCTAGATTATAATCTGAAGAGGGTGCTTCAAGAAATGTACTAGGAGATTTAGGAGGTGATTTCTCAACTTATGATCTAGAAATAGGAGTTTTAGATGAAGATCTAGAAGCTGGAGGCGATCTTGGCGAGGAGTGACTATTGGAATGGATTTTTAATTTAGATTGAGTTATATTTTCCATTTATAGTTGGTCGCCCTCCTTCTAGTGCCAAAATTTTGATGCCTCAAAAATCACGGCAACAATATGGGGGAAAACCACTTGGTCGGGGACCTGAATACCATCCCTTTTCCATTTGGAATAGTGGCTCCAACTAGATATAATGGGACCAATTTCCCAATAAAAATGTGATAGAATGGATAGAGTGTTTATGACCAAAAACTAAGTGATAGATGGGGTAGTTTATAAACTAGAATACAAGTATATTAATCTATATATTACCAGGGATTACTTATGTTTATGCGATCTAGAATAATCTTCCTTAGTGCATGATAATAAATATTAATCAAACACCTACAGAAATGAAAAGATTTTAAGATAATTATTTTTATTAAATAGTTAATCAAAATAATTGATGAAACACATATCGCAATCAAATAACGTTCAAAAATCGCTTATATATGTATTAAGAATGACAATTGTAGCATGTTCAAAAGTGAATTAATACAGAAGTGCATTAGAAAAGATTCATATATTAAACAATATAAAGAGGAATGACTACCAATTCATAAACAAAATAGAAATACAATGATCAAAGTCCCTGATGTATAATACTCTGCTCGTGAAAGAAATAGTTTTGGTCCAGTCGTTCTCATTAAGATAGTTTCAAAAGAACAAAAGTGCAAGCTTTCAAAGCCTTCTCTACAAAACTTTAGGACCCTAATCTGGTCGTTCTACTTACAAAAATAACAAAAATAAAGTATAAAATAGAAAATACATGAAATATTTGAGGAGGTTAAAAAAACTCTCCTTAAAATAAGTGAAAAAAATACAGAAATAGAAGTTGTTGAAATGACAAGCTCATGAATGAAATTGTGTTTATTTTGTCATTGGCTGCTTGAGCTCGTAAATATCCATCATTGGCTTAACTTCAAGAGGTTGAACTTTCCTTACATGTATTTGTCTTGTGTACACTACATCTGAAAGCACAGGAAGCATATGGGTGGATGAGTCAGCAAGGAAGCAGAGCATTAGCCACTGACTGTGTGGCTTCACAAGATATTTCCAATACATTTCCTAGTCGAGTTTGGTCAATTTTTTAATTGCTTATTCCTTTGATTTTGAAGTTTCTTTCCATTGCCTTTCTAGGACTTTGATATTAGGAAGATTACCAGGTGGGCATTCCTAAATCTGGTTGGTATTATGTAGGTTATCATTGATAGTTTCAATGGTGTTATTGGTAGCATTGATTTCCCTGGAGGCTATTGTTTCTGATTGTTTCAATTGAATGTCGCAATAAGTAAAGAGTATTTCCTTGTGAGATTCCTCTATTCTAGGAAGGTTTGTTGCTCTGCCTTCTGGTGTATCCTACCATGTTATAAATCCTGAGATTTTATCATCAATTTCATTGAAAGTCACCCTCAGATCGGATGATTGATTCATCAGTGAATCACTTTTAACACATAGTGGATTGATGATAGATAACTTTTGATAGAACATTGCTTGTTGCTTTGATAATAGAGTGTTTAGATCCAATGCTTCCTTTATAAAGTCCTCCACTTTAGGATTGTCCTTCAACTGATCAAGTGAAAACTAGAGCTATTGGATTTGGGCATCCTCAGTACTGGTGTATGCCTGATATTGGAGCCTTAATTGATCAAAGATCTACTGGAGTTGACACAATTATGTCTCTACTTGATGGTCAATACTTTGTCTTTCTTTTGCGAACTGTTGCTCCAATTATAGAATTCTCTCTTCTTTTTCCCTTGCGAGTTGTTGAACCTCTACTTCTTTGTCAATCATAGCAAATGCATAAGAACTTGCGAACTATGACAACTTTGTCGAATTCTCTGAAGGATCAGTTTGTGTATCCTTCCATACTATGTCCATTGGTATATTACCAAGAATTATTGTTGATGATGGTTCTATTCTTCTCCTTTTTCTCTGTCTTTTCACCACAGCCCAATGCTTGGAACTATAAAATACAACAAGAGGAAGGATTTCTTCCACTTTAAGGACAATTTTAGATGAAGGGAATGCTAGGATGATTTCAATTTCCTCTGTAGTGACAACTTTATCAAAAGACCTATCAATAAACGAGCTTTGTCTATCTCAATATTTTATGCCCCTTTTTTTCCTTTAAGCTACTGATCAAACTATTTCTAGGTTTCATCCATTTTATTATTGAAGTGTGTTTTATCAGTATGTATTTCTGTGGATTTATCTTCCACTTCAATATCCTTAGAAACCTGTTCTAAGACATGTTCTAAATTATGTTATGAACTCTTCTCTGAATTATTTTCTGAATTCTAGTCTAAACCCTGTTCTCAACCTTTTTCTCAGTCTTGCTCTAAACCCTATTGTAAATCCTGCACTTCTTGGGAAATCGGTTGAGGAATCCTCAACAGATCCAAAGGGACATTTTGTAGTCTTCATTCTCTGTATTCTTGGAATTGTACTACCCTTTCTAGATTCAGCTTTGACGTAGTCAGATGCTACACTTATGTAAATACCTCGGCAGATTCAAATGGTCATCATAGTCATCATCTTCATGACTGAATTGCATAATTTTTACTTGGGAATTAAAATTATGTGCAACTTTGATAGGATCAAATGGTCTGCTAGGAATGGTAGAAATATTCAAGCATGTAATATTATCACTTTCAAGTGCAATATTCTTGAAATCATGTAGAGAATATACACCAAATTGGATAGGGAATGAAGGCCAAAGAGATTTCTTGGCTTCCTTTAGGGTCTTTGTATGTCCATCCCCTATAGTTTGATAGGCAATCTCTCTAGCCAGTAGTTTATCAAGGACATATAATGAGAGAACATGAGCAGGTGTCAAACTTCCATAGACTCTAACATAGATAAATATCTCTTTTCCAAACCACCTTCCTATTGGTATGAAATCAATTTTTGCATCTTTGGACAATCTTGGGGCTCTTTTCTCAAAAAGAACTTTGTGAATTGGTAGCATGACTCCTTGGAAAAAAATTTAGAAATGGGTGTGGAAATTAGATTCCCACAATATTTTATGATATGTATGGATGGGAGTGGGATCTTGAATTTTCCGTTTCCATCCCATGGTTGAGAAATTTGAAGTAACACAGACCGCATCCATGATATATGCACTTATAAAGAATGGTGGAACTACTCTTGTAGTAACATACCGATGTTGCCTAAATTCTCGGATTTGGGAGGCAATGCTATTTGAAAGAATAGTGCCCCAATACATTATATAAGAATCAATTTCCGCCTCAATAAGAGGAACCCATTCAACTCAGAACTTAGTTGTATTAGGTTGCCCGAATCATCTACACATCATAGCTGCAATATGAGAATAAGGAGTGGCGAGAAAAGATATAGAGTCCATACCCAATTTCTCATGCTTATGTTTGTTTGAGTAGGATCTCTATCGTTTAGTTGGATCTGATTCTATCTCATTCTTTCTTGCAAAGTGTTTGAGGAAAGCTTTGTCATACACCTTCTATGGGTCAGGTATATGGTACATTTTCTTCAAATCTTCCGATGTAAAGGACTCGATGACTATTTTTCTTGAGGTCAAGAATGTACTATCGGTGATGTTGATGTTCTTGGTTATCCATTTTACCATATTGGTATAAGGAAGAATATTGGGTCAAGCAACAATCCTATGAAGAAAAGAGCTAGCGGCTTCATAGTTGGAGGCTTCAGAAGATGAAGTAGCATTCGTTGTTTCTACTCTTTGAAATACCTTAGGTCCTTTGCTTTCAATAAATTGGTACATGGATTCCCAGGAGGATATTCCATTGTCTATTATGCATGTAGTATTTGAGAAAAGCGGGGAAAGTTCTGTTACACCGGAAGCAGAAGGTGTGAATTGTGAAGTCTCCATGGCTTTCTTTCCTGTCTTTGCTTTGGTCATCCTGCTACACTCTATCTTCTTGGGTTTAACCTGCAATTGGAAACACAAAGGAATGAAGAGAAATAGGTTTGAAATGTGGGAGCGTTTGAACATAGAAGGCTTGAAATGATGGCAAACATAGTTTAAATGCAAACAAATTTGAAATATCTATATATAGGCCATCAAATCACCTTGGGGATTTAAATCATAAATACCATTTGAAGTCTTTAATAACTGAAAGCATAGCTTTGTGTGATAATTTATTATCTCATTAATAGATTGTATCACAAAAACCTTTCAAACAGTTTTTAAAACCTGTTTCCATGTGTTTTCACGATATGCGATAATGATGTCATTATATCGGTTCTTTGGGTATGGGAAGTCTGTGATGTGATGATTGTTATTGGAGTTTTTTGGAGCAGAGGGGAATGGATATAACCAAAGGCCTTTTTCTATTGCGAAATCATGAGGAATGATATGGCATTAGAATGGGCCTGACTAATGATTTAATAAGTGCGACTTTTCCTTTGAGTTATTCATTCTTATGATTTTATTAAAGTTGTGCCTTTTAACAAATAGATTTATCACAATCGAAAGATCAAAAGTGAAGCGAGCGGCTTGCCTTTTGCTAATTTGTGATTCATCTGGATGTGACATGTCTATAGGTTGCATTAATTTTTATGTCGAGTCTATATGGTTTATCGATATCACAATCAGAATGGTCTTGGGGTTCTTATATATCATGTTCGTTATAAATTTGTGATGTGAGAAAGTTCCGATATAGAGTAGCTTTTTAACAATACCTAAGCCTTTTAAGTTTTAAGCATGTTTTTTTCTCAGGGCTATACTTTATCACATCGTAGATTTCGGAAGGATAAAATGGGGAGTTGTTCAATAAGACTTGCGAAATGTGATACATCAAGATTTGTTTAAGGTAGACTCATTCAAGTTGTTCAGGCCTAATGAAAGTTGGATTTGTTTATTTAAAAAAGTTTAAATTTGTCCTTTTTAAACCCTAAACTATTTTATTTTCCTATGTTTTTAAAATTTAAAGCGTCCCCATTTATTTATATAATAATCTCCTAAGAGATTTATACATAAATAAATGGGGGGTTGTTTCATAATACAATAGTATCCATGACTCAGTGAAGTTTTCTACATTATATTATAACTTCCTTTGGGGGGGCCTTTGGTTTATCATGCCAACAATCATAAATCTACTTTTATTAAGGCCTTTGAGAACCATGATATGGTGGCTGATATTTCCATTATTTTATGGATAAAACCCTCTCTGCTAAATGATAGATTCTCTTATTTAGGATTTAAGTTGAAGCCTAATAATTATTGGATCAGAGACTGGTCTTGGATCATGGACAAGTTTGAGAAAAGAAAATCGCATTGGACCCATAGATGGCTATCTATGAGCATCGTGTATATTCTTGTTCATTATGCCCTTCAACATATTGTTTTTTTCTGGATGCAATTGTTTATATTTCCTTGCAGAATCATCAAACACATTAAATCCATTATCACTATGTTTTTGTGGGCAAGAGTTACAAGCAACAAAAACTTCCATCTGTTAGAAAATTATATATTACGGAGCAATGGATCACATAAAATATTCAGAAATATAAACACACAAAACACACAAAACAAGAGAGACACAGATATACGTGGTTCACCCAGTTTGGGCTACGCCCACCCAAACAGCCAGTCCTTCCTTTCTATTATCCAGCAAAATGAAGAGACACAACCTACAGCAAATCCGCTGTAATATCCTCTTTTTTCTCTCACAGTCTCACCTCTCTATTTCTCGCTCACAGAATACACATCTATCACACAGCCTCAAATACAATACCCTCATACAAAGAGAGGGGTTTCCTTCTAGGGAAAAAAACCCTAAACTAAACATAAGTTCTACTGTCAGATCATCCACCTAATGAACGGCCCAGATTGACTAGAAATTACTATACTTTTACAAGGCAATTTTATAGTTGTTTTTAGTTTCGGGGGCGCTGCCCCCAAAACCCCCCACCAGGGGGGGCTCCCAAAGGTCGCAGCCGCCCCCCCTGGACCCCCACTACAGCGAATATTTTACGGGTGGCGTTGCTGCCCCCATTTCGAACTGGGGTCCTATGTGGCGATACCTTTGAATATAGAAGATAATCAGGCTCCACACCCAACAATCTCCCACTTGGATACTGATTGTAGCAACTCCACCGCTGCTCCATTTGCTGGACAATGACTCCTATTTGGACCTGGTTGTTTCTCATCTTCATCGTCATCCTTGAAGACCAACTGAAACTGAGCATATTCTCAGTTTCTCCCTAGTTACAGCTTTTGTTAGCATATCTGTAGGATTCTGGCTAGTGTGTATCTTTTCCAGCTTCAACTCTCCATCTTCCAACACTGATCGTATGAAATGGTACTTGAGTTGTATGTGTTCAGTCCTGGAATGAAATGTTGAGTTCTTTGCAAGATGAACGGAACTTTGGCTATCACTGTATAACGTGCCCATATCATGCTCCTTACCCAATTCACCCATAAACCTTTGTAACCAAATCATTTCTTTACTAGCCTCTGTAGTAGCAACATACTCCACTTCTGTTGTTGAAAGTGCAACAACACTTTGGATTTTTGAAACCCAACTAACATTTGTTCCTCCAACAGTAAATACATATCTTGTAGTGCTCCTCCTGTTATCTCTGTCACATGCCATATCTGCATCAACATATCCTTGTAGGGAGATGTTTGAACCACCAAAGCATAATGCTTGGTTTGTGGTACCTTTCAAATATCTGAGAATCCATTTCACTGCCATCCAATGTTCCTTTCCTGGATTGTTCATGTACCTGCTTACAACTCCCACTGCATGTGCAATATCAGGCCTTGTGCAGACCATTGCATACATTAAGCTTCCAACTGCTGATGCATATGGAACTTTAGACATATAATCCATGTCTTCTTGGGTCTTTGGGCACATTTCCTTGCTAAGTTTTAAATGGCTAGCAAAAGGTGTACTAACTGGTTTTGCATTTTGCATGTTAAATATTTTCAACACCTTTTGTATGTACTCATTCTGAGACAATGTTAATTTACGATTTTTCCTGTCTCTAGTTATTCTCATACCAATGATTTGTTTTGCAGCTCCCAAATCCTTCATTGCAAATGAATTTTCCAATTTTCTTTTGAGCACATTTATTTCCTGCATGTTAGATCCTGCAACAAGCATGTCATCTACATACAATAACAATATAATATAGCCGCCATCATTTTGATTTTTCAAATAAACACAATGATCAAAGTGACATCTAGTATAACCTTGTTCAGACATAAACTTGTAAAATTTTAGATACCACTGCCTTGGGGCCTGTTTTAAGCCATACAAGCTCTTCTTCAACCTGCACACTAGTTTCTCCTTCCCTTTCACCTCATATCCTTGTGGTTGTTGTATATATATCTCTTCCTCCAAATCCCCATGGGGAAAGGTTGTCTTTACATCTAACTGCTCAAGATGCAAATCTTCAGCTGCTACAAGACTTAAAATAGTTCTGATTGAAGTCATTTTAACAACAAGAGAAAATATTTCATCAAAATCAATACCTTTCTTCTGTGCAAACCCCTTCACCACAAGTCTAGCTTTATACCTCTATTTTCCTCCATCTTCTTCCTTTAGCCTGTAAACCCATTTATTCTTCAATGTAGTTTTTCCTACAGGCAACCTGACTAAATCCCAAGTCTGGTTATGCATTAAGGAGTCCATCTCTTCTTCCATGGCTACCTCCCACTTCTTCTTGCTTTCAACCTGCATTGCTTCTTCATAACATTCGGGTTCACCGGAATCAGTCAACAATAAATAATATAATGAAGGAGAGTATCGTTCAGGGGGTCTACTTATCCTGGTAGATCTTCTAACACCACTTTCAGGTGTTTTGGGTGCCTGTTGTTGTTGTGGTGGTTGCTGTTGTTGTGGTTGTTGATTATTATTATTTTCAGGCACCTTTACTTTTTCAGTGATTTCATCAAGAACTGCGTATTCCTTGTTTTCCTTTTCCTGTTTCTTTTCCTGCAACTGATTCTTATACAAGACCTTTTCATTGAATATTACATCTCTGTTCCTAATGATTTTGTGATTTTCGTAATCATATAAGCGATAACCAAAATCATTAACACCATATCCAATAAAGGTACATTTCTTTGACTTTGCCTCAAGCTTTGTTCTATTTTCTTTATCAATATGGACAAAGGCCTCATAACCAAAAGGCTTTAAAATTGAGTATTTTACCTTTTTACCTGTCCATGCTTCCTCTGGAACACCACCATCCAAGGAACTTGAAGGCCCTATGTTTATTAGATAAACAACAGTATCTACAACATCTGCCCAAAACTGTAAAGGCAATCTTGCATGCAATCTCATGCACCTTGCACGCTCCATGATTGTTCTGTTCATCCTTTCTGACACACCATTTTCTTGTGGTGTTCTTGGAACTGTTTTCTCTCCGCGAATTCCATGCTCTGAACAGTACCTATCAAACTCTTTGCTGCAATATTCACCTCCATTGTCTGATCTAAGACACTTCAATTTCTTTCATGTCTCAATCTCAACCTTTCCTTGATTTACTTCGATATCCTGAGCTCTTTCCTCTTTCCATTTTTCTTCCTCTAGACTCTGCACTCAAAGCATTTCCCGATGTCTCACCGGAGCTTTTCCGTCGCATTTCCTCGCTAAGGATAGCACCGACAACATCATCAAACTTTAAAGTACTAGATCCAGAAACAGAGTTACTAATGGCCATTACCAAACTATTCCAACTTTCTGGTAATGAGCACAAGAATAACAGAGCTCTAACTTCATCATCAAAGTTTACCCCTACAGAACTTAACTGACTTGTAACTGTATTAAAATCATTTAAATGGTTTGCAACAGATCCACCTTCTGACATATTCATATTAAATAACCGTTTCATAAGAAATACCTTGTTTGAGGCCGAGGGTTTTTCATATAGTTTCGACAACGTCTGCATCAAACCCCCTGTCGTGGTTTCCTTCGAAATGTTGAAGGCGACTGACACAGCAAGGCACAACCGTATTGTCCCGAGTGCCTTTCTATCGAGAAGGTTCCATTCTTCGTCTTTCATACCCGTCGACATCTTTGTTTTTCCTCCCAATGGTAGGTATAAATCTTTCTGATACAGATAATATTCCATCTGCATCTTCCACAGCGAGAAGTTTTTGCCGTTAAATTTCTCGACCTTAAACTTACCATCTTCCGCCATTGCTCCCACTCAAATCAGGAACCCTTCTTTCCTACGAGTTTATCAGCCAAATAGACCTTCGGCTCTGATACCACTTGTTCACCAAGTTTGGGCTACGTACACCCCAAACAGCCAGTCCTTCCTTTCTATTATCCAGCAAAATGAAGAGACACAACCTACAGCAAATCCGCTGTAATATCTTATGTTTTCTCTCACAGTCTCACCTCTCTGTTTCTCGCTCACAGAATACACATCTATCACACAGCCTCGAATACAATACCCTCATACAAAGAGAGGGGTTGCCTACTAGGGCAAAAAACCTTAAACTAAACATAAGTTCTACCGTGAGATCATCCGCCTAATGAACGGCCCAGATTGACTAGAAATTATTATACTTTTACAAGGCAATTTTACAGTTGTTTTTAGCTTCGGGGGCGCTGCCCCCGAAACCCCCCGCCAGGGGGGGGCTCCCAAAGGTCGTAGCTGCCCCCCCTAGACCCCCCCTGCAACGAATATTTTACAGGCGGCGTTGCCGCCCCCATTTCGAACTGGGGTCCTATGTGGCAATACCTTTGAATATAGAAGATAATCAGGCTCCACACCCAACACCATCCTGTTCGTTTAGATGATTTATCTCCTGAGAAATTATTTGGTGCTTTGCGTCTACAGGATATAAATATGTTTTGATGGGCTCTCTGTTAAAAATAGAAACAAGAAAATCCTAATTTCATTTTTCCTTGAATTAAATTAGGAATTAAATTGTAACTCTATTCTCATAGCAACTTGTAATAGTTAACTAAGTTAAGTTGACTTAGTTGGCTTAGTAAATTTGAGTTGGGAGTCTATCTAGAGTCATGTAGAGTGATCCCTAAATTTTAGGGGCCTAGGTTGAGTTCTTATTGATTTACAAAAGATTTTTCAACGAAGATCACATGAAATACCATTTGTCGACGCGTTTCAAACCAACCAGTGTGGTTAATCGTCAGGAAAAATTGAAGAAACAGATCCAGCTTAGCATGTTAAATAGACTGAGCAAAGCCTCCAACAGGTAACTTGACCAACAGCTAATTTTGACTATTGGACCAGGATCAAAACTTTTTTAATAATTTAAGGGAAATAAGTTATATTAGGTGACCAATATATATATAAATATAAAAATATAAAAATAATTTAAATTTGTGATAATAGTTAGTTAAAAAGGTATTAATAAATAATTAAAAATTATAAGTTAATTAGTATTTAAATGGAAATTAGTTATAAAAAGGACCTTTCTTATATGAATAAATTATATGTATATACAAGTTAGTTAGAAAAATAAATAAATGTAAAAAAATAAATAAATGAATAAGAAAGAGATAAAAAATAAATAAATAAAAATAAAAAATAAAGTAAAATAATAATAATAATAAAAATAACGAGAAAAAAAAAATTTAATTAAAAAATAAATAAATAAATTTAAAAAAAATAAATAAATAATACAAGTCAACTATATATATATGTGTGTGTGTGTGTGTGTGTGTGTGTGTGTGTGTGTAGATATAAGAATAAATAAAAACGAGAAACTAACATTAAGTTAACTTAAAAATCCTTACAAAAAATAAATAAATAAATATTAAGCTGATCTAAATATCTAATAAAAATAAATAAACAAATAATAAATTAGTTAAGAAAGTAGGTGGTTATAATAATAAAAAAAAAAAAAAAAAAAAGTAGATGTAATATACTAAAAAAAGGGGGGGGAGCGGAAAAAATGACTAGGAAGAGAGTGCTGGGACCCAACACCTACTGATTTTTCAACCATCTTCTCTATTGAGATTGCTCGGCCTCTTTTCAATCTCAAGTGCTTCCCTAAATTTCCGATGATGGAAGTGCAAAACCTTAGCAATAACACTAGCCTCCTCAATACAAACATGATGATTGGTTTTCTCAGCATGCTCAGCTAAAGCGGAAGACTTAGTTCGTCTATGCTTAAGGTCTATTGCATGCTCACTAATCCTTTGATTAATGGAGCGACTAGTCTCCCCAATATAAGGGTCCCACAGGAACAAGGGATCATGTACACACCTTTCATATCTTTAGGGTCGACAGGATCCTTCACTGATCTGAGGGACATGTGAATGGTGTTCAGGGGCCTAAAGGTCATAGGGACACTATGCATCCTGAGAATCCTTCCAATATTATCAGTAGTCCCCTGAACATATGGAAGATGGACACCTGGAACTCGTTCCTTCGGTTCCCTTTTAGTCAGATAATTCTTGGTAGCTTTAAGGAAAGCCTTCTGACCCATGTATCTGCTATAACCATTCTCAACAAAGACATCAAGGAGATGGGATTTTTCTTTCTCAAAACTCTTCTTATCCGAGATCCTTAGGGCCCGAGTAGCAAGGGTATTGAGAACACCCATCTTTTGAGCCGGGAAATGGTGGGAACTGGCATGAAGATATTGCTCTATATGTGTTTTCTTCCGAAAAACTTGGTGGGCGAGGGAACCATCACTATTCTTAGAAATAAGAATATCGAGGAACGGAAGGCAACCATCAACTTCCTGCTCCTTAGTGAACTTAATGGCTGAGGATTGATTGTTGAGATGATCGAAGAAGAGATCTAATTCTTCTTGGCCGTGAGACCAGATAACATTGGTGTCATCCACATATCTTTTCCAAAGCTTTGGCAAGAGCCAGGAAGAGTTTAGAGCCTTGGACTCAAAATCTTCCATAAAAAGATTAGCAACGACAGGGGAAAGGGGTGAGCCCATGGCAACCCCACAGGTTTGCTCGAAGAACTCTCCCTCAAAACAGAAAAAGGTAGAAGTGAGACAAACCTCAACTAACTTAGCAGTGTCAAGATCTATTAAGCGGTTGATCACCTCCATGGCCTCATTAATAGGGATGCAAGTGAACAGGGAAACAACATCAAAACTAACAAGAATGTCCCCAGGGTCAAGCTTGATGTCCTTGAGCTCCTCAATAAAGGAAGTTGAGTCTTTTACAAAGGACTCCGTACAACCAACCAAGGGCTTAAGCTTCAACGCAAGGAATTTAGCAAGAAGGTAGGTAGAACCTCCAATGGTGTTGACAATGGGCCTTAAGGGAGCTCCATCCTTGTGAATCTTGGGGAGACCATAGATTGTAATTATTTAATTCAGTTTCACTAAGTTAAATTCAGTTAAACTAGTTCTAACTAATGGAGGAACTAATGAGAGGTCAAGTGAATTAAATTAGATTTAATTCAAATGTAGTGATAAATCATATAACTAATAATTTAATCATAAATAACTCATGCATGGCAGTTCTGAGAAAGCCCTAGTTGATATTAGAGTTCAGGGATAGTGTACTATCAGTTGTAAAATAATCTAAATTAAACAGATGATGCATGCAATCACAGGAAGGCCTATGGATGGATTGTGTAGTTATGAGTGAGAAATTTCCCAATTAAATATGGGCTAATTCCCAAGGGAACAATGCAAGGAAGTAGGAGCTTGGTAGGCAAAAACTTTCGCCAAGTATTGGCTTGAGTTGGTTTGTGAAGCAATGAGTGAGATTGTACTTGTGCAGAGATTGTCCCAGTTGAGCAAGCATTGTATTTTCTTCTCAGATCTTATGGTTAATTCAATATACAAATATAAGGGGTTTTAGCTGAGGTTTTCCCCAAAAAATTATTGTGTTATGTGTGATTGAAATTATTCCTTTTTTGCTTCGTGATTCCATTGATCAAATTTTTTTTTTTCTGCTGATGAGTAGCGTAGATTGAAGTCAATTGTTTTAGCATATCACAATCTGTGGTTTCAAACTACAATAAAAATCTACATGGTATCAGAGCTTAAATCACTATAGAAGAGGAGAATATGAGTTTGTTGTCCAGGTGAAATCAAATTTGTAGTTTCATACTTCAGAGCCAGCAGAATGTCGTTCTACAGATTGACACTTGAGTATGCCCTTGAGGGTACCTTGAATTACATAGTTTAGAAGGACATGATGGAGGCAGTGTTGGTAAAAAACGGGCAGAAGGAATTCATAGATCATGATATCCTGAAGCCTCCAACATATGATGCTAAATATCTGGCAGAATGGAGAAAGTTTGTGGCAAAGGCAAGAAGGATTATCCTATAAGGAGTTCCATATCATGTTGTCTCGAATCTCCACGGTAAGGAAACTCCATTTGCAATGTTGAAGGCCTTGACGAACATATTTCAAAACAGCAGTGACCATAGGAAGTTGGCACTAAAGGAAAAACTTAGAAAGACCAAGATGGAGAAGGGCGATACAATACCAAAGTACTTGCCCAAGCTCACCCAATGTTGGTATGAGCTTGGAAGTGTCGATGTTACTGTTGCGGAAGACAATCTGGTAAGCCTAGAACTTCTAGGACTTCCCAAGAGTTGGCACAACTACCAGAACTCAGTTAATGGGAGGGAGAAGATACCAAAGTGGGATCAGTTGTGGTCCAACTTGGTATAGGAGGAGATTCGTCGAAACACCATAGATGGATCCTCATACAATCATGATGATGAGGAGAACTGTGCCTTATCTATGAAGGAAAATAAAGGGAAGGGGTAGTCATCCCATTCCAAATCAGATTCTAGTCTAGGTAACAAGAAGAAAGACATGTCAAAAATTAAATGTTTTCACTATCACAAGCTAGGACACTATGCCACAAAGTGTCCACACAAGAAGGTTCGTAAGAATCCCTCAGGAGGAGCGCAAGTGAAGCCCTTGCTTCACAATTCAAGCTAGATTTCACCCTCATCGCTTCGATGGTGACATCAGTGATGAGTAGTGTGTGATACCTGGATAATGGAGCCTAATTCCATATGACTGGAAACAAAGAGCTCTTCGGTAACTTGGAGGAGAAGGACCTCCAGATGCACATAGAGATCCCCAGATGATGGGAGGTAAGTATGACTGACATCGGTACTACTACCTTTTAGAGGGAGTTTGTTTCTCCTCTCACATTGAAAGATGTCATGTATGTGCTGGGTTTGAAGAAGAACTTGGTATATGTTTCCATGTTGGAGGACTGAGGCTATGATGTGTATTTAGTAAGGTAATAGATTTCATAGCCTCAGGACAGGTGAATTGGATCAGGGTTTAGGTGAATAACCTCTACAAATTGGATGTAGAAGACTATGCTGCATTGAGAACTAAAGTAGAGAAGGTGCAGAGATGATACATCAGTGATTTGTGGCATAGAATATTTGGTCACTTGAACCACGAAGCTTTGAATATCTTACAGCGAATTTCTACAGGAATTTCCAAGGGTACACGAGAGCAGAGAGACACATGCAAAGGGTGTACATTAGGGAAGTATACCAAAGCTTCCTTTCATGATAAGTACATTCAAGCGCAAGTGATCCTTGATCAAGTTCACTCAGATATCTGTGGACCATTATCAACAACATCTATAGCCAAGCACGGATATTATGTAATATTCGTTGATGATTTTTTTTGTAAGAGCTAGATTTTCCTCATGCAGAAGAAAGATCAGACGTTCGTTAAATTTTGTGAATTTAAAGCAATTGTTGAAAAATATACTGGCATGAAAGTTAAAGCTCTTAGAAGCAATAACGGTGGAGAATATGTGTCGAATGAATTCAAGAAATTATGTGCATCAGAAGTAATTCGACGGGAGTTGATAGCACCTCATAGCTCATAGAAGAATGGGGTGGCTGAAAGGAATAAAATAAGTATTGTGGGAGTGACATGGGCGATGTTTCATGATCAGGGCCTACCATTGCACTTGTACGTTGAAGCATGCAACACATTTGTTTATTTTCAGAACATAAGTTCTCATCAAATTCTCGGGATGAATACACCAGAAAAAGATTTTTCAGGTAAGAAACCATATGTGGCACACTTCAGCACCTTTGGTTCATCATTCTACTATCATGTTACCAATGATACATGGAAAAATATAGAGCCAACAACTTAATTGGGCATATTTGTGGGGTACACTAATACACCTCAAAACTATCAGGTGCACTTGTCATCCAACAGGATGATAGTGGTTCGTAGAGATATAAAGTTCGATGAAAGATGTTCCATTGAGAGGGATCTTCAATTACATACATTTGAGGAGTTTGTAGCTTCAAAGGAGGAACCTCAAGATGATGTGGAGCAGCCACATGTAGAGGAGCAGAGAGTGGAAATACCCACTCATGCAGAGACTTCTAGAGATGGGATAAAGCACACCAGAGAGGCTCACAGATTATTGCATGATGCTTGAGAGAATGTGGTAGCACCCAAATCATAATGTAGACAGAGGAGGTCACCAGAGAAGTCCAATAGTTACATGGATCTGATGAGCGAGAGTGTAGAGATTGAGCCATCCTCATTCGAGGACGTAGTGTAGCAACCAATGTGGTTTGATGCCATGGTTGAGGAATATGACTCCATTATCAGAAATAGTGTTTGGGAGGCGGTCCCAAGACCAACAGACAAGTCAGTCGTGAGTTCTAGATGGTTTACAAGGTAAAGCAAGCAGCAGATGGGAGTGTGGAGAAACACAAGGCCATATTTGTTGCCAGAGGGTTCTCTCAGGTGGATGGAATTGATTACGATGAGACCTTTTCTCCTATAGCAAGGTAATCATCAATTATATCTATTCTATCACATTCATCACAGATGGGATGGACGATACATCATATGGACGAAAATACAACATTCCTCAACGACATGATTGAGGAAGAGGTGTATATTGAGTAGTCGGAAGAATTTGAGACCTTCAACAAAGAGTCTCATGTTTACAGACTCAAGCAAGCATTGTATGGACTGAAATAAGCACCCCATGCTTGGTACACCAGGATTGACAATTATTTCACTGGGTTGGGCTTCATCAAAAGTGAAGTCGATGTGAACCTTTACCATATTTTGGTTGAAGGTAAATTGTTGATTATCGTATTATATGTCAATGATTTGATTCTAATAGGTGATGAGAAGCTAATAACATCTTGCAAAGAAGATCTTGCAAGAGAGTTTGAGAAGAAGGACAAAAGTCTCATGCATTTTCACTCAGGAAGCAGAGATCAGTTACACTCAGTTCAACATAAACAGAGTACATGGATGCTAGTCAAGCAACCTATGAGGCTATCTGGGGGAGGAAGATCCTTGTTGGGTTGTTTGGTCAGTAGATAGATCCAACATTGATTTAGTGTGACAAAAAAATTTGTATCAAAATCTCAGAGAATCCATTTTTTCATGATCAGTCCAAGCATATTGCCATCTGGTATCACCATCTACAAGATTGTGTGTAGAGGATAATCATATTGTTGGAATACATTCCTACAAAGGAGCAGGATGCACATATTTTGACAAAGGCATTGTCAAGATGCAAATTTAAGTTTCACAGAGGCAAGATCGAGGTAGCAAGTAGTCCCTTTATTGTTGAGAGGGAGTGTTAAAACTAGAAATAAGAAAATCCTAATTTAATTTTTCCTTGAATTAAATTAGGAATTAAATTGTAGTTATATTCTATAGAAACATGTAATAGTTAACTAAGTTAAGTTGACTTAGTTGGCTCAGTCAATTCTAGTTGGGAGTCTATCTAGAGTCACGTAGAGTGATCCCTAAATTTTAGGGGCCCAGGTTGAGTTCTTATTGAGTTGTAATTACTTAATTCAGTTTAACTGAGTTAGATTCAGTTAAAATAGTTCTAACCGATGGAGGAACTAGTGAGAGGTCAAGTAAATTAAAATGGATTTAATTCACATGCAGTGATCTAGGTGGATGTTGGTGCCACTCGCTTGTCCCACTTCGACCCCCACAGCTATCTCTTTCAGTTTTTCAACCTCCTTAATTGTAGCACAGTTTACTATTTTTAGCAATTTTTCGGATCCTGAACTTCTGGAGTCATTTTGAGGCCCTAAACGATGTTTTTTGGAAAAATCGAGAGCAACATGAGTCGTCTGCCAATGTTGCTCTTCCCAAAATTATATTCCTCAGATAGATCTTTATAACGAGCTATTGTGCGCGTCAAACGGAGATTGTATGCCAAAGTTACGACCCCGGGAAGTTGATGTACCAATTTACCCAAACAGGGCCCACAGTTTGGCGCTTCATCTCCTAGGGTTAGGTTTTTGGATTTTTAGGGTTTTCCATTGTTTCTCAACAATAAATAAGCCTTCGAGCCTCATTGTAACACATTTCAGAAGCATGTAGCTGCCACATCTCTTCTCGAAGATAAGCTACCATCGTCCTAGCTAGTTTATTTCCATTTCTGTTTGTAAGCATATTTCAGTATTTTACAGTAATGAAATGAAGTATTATTTCTGCATATCTGTATTTATGGTTATCTCTGTAATTTTTTGCATTCCTGTTTAAATCTGGATCAGTGGTATCAGAGCGGTCTGCTTTTTCTCTGTTTTTCTTTGCATGTCCCCAACGAGGTCAAGATATAAAGAGTTAAGGCTTGAACTGGTCAAACATTTGCAAGACCAGCCTCGCAAATCCCAACGACCTCCCATGGTGAATGAAAAGAAAGACGAGGGGGCAGGATATCCTATCAAAATCTTGCTCGAAGAATCCCTTGAGTGGCAAAGGAACGCGATGATGGACAACTTTGCCCAAATCCTTCAGCAGCTACCCAGGGGCCACGCATCGGCTTCCAACAACTACTCTAGAAATGGCACACCCTTTAAGGTACAAGTTAATTTTGAAATCCCCATCTTCAAGGGTAAAATAGATGCAGATGTCGTAGATAAATGGTTCGATCTGCTAGAAGGGTATTTTTCTGTTCATGATTTTTCCAGTTGGGAAAAGATTATTTTCGCTCTTCTCAAAGCAATCCCCCACATCAAGGACTGGTGGGAAACCTACTGCAAGCAGAAGGATGAAAGTACGAGCTCACTATTTTCAGCCACACCCACTTGGAATTCATTCCGGGATGCCATCAACGAGCAATACTACCCAGTCAAAATCTATGAGGACAAATATATAAAGTGGACCACACTGTGGTAGGGAAGGGACCAAGATGTGCCGGAGTTCACAAACATTTTTCATACCCTTCGCACACAGTTGGGTATCAAAGGATTTTTGCTACATTTGGTACTCAAATACCGCAGCTGCCTACATAGATACATCCAGGAAGAGATGGAGTTCCTAAATATCTCCTCGCTCGGCACATCGTACTGATACGCTATCAAAATCGAGCAAAAGTTCAAACAAAAGAAGCGAGACTTTGGATCTGCAAATCCAAAGCAAGGGAAAGGCTTCCCCAAATTGCAGAACCAAATACAAATCCACGACAGGGCAACCCAAGACAACCTGTCGAAGCCACAAGAAAAGAACAACACCACAAAGTCGAAGAAGGACACAGGAAAGTGGTGTGAGTTCCATAAGAGCCCCACTCACAACACAAGTGAGTGTCGGACCAAGCAGTTGTTGGTGGCCGAATTGAAGGCTTCAGAATCAGATGCATGTTCCAACCCTGAGTCAGAACTCGACAAGGGCAATGGCAAAGGGAAGTAGAGCATTGACACTAAGCCCAGCACCACTGTTGCCACCACCAAGATCCAAAAGAAAGAGCCCGAAGATCCAGAGGAGGGGGAGCGTATTTTCCACTCACAAATGTGGGTGAAGTGTTCACTGCTAGAATTCATTGTTGACAGTCGCAGCCAAAATAACCTCATTTCAGTAGAGGTCGTGAAGCGGTTTGGCCTACTGACTACACCACACCTGCAACCATATAGTATAGGGTGGCTTTACCAAGGACGAGATCTCTGAGTTCGCCAGCAGTGTCTCCTTCCCTACAGCATTAAACCCTTCAAAGACGAGGTAATGTGTGATGTTGCACCTCTGGATGTTTATGATGTATTATTAGGCCAGCGATACTTGTGGACGCGACAAGTTGTGTATAAGTCAAGGCCTCACGCTATTTTTATTTCTTTGGATAATTCATTATACAAGATACCTGAGGTAGCCCCACCTACCACCACCTCTTTGATCTCTGCTAAGAAATGCAGTAAGATCATCTCACATACTAAGAAATTTATTTTCTATCTGGTTCACTCCTAAAGTAAGGGGAAGATCGTCACCACATCCATGACTCCCACGAAGGGTTCCTCCACGTAGCAACAACAACAGATGGATACGGTCATGAAAGAACACAAGAACAACTTCTCCTCGCCCATAGGGGTACCACACAAGTTTCAGGTGGGCAACAAATTCTGGTTGCATCTGTTGAAAGAACGCCTTAAAAGAACCCATCAGAAACTCAGACCACTCCGACATGGTCCTTACAGCATTACCAAGGCTGTGGGAAACAATTCTTTGGAGCACAGTATTCCTCCATTCCTTCCCTTGCACCAAGTGTTCAATGTGGACCATCGTCGACCATGCTTACCACCATTACTAGATACAATAGAAGTCGCAGAACAACTCACCAGGGACCAAGTTCAGCAGAAGTTTCCCCATCTCATGGAGGAACTCAATGCAATGGGGACCATTGATTCCTTAGGGGGGAGGAATGATCCAGGTGGATGTTGGTGGCCACCCACCTATCCCACTTGGACCCCCATAACTGTCTCTTTCAGTTTTTCAGCTTCCTTAATTGTAGCACAGTTTACTATTTTTAGTAGTTTTTCAGGTTTTGAACTTCCGGAGACGTTTTGAGACGTTTTGAGGCCCTAAACGATGTTTTTTGGGAAAATCAGGAGCAACATGGCACCTAATGTTACTCTCCCCAAAGTTATAGTCCTCAAATAGATCTTTCTAACGAGCTATTGTGCGCATCAAATGGAGATCGTATGCCAAAGTTATGACCCCGGGAAGTTGATGTACCAATTTACCCAAACGGGGCCCACAGTTTGGCACTTCATCTCCTAGGGTTAGGTTTTTGGATGTTTAGGGTTCTCCATTGTTTCTCAACAATAAATTGGCCTTCGAGCCTCATTGTAACACAGTTCAGAGGCATGTAGCTGCCACATCTCTTCTCAGAGATAAGCTACCATCACCCTACCTAGTTTATTTCCATTTCTATTTGTAAGCATATTTCAGTATTTTACAGTAATGAAATGAAGTATTATTTCTGTTGCATATCTATATTTATGGTTCTCTGTAATTTCTTGCATTCATGTTTAAATCTGGATCAGTGGTATCAGAGCGGTCTGCTTTATCTCTATTTTTCTTTGCATGTCCCCAACGAGGTCGGGATTTAAGGAGTTAGCGCTTGAACTGGTTGAACCTTTACAAGGCCAACCTCGTAAATCCCAATGGCCTCCCATGGCAAATGAAAATAAAGATGAGAGGGTAGGATATCCTATCAAAATCTTGCTCGAAGAAGCCCTTGAGTAGCAAAGGAATGCGATGATGGACAACTTTTCCCATATCCTTTAGCGGCTACACAGAGGGCACACATCGGCTTCCAATAGCTACTCTGGAAACGCCACACCCTTTAAGGTACAAGATAATTTTGAAATCCCCATCTCCGACGGTAAAATAGATGCAGATGCCGTAAATAACTGGTTAAATCTGTTAGAAGGGTATTTTTTTGTTCATGATTTTTCCAATCAGGAAAAGATTATTTTCGCTCTTCTCAAAGCAGCCCCCCACGCAAAGGACTAGTGGGAAACCTACTGTGAGCAGAAGGATGAAAGTATGGGCTCATTATTTTCAGCTACACCCACTTGGAATTCATTCTGGAATGCCATCAAGGAGTAGTACTATCCTGTCAAAAGCTATGAGGACAAATACATAAAGTGGACCACGCTGCGGTATGGAAGGGACCAAGATGTGCCGGAGTTCACAAACATTTTTCATACCCTTCGCACATAGTTGGGTATCAAGGATTCTGAGCTGCATTTGGTACTCAAATACCATAGCTGCCTACACTAATACATCCAGGAAGATATGGAGTTCTTGAACATCTCCTTACTCGGCACGTCGTACCAATACGCTGTCAAAATCGAGTAGAAGTTCAAACAAAAGAAGCGAGACTTTGGATCTGCGAATCCGAACCAAGGGAAGGGCTTCCACAAATCGCAGAACCAAGGACAAGTCCAAGACGGGGCAACCCAAGACAACCTGTCAAAGCCACAAGAAAAGAAAAACACCACGAAGTCGAAGGACACAGGAAAGTGGTGTGAGTTCCATAAGAGCCCCACTCACAACACAAGTGAGTGTCAGACCAAGCAGTCATTGGTGGCTGAGTTGAAGGCTTCAGAATCAAATGCATGTTCCGACCCTGAGTCAAAACCCGACAAGGGGAATGGCAAAGGGAAGCAAATCATTGACGCGGAGCCCAGCGCCACTGTTGCCACCGCCAAGATCCAGAAGAATGAGCCCGAAGATCCAAAGGAGGGGGAGCGTATTTTCCACTCACAAATGTGGCTGAAGGGTTCGCCGCTACAATTCATTGTCGACAGAGGCAGCCAAAAGAAACTCATTTCAGTAGAAGTTGTGAAGCAGTTGGGCCTACCGACTACACCACACCTGTAATCGTACAATATCGGGTGGCTTCACCAAGGAAGAGATCTTCGAGTTCGCCAGCAGTGTCGCCTTCCCTATAGTATTAAACCCTTCACAGACGAGGTATTGTGTGATGTTGCACCTTTCGATGTTTGTGATGTATTATTAGGCTAGCCATACTTGTGGAGGCGACATGTTGTGTATGAGTCAAGGCCTCGCGCTGTAATTATTTATTTGGGTAATTCATTATACGGGATACCGGAGGTAGCCCCACCTACCGCCACCTCTTTGATCTCTGCTAGGAAATGCAGTAGGATCATCTCACAAACTAGGAAATTTATTTTTTGTCTAGTTCGCTCCCAAAGTAAGGGGAAGATCATCGCCACATCCATGACCCCCGTGAAGGGTTCCTCTATGGAGCAGCAAAAATAGAGGGATACAGTCACGAAAGAACACAGGAACAACCTCTCCTCACCCACAGGGGTACCGCACAAGTTTCAGGTGGGCAACAAAGTCTTGTTGCATCTGCAAAAATAACACCTTAAAAGATCCCATCAGAAGCTCAGACCACTCCGACATGGTCCTAATAACATTACCAAGGTTGCGGGAAACAATGCTTTGGAGCAAAACATTCCTCCATTCCTTCGCTTGCACCAAGTGTTCAATGTGGACCGTCATCGACCATGCTTCCCACCATTACTGGACACAACAGAGGTCGCATAACAACTCACCAGGGACCAAGCTCAGTAGAAATTTCCTCATCTCATGGAGGAACTCAATGCAATGGGGACCATTGATTCCTTAGGAGGGAGGAATGATCCAGGTGGATGTTGGTGGCCACCCACCTATCCCACTTGGACCCCCATAACTGTCTGTTTCAATTTTTCAGCTTCCTTAATTGTAGCACAATTTACTATTTTTAGCAGTTTTTCGTGTCCTGAACTTCTGGAGCCGTTTTGAGGCCCTAAACGATGTTTTTTGGGAAAATCAAGGGCAATGTTGCTCTTCCAAAAGTTATAGTCCTCGGATAAATCCTTCTAACGATCTATTGTGTGTGTCAAATGGAGATCGTATGCCAAAGTTACAACCCTAGGAAGTTGATGTACAAATTTACCCAAACTGGGCCCACAATTTGGTGCTTCATCTCCTAGGGTTAGGTTTTTGGATGTTTATGGTTTTCCATTGTTTCTCAATAATAAATAGGCCTTCAAGACTCATTGTAACACAGTTCAGAGGCATGTAGCCACCACATCTCTTCTCAGAGATAAGCTACCATCGCCCTAGCCAACTTATTTCAATTTCTATTTGTAAGCATATTTCAATATTTTATAGTAATGAAATGAAGTATTATTTCCGCTGCATATCTGTATTTATGGTTATCTCTATAATTTTTTGTGTTCTATTTAAATTCAGATCAGTAGTATCAGAGCAGTCTGCTTTTTCTCTATTTTTCTTTGCATGTCCCCAACGAGGTCGGCATATAAGGAGTTAGGGCTTGAACTGGTCGAACCTTTGCAAGACCAGCCTCGCAAATACCGACGGCCTTCCATGGTGGATGAAAAGAAAGACAAGGGGTAGGAGATCCTATCAAAATCTTGCTTGAAGAAGCCCTCGAGCGGTAAAGGAACATGATGATGGACAGCTTTTCCTAGATCCTTCAGCGCTACCTAGAGGCCACACATCGGCTTCCAATAGCTACTCTGGAAATGCCGCACCCTTTAAGGTACAAGTCAATTTTGAAATCCCCATCTTCAAGGGTAAAATAGACGTAGATGTTGTAGATAAATGGTTAAATCTACTAGAAGGGTATTTTTCTGTTCATGATTTTTCTAGTCGGGAAATGATTATTTTTACTCTTTTCAAAGCAGCCCCCCATGTCAAGGACTGGTGGGAAACCTACTATGAGTAGAAGGATGAAAGTACGGGCTCACTATTTTCAGCCACACCCACTTGGAATTCATTACGGGATGCAATCAAGGAGCAGTACTACCCTGTCAAAATCTATGAGGACAAATACATAAAGTGGACCATGCTACAGCAGGGAAGGGACGAAGATGTGTCGGAGTTCACAAACATTTTTCATACCCTTCACACATAGTTGGGTATCAAGGATTCTGAGCTGCATTTGGTACTCAAATATCGTGGCTGCCTACATCGATACATCCAAGAAGAGATGGAGTTCCTGAACATCTCCTCACTCGGCACGGTGTACCAATACGCTGTCAAAATTGAGTAGAAGTTCAAACAAAAGAAGCGAGAATTTGGATCTGTGAATCCGAAGAAAGGGAAAGGCTTCCCCAAATCGTAGAACCAAGGACAAATCCAAGATGGGGCAACCCAAGACAACCTGTCGAAGCCACAAGAAAAGAACAACACCACGAAGTTGAAGAAGGACACAGGAAATTGGTGTGACTTCCATAAGAGCCCCACTCACAACACAAGTGAGTGTCGGACCAAGCAGTCATTGGTGGCTGAGTTGAAGGCTTTAGAATCAGATGCATGTTCTGACCCTGAGTCATAACCCGACAAGGGGAATGGCAAAGGGAAGCATATCATTGATTCGAAGCCCAACGCCATTGTTTCCATTGCCAAGACCAGAAGAATGAGCCCGAAGATCCAAAGGAGGGGGAGCGGTTTTTCCACTCACAAATGTGGGTGAAGGGTTTGTTGCTACAATTCATTGTCTACAATGGTAACCAAAAGAACCTCATTTCAGCAGAGGTCGTGAAGCATTTGGGCCTACCAACTACACCACGCCTGCAACCGTACAGCGTCAGGTGGCTTCACCAAGAACAAGATCTCCGAGTTCGCCAACAGTGTCGCCTTCCCTACACCATTAAACCCTTCACAAACGAGGTATTGTGTGATTTTTCACCTCTAGATGTTTGTGATGTATTATTGGGCCAACCATACTTGTGGAGACGACATGCTGTGTATGAGTCAAGGCCTCGTGCTATTATTATTTCTTTTGGTAATTCATTATACAAGATACCAGAGGTAGCCCCACCTACCACCACCTCTTTGATCTCTGCTAAGAAATGAAGTAAGATCATCTCACAGACTAGGAAATTTATTTTCTGTCTGTTTCGCTCCCAAAGTAAGGGGAATATCGTCACCACATCCATGACCCCCACAAAGGGTTCCTCCACGCAGCAGCAACAACAGAGGGATACGGTCATGAAAGAACGCAGGAACAACTTCTCCTCACCCACAGGGGTACCACACAAATTACAGATGGGCAACAAAATCTAGTTGCATCTACTGAAAGAACGCCTTACAAGAGCCCATTAGAAACTTAGACCACTTCGACATGGTCCTTACAGCATTACCAAGGTTGTTGGAAACAATGCTTTGGAGCACAGCATTCCTCCATTCATTCTTTTTCACCGAGTATTCAATTTGGACCATCGTCGACCATGCTTCCCACCATTACTAGACACATAGAGGTCACAGAACAACTCACCAGGGACCAAGTTCAGCAGAAGTTTCCTCATCTCATGGAGGAACTCAATGCAATGGGGACCATTGATTCCTTAGGGGGGAGGAATGATCCAGGTGGATGTTGGTGGCCACCCACTTGTCCCACTTGGACCCCCACAACTTTCTTTTTCAGTTTTTTAGCTTCCTTAATTGTAGCACAGTTTACTATATTTAGTACTTTTTCGGGTCCTGAACTTCCGGAGCCATTTTGAGGCCATAAATGATGTTTTTTGGTAAAATCAAGTGCAACATGGGTCATAGACCAATGTTGCTCTTCCCAAAGTTATAGTCCTCAAATAGATCTTTCTAACGAGCTATTGTGCATGTCAAAGGAAGATTGTATGCTAATGTTAGGACCCCAGGAAGTTGATGTACCAATTTATCCAAATGGGACCCAAAGTTTGGCGCTTCATCTCCTAGGGTTAGATTTTTGGATGTTTAGGGTTTTCCATTGTTTCTCAATGATAAATATGCCTTCGAGCCTCATTGTAACATAGTTCAGAGGCATGTAGTTGCCACATCTCTTCCCAGAGATAAGCTATCATTGCCCTAGCTAGTTTATTTCCATTTCTATTTGTAAGCATATTTCAGTACTTTACAATAATGAAATGAAGTATTATTTCCGCTGCATATCTGTATTTATGGTTATCTCTGTAATTTTTTGCGTTCCTGTTTAAATCCGGATCATGTAGTGATCAATCAGATAATTGATAATTCACTCATAAATAACTCATGCATGTCAATTTTGAGAAAGCCCTAGTTGAGATTAGAGTTCAGGGACAGTGAACTATTAGTTGTAAAATCATCTAAATTAAATTGATGATGCATGCAATCAGAGGAAGGCTTATGGATGGATTGTGGATTTATGGGTGAGGAATTTCCCAATTAAATATGGGTTAATTCCTAAGGGAGCATCGCAAGATAGTAGGAGCTTGGAAGGTAGCAGATTTGGCTAAGTATTGGTGAGAGTTGGTTTTTGATGTAGTGGGTGAGATTGTACTTGTGCGGAGATGGTTCAGTTTGAATAAGCATTGTATTCCTTCTAAGATCTTCTGGTTAATGCAATATACAAATCGCAGGGGGTTTTAGCTGAGGCTTTCCCTAAAAAATTATTGTGTTATGTGTGATAGAAATTCTTCCTTTTCTGCTTCATGATTTCATTGATCAATTTTTGTTTTTGGTGGTGAGTAGAGTAGACTCAAGTCAATTATTTTAGCATATCACAATCTACAGTTTGAATCTACAATAAAAATCTACACTCTCCTTATCAATATTTTCTGGAGATGTTTATCTGTTGATGGAAATTGGCATGATATTGTTATGAGAAAGTATCTTAAAAGGATGTCTATAATAGAATGGTTCAAATATGGCTTCACTTCATGTCCAACCCGTTCATATATATGGAAAGGTTTCCATAAAATTAGCTACTAGCTATTCAAGAATTTGATATGGTCCTTTGGAAATGGACACGAGAACCTTATTGGAATTAAGCCCATTCTTGGTTTACAATGTCAATATTTATCTAAGGATGTTTTAAATCATTTGCATGCATATGGTTTCTTTTTATTATCATATATTATTAAGTTAGTTGATCTGTGGATTTCAAGTATATCATGGAAATCAACAGAGAATCATCTGTTTATAGGTGGAATATATATATTCATGACCTCAAGATGGCAGGGATTTTGATGAGGAATAACAAGGATGTACTCTGTTGGAATGGTAATTTACATAATGGAAACTTGATGGTGTCAGAAGTCTAGTCATATATTTATCGTGAACTACATCCCAACATGGAAAAATATTGGTTCAAGTCTATATGGCAATGGAACATCCCGATAAACTTTATCCTTTTTGGTTGGTTGACATGGAAGAACCAAATTTTGACTTGGGATAATATATGTAAGCATGGAATTAGTGGCCTGAACTACTATATGTTATGCAGGGAGATAGAAGAAAAAGTACTTCATCTTTCTTTGTAGTGCCCTTTTATTATTGCAAATTGGTGCAGGGTCTTGCAGGGTGTCAGTTTGTAATCTGGATGGTGTTTCTCTTCAATAAAGTCTTATTTCAAATGGTGGATGGATAATCACAAGGCTCATAGATCTCTTCCCTAGTTTATTTTATGGGGATATGGTGTACATAGAAATACGTGATTTTTTATGACTATCCTTTGGATATTCACATGACAAAAATTAAGATAAGTATGCATTACGATGAATATGCCTATAAAATGAGGAATAATAAACCTAATAGGAATATTGACAATAAATTGAATCTAGCTTATCCGAAAAGATTCTTTAATGGGGCATCGCAATTGGGAAAGTGTGGATGTGGAGAGGTTTTACATTTGATCCATGATCACTATGTCCAATTTTTCTCGTTTAGTGGAGAGGGCTCCAATACTCAAGCAGAGATTATAGCTTTATGGGATCTTATGTTTTTTGCAAAAATATTAAATCTACAGTAGATAAACATTCTTCACTAAAACAAAATAGGTCATTAGTTCCAGAATCCATTGTTTCTAAGCGCGCAAATTGGCTTCAAGAAGTGTTACAAAATCTGTTGAAAAATGGCATGTTCACATGGGAACCTTGATTTTCGTTGGGAATAGCACCTAGGATAGTGTCAAAAAAAAAATCTTCCATTCTTGTTTCCATTGTTGCATCCATTTGTACTTCTAGTTTTCCTCCATTTATGCTTCTTGGTTTTCTTATGGTATGGCATCAGCAAAGTTATGTTTCCATCATAACGTCGAGTTTTTCTTCCAATATGGCACCATTTGTTTCATTTAGCTTTGCTTTCATTATGGCGTCTTCTTTAGCTCCTAATATGGCTTCCATTATAGTGTCTTTTGTTGCTTCTAATATTGCTTCGATTATTGCTTCTTGGTTTGCTACCTAAATGGCTTCTTGTTGCTTCTTTGGGAACACTGAGTTTGGCTTCTAATTTTTCTTCCATTATTACTTCCTTGTTTTCTACCTAAATTGCTTATGTTTTTTCTTCTCGGGTAACACCAAGTCTTGCTTCCATAATTACTTCTTTGTTCGCTACTTGAATTGCTTCTATTTTTTCTTCTTAGGTAATGCCAAGTCTGGCTGGTATTATTTCTTCCATTAATAATTCTTGTATTGCTACCTAAGTTGCTTCTTTTTTTGCTTCATAGGTAACACCAAGTTTTTCTTCCAAGATTTCTTCTAGTGTGCTTCTAGTTTGGTTTCCATTGTTTCTTCCTTTTTTGCTTCCAGAATTTCTTCCCTGTTAGCCTCATGGTTTGCTTCATGTTTAGCATTTTGGTTTTCTTCTTTTTAGGTCTACGGTTTTTTTGTTTTTTGTTTTTTGATATCTAGAAGATATTGATGATACACCTACCAATGCCCAAGGTCATACTGGGTTATTAATATTTTGACGGGATTATCCAAACCATCCTTTACATCATACCAGGGCGAGAAGAGAAAGATTGAAGAGAACACTACCAGCTAAGAAATTTGAAGAGCCAATGAGATTAGCATACATTTATGACATGCTACCTAGCCTTAATGATGATGATGATAGTGAAAATGCAATGCATGAAGAAGGTTGAATGAAATGCCTACAAGTTTCCTTGGGGATGGAAATAGTGATGATGATAATGATCATATGGTTGACAATAACGATGATAGAAGGCCCTAATAACCACCAACATAATATTGATGATATCATCCTAAAAGACTCAATCAAGCAAGCAGCTAAGACGCCCATGTTCATATCAGGTGAAATTAGAACCTCAAAACTTGCATGCACATTAATATTATTAGAAATCAAGTCACTATTTGGTTGGTTAGACAAAGGATTCACTACCATACTAAAGTGAGTTGAAATATATTTCTTACTTTTCATTTTCAATTGGTGTACGTAATTCGTAAGCATTCATCAACTTCATTTATATTTCTTTAAGGGGATTGAAAAATCATATATTGTATATAAACAATCCTACTATAGATTGACATATCAAACATGTTCATCATAATTCAAGCATTCAATTTATTTATTCTCAGGCAATCGTACAGGACACTAAAGACAAAAACACTCTGTGAAGAGAATGTGTTGCCATCAACTTGCAGAGAAGTGCATCATTTTTTGGTTGAGTTGGGGATTGAATATAAGAAAATTAATTCATGTAAAAAGATTGCATTTTATATAGAGATGAATTTCAAGACAAGGTAGAATGCCCTGTATGCAAAGAGAACATATATGGTACAGATGTGCAAGGTCCTACAGTTTTGTAGGAAAACCAACCTACTCCCTTTTATTTTCAAGAAAAATAAAGGGGCCCTCCTAAAATTTTACTATTTGTTCAGATTTGTATTGGTTCAATTCCCGCATTCCTTTCTTCTGCCCATCATGTTGACCTTTAGGAAAATGAACTTTGATTGGTGATACACCATATGATTTATTATTATTCATTAATGATTTAGGGGCTATTTCCTTAAACTATTATGATCAATTTTAATCTATCATCACTCCTATAGCAGGAAAATATTAAAGTTAAGGGTCGCTACAAAATCATAAATTTTGTAGCAACCCTAGTTTAAGTTTATAATGCTAATAGGATGATTTTTCAAACTATCGTTCTAGCTCTCATGTCAAACTTCTATGGCTTTTAGCTTTTCGATTCTTGGACATTCGATCATCTCTCTCATTATGGTTTCAATGACTATCACTTTGGTTGCTTGGTTTGATTGCGTAAAACTTGTCTATATGCATGTATATTTATAAATAAACTTTATATATTTGAATATACATTCAATACAATATATGTATGTAAAGCATATTATTTTAATTTTATTATTACAATATAATTAGAATTGTTTCTTAAATATATAAGAATGTAAAACTAAAAAATAAAAATAAAAATAAAAAATGTAAAAATACAAATGTAATTAAAAAACAATTTTTAATTAGTGTATATAAAAATATCTTGTTTTTAAACCAAGGTATCCACATCATATCCATGAGGGAAAAAAGGTAATATGGTGCACTATGCATCAATTAGCCATGAAAGCCATTACATGCATAAACACCAAGAAATGCTTCCACCCAACTAATGTGGGTATTCATAAATGGGTGAATCCAATTGATGTTATCAATTAGTTATTTATGCTTAATTAGTTTATTGTTGTGTTTTTGTTGTAGGTTTCACTGTTTTATTTGTATTTCATAACATAGCTAGGGAACAAATGATTAATGGTTCCAGAATTTTTCTTGAACTTCCGACTAAATTAACCACCATATATTCACCACCTTCTTGTTATCGATGCCTATTGGATTTGTTCTCATATTGTAAGAGAAACGTGATCACAAAACTCTAAAACTAGCGAAGTCTAATTAATTTATGAAGCAACAAGAGTCAAGGATCGGATCTGCATTTTGTGGTTAGGTAATTCTTTCCCGTAAAAGTGTTAACCTATATCTATTCTTGAGGTATGCATCAATTTTCAAATCATATTGAGGGAAAAGAATCAAATTTTGAATCTCTGTAAGTAGCATGCAAAAAACGATTTGCAGGTTGTTAAGGGACAAAATCTTTGTTATAAATGTTTGAATTTCTTTGTAACAAGGGGGAATTTTTTAGGAAAAGAAATGTTCTAAAATTTTTATGTGACCGTTGAGATCTTGGAATGATACTTCGAATACATAGTCTGGTTTGATCCAGTTAACCTTTCATCGTGTGTCTAATTTTTCTATTGTCAGTTTGATTATTCCTCTATTGCATTTGTATGATTGGATTCTTTACGGTCCATTGGATAGAAACTATTGTTTGAATGATTCGATTTTTCAGACAATTTACATTATTTTTTTCTTCTGTGTTTTCTGGTTCAACTCATACTATCTTTTTTCGTCTAAGACAACCTTCATTGGCTTTAGCCCTAAGATTGACTCTAAGTCTAAATGTGGTCTAAATATACATTGCATCCTTGTTTTTGTGGTGGTACCCCGACAAACTTGGAATCTACAATGTTACTATTTTTAATGTAGGGCTCATACTAATTATTTGTAGTAACTTCTATGTTTAAACAATTCATCTTAATCATTTGTTTACTGGTTGAATTCATCAACAATTGGTTGAATGGATTCATCTCTTGAGTAACTACTACAATAATCCTCTACATCTCAGCTGAGAAACAGGCTTTCATTTAGTTTAAATAAAATGCACATATACTTAGTGTTGATAATTACAATAGATTCAACTTGATCTGCATTTGTCCTTAGGCAAGGAAGTTTGCATTGTGGCAATTCGTTGTCTTTTAAACTCCACATTAAGGATAAACTTCGTATGTTTTAATTTTGGATTAGAGGTTTCATGCATTAAATTAAATTAAATGAAAATTTGATTTTCATTGTTCCTTCTATAGAGTAATATACTTTTAATTCTTTTGCACCAGTTACATATTTTCAAGTGTGATTATTTGTGTAATTATCTTATACATTTTTACTAGTTTATACAAATTAGTTTGATAACAAGATAGCATTGTAACGTAGTACTTTATTTTTAACTTTGTAATAAGATTATGTAACAAGTTTCAGCAACATAATTTTCTTGATTTATTGATCCTAGCAAATTAGAGTTGCTCTATTGACATATATTTCTAATTTCTAAATGAAATATATAAATTAGAAATACTTCTTTCATTTCGATATCATATGGTGATGCGACATTCAATCTTATGTTTTTTAATGCAATATTAAATTAGATTGTATGGTTCTATTACTAAAATGTTATAGTTTAATAATCATATTTTCATATCATTTGAAGTAATAGAAGTTTCATTTAGACCTTGTATTATTAAATGAGTTTTAGTTTAGCCTTAGTTTATTAACACATATTTTAATATAGGGTAACATTAGATTAGATTAGATTTAGTTTCTACTAGATTGAATCATTCGCAAGAAGAAAGGAATGAAGGCTAATAGAGCCTATAAAACCGTCAAGGGTGACTACTCCAAACAACTTCGGTTGCATGAAGAGCTTCGATACAGATCACTTCCTCCTTGTTGACTAGGGTGCATAAAACCCATGTCGACAAATGGCACTACAAAGGCCTAAGGAAAATTTAATTAATGGATCATTAAACAATTAGCCTCTATTATTTTATATTTTGTATATTCCTTTTAGTGTCATTGTAACAAAAGATTGACTGAAAAACAAGCCTCACAAAATATTGGTTTTGAATGTTTTTAATTGATCATGGATGCTTTCCCAACTTCTATTTTAGAGCATGATTTTAGTTCATGTTGGCCAACTAGGAGCATTTCCAAAAGGACAATTAATCATTTGTCAAAGCTAAGATTCAACGATGAGGATGATTCTATTTATGCTCTTATACATCTTCATCATTTTCTGTTTAAATGTAAATATTTTGGAGATTTTACTGATGATGAGTTATGCAAGTTGTTTACTCTTACTTTCCAGGGGAGAATTAGAAATTGGTTCAAAGTGTTTCCAACCAAATCTATTCATTCATGGAACCAATTCGCTGAAATATTTTTTAATGCTCATCAATTTTATGATTATGATTCATTGTGTTCAGAAATTAATAGTTTATCTATGCATGAAAATGAATCATTGTAGGAATTTCTTCTAGATTTCTTGTACTTTGCTGGAGGTTTCATTTAGAAGATTTACCCCCTAGGCACAAGCTAACTTTGTGGTTTCTTAATCTTGTTCTTTCTAGTAAGAAACAAAATAATGAAAAGAACATAGATGATGAACCAATGGTTAATACTAGTCTTGTTTTGGAATCTTTAGTGCCAACTGGTGAATCCCAAATCCCTTTACAATCACTTATAAAAGGAATTGATTTTCCACATTCTAAACAATCTGAAATTAATTTAGATTGTGAATCTCAATTGGAATCTATTCCTAAAACCCATTTCAAGGTTTATTATAAAGAAGAAAACTTAGCAAAGTTTAATTTTGCAGATAATCTAGACTTAAATATTGATCATGTTCATAATGTTTTAGAACCAGTTATTCTTGTTGAGGATACATCTATTAACCAGAGTCTAATTCATGATACTATTGAAGATGTTTCACTTTATGAAAAATCATATATACTCTGGTAGTCATTATTTCATGTATTCTAATCTTGATACGTGCAATAATGATTCATCTGATCTTCTTGCTCAAACTTTTATTTTAACTGGTTCAGATTTAACTGAAGAGGAAAATTATGCAAATCAACACAATGATCTTGATGAGGTTTCATTAGAACATGTTCATGAAATTGAGATAGAAACAAATCAACATAGTAATGAAACTCGTGCATATCCATTTGTTGATGTTAATGAATTTGATCTTTGTTATGATTTGTAGGAGAGGGAATTTTGTTATGATGATGATTTGCTAGAAATTCCTAAACATAAATATGAAATCTCAATTTTATGTTTTTATGGTGATGATATTCCTTACCGTTTTTTATCAGTAGGGAGATTAAGTAATGATCCAAATTTATCTATAAGTGTCTCTTCTATTGATCTCGATCAACCTGTGCTTAACAAAAATCTTGTTCTTATCATAATCAATTACTTAAGGTTGAAGATGAAAATCAATTAATTATTGGTTCTCATCATGACATTAATTCAAAAACCTTTTCGTTAAGTGATGAGGGTTTAAAATTATTGTTTAGAACCGTTGCTTCATCTCAAACTGTTGGTTTTGAAATTTCCCATTTTGATAGGAATTAGCAAGGGAATAGAATACTTCAATTAATGATTACTACAAGTTCTTGGTGAGATTTTTGAAATGAATTTTATTGATGATATCAAGATTATTTTACGAAAATATATTCATCACAATCAAAGAAATTTCACATATGTGAATTGTTTCAAACAATTCCATGTTAATGTTTGTATATATCAGGATACGCTTGGAGATTGGCTTGAGCAGTCCTATCGAGCAAAGTTACAACAAAATGGTAAGATCATACTTGCCTTTTCTTTCAATGAATACCTTCTTGGTAAGTATGATTTGTTATTTTTCAATTTCATTAAGCTCCAATTATTTTTACTAGTTGGGGATCTCTTTTTTGTTACAGGATGGGACTTGCTTGAATGGCTATACTAGAAATATAACTTCACTTAGCTTTTTGATTTTCAAAGTAGCATGGGGTAGATTTAGGAGTAGAGTATTTTTGGTTTGATTTTTACTCTTCCTAGTTAAATAATTGCAGGTATCAACATCATGAGCTGGAGTTGAGCCATCATCAAGACAATATTAGGGGAGTTTGCTTATGTTATGAAACCAACTCAAGAAAAGATAGAAAAGATAGATCAACGCCTTAGAATTCAACCTCTTCGAGGGGGAAACCTCCTTTACGTTACATAAATGAACAATTCTTTGATGCTTCAAATGACAAAACCTCCTTTCTATATATAGGAGTCTAAGGAGTCACAATTTAACCCAGTTGACCTAACAATAATAATATAAAGCCACAAAAATAACAATAGAGGGATTCTATGGGGCACAGTAATAACAATATGGGGGCAATAAGGGAACAACAATATTAATAAGGGGTATAACTACAATAGTAATGGGGTAATCACTAGTATTTTAGGGACCCAACATGCCCCTCTCCTTCAAAAAAGTGTTGTCCTCAACGCTTGAGTAGTTCTAGATACTTCTATATAAAATTCTCATCCTCCCATGTGGAATCTTCAGCGGATAAGTTCTTCCACTTGATAAGATACTCCGAAATTGATCGATTTCGTAGCTGTCGAGTTCTTGTTTTTGTGACTGCTTCCGGTTCCAATAAAAATTTTCCTTCCTCGTCAAGTTTTGGCAATATTGTTTGAACTGGGAGCTTGTCACCTATAACCCTCTTTAAACATGAAACATGGAAAACTGGGTGCAATCGAGAAGCTGCAGGAAGCTCCAATTTGTATGCCATAGTACCAATCTTTTGCAACACCTTGTATGGACCATAATACTTTGGTGATAATTTATTATCCTTCTTAGCTTGCTTGAGGGACATTTGATTATATGGTTGTAGTCGTAGGAATACCCAATCACCTACATCAAAACTTCTTTCACTGCGATGTTGATATGCCTGTTGTTTCATTCTATTCTGTGCCAACACGAGGTTATCCTTTAAGAGTTGGAGGACTTGTTGTTGATGTTCGATGTGATGTTTCACTACCTGAAACTTAGAATTTTCTCTTAAATATGATGTGATGGATGGTGGTTGATACCCATAAAGTGCCATAAATGGGGTCATTTTTGTTGCTGTATGGAAGGAAGTGTTATACCACCATTCAACCAAAGGCAACCATTTGACCCATTGTGTCTTTTTATCAGATATAAAGCAACGAAGATATCCTTCCAAACATTTGTTTACTATCTCAGTTTTCCCATCAGAATGAGGATGATAAGATGAGCTATGAGCTAACTGAGTACCAAGACAAGAAAATAATTCTGTCCAAAAATTTCCAGTGAAAATGGGATCTCTGTCACTTACAATAATCTTTGGGTTTCCATGTAGCTTTTGAATTGTTTCCATAAATGCAGTAGAAACTGTACTGGCTTTAAATGGATGTGATAATGCACAAAAGTGTGCATACTTGGTAAGTCTGTCAACTACCACCATGATGATACTCTTTCCCTCAAACTTGGGTAAACTTGTGATGAAATCCATTAAAACCTCCTCCCAACGTTGGCTTGGAATGGATAAAGGTTATAATAGACCCGGTGTCTTAATTGTTTCAACTTTATTTTGTTGGCAAACCAAACATTCTGCCACAAACTTTTGAATATATGATTTAAGGCCATCCCAAAAAAATTCCTTCTTAACCTTGTGGTAAGTTTTTAAAAATCCTGAGTGCCCTCCTAAGGGAGAAGTGTACAATTCCATAAGAATCTTTTGTTTTAGCTGGGAATTCTTACAGAGGTATAAGCGATCTTTGTACCATAACAAATCATTTTTCCAGCTAAATGTATCAGACGTACTGGAATCTTGTTGTAACTTTCGAATAAGTGCCCACACTTCTTCGTCATTCTTCCATTCCTCCCTTGCTTCATTTATCCAATCTGGTTGGATAATAGAAATGGTGCACAACAATGCTTCCACATCCTCATCCTTTCTTGAGAGTGCATCTGCCAACACATTTTGCTTCCCTTTTTTGTAGATGATTTCAAAGTCATAACCCAACATCTTTGTGACCCACTTTTGTTGCTCTTCAAAAGATAATCTTTGTTCTAAAAAGTATTTAAGGCTCTCATGATCCGTTTTTTACCTTGAAGTGTCTTCCCATTAGGTAGGGTCGCCATTTCTTAAGTTTATGGAGTATTGCCAACATTTCCTTCTCATAAATAGCTTTGCTTAAAAACTTTCCCTTGATTGGACGACTTTCAAAAGCAATGGGTCTTTCATCTTGCATTAGAACAGCACCAATTCCATTTCCTGAAGCATCAAATTCCACAATAAAGGTTTTTGTGCAGTCCAGTGTAGCTAAGACCGGTGCTTGGCACATTGCCTCTTTAAGATGTTCAAAGGCCTTTGTTGCTTCCAAAGTCCATGAAAATGCATCTTTCTTCAATAATGTTGTTAGAGGTGTTGCTATTCTCCCATAATTCTTAACAAACTTGCGATAATACCCTGTCAACCCAAGAAATCCTCGCAGATGCTTTATGGATGTGGGGATTTTCCATTCCTTAATGGCTTTAATTTTGCTAGGGTCTACCTTAACTCCTTCATGAGATACAATATGACCCAGATATTCCACCTCCTGGACTCCAAAGAAACATTTGGATCTTTTTGCATACAATTGTTTCTCCTCCAATAGTTGTAGCACCCTGTCAACATGTTCAACATGATCCTTCCAAGACATGTTGTAGATTAGTATATCATCAAAAAATACTAACACAAATTTTCTAAGTAATGGTTTGAAAATTGAATTCATCAAACCTTGAAATGTTGAAGGTGCATTGGTAAATCCAAAAGGCATGACCAAAAATTCATAATGACCCTCATGAGTTCTAAATGTTGTTTTTGGAATGTCTTCAATCTTCATTCTGATTTGATGATATCCTGAACGAAGATCCAACTTGGTGAAGTAAATTGATCCATGCAATTCATCCAGTAATTCATCAATGATAGGAATGGGGAACTTATCTTTAATAGTGAGCTTGTTGAGCTCCCTATAATTTGGACACATGCGTCATGATCCATCCTTCTTGTGCACCAATACTACTAGAGCAGAGAAAGAACTTTGACTCGGTTGAATTATACCAGCCTCTAGCATTTCTGCAACCATACGTTCAATTTCACTCTTTTGGACATAGGGATATCTGTACGACCTGATGTTTGGAGGAACACTTCCTGGAATCAGATGAATAGCATGATCGTGATCACGCATAGGTGGGAGACCTCTGGGAGTCTCAAATACCTTGGAATGATTGTCCAGGACTTTTTGGAGATCTGGAGAAATAGATGATTCCGATGTGGAAACATCTAGCGAACATAATTGTGCAATTACACCTCTTTGTTCCTTTTTTAGAAGCTTTGTCATACCATTAGAGCTGATTATCTTTCCTGATTTCCCTGCAATACCCCTTAATTCAACTTCCTTTCCTTCCGTAGAAATTTTGATGAAAATTTCTTGAAAATTAAAAGCTATTGTACCCAAGGATTGTAGCCATTGGATTCCTAGTACAACATCAGCACCTCCCATTGGAATGGAAAGCATTGGGCTAGTCAATACATATTCTCCCATGGATAGCTTGATATTGTGGCACTTTCCAGAGCAATTTATTGTTCCTCCATTTGCAATCATCACTTGACACTCTGGTGCTGGATATAGGAAGTAATTCAATTCTTTTGCTACCTTACAATGAATGAAATTTTGGGTGCTTCCTGAATCAATCAACACTATTACCTTTTTCTTCTTGATTTGTCCTTCTATCTTTATGGTTTGAGGAGTGGTAATTCCCGCCAATGCATTACAAGATATGGTCGGATTTATTTGTTCTTCATCTAGGCTTTGTTCCTGGAGTATATCCTCTACTTTTGACCTTTCTTGCTCCTTTTCTTCTTCCTCTTCACAATCTATGTAGAATAATTTCTTCTCAGCACACTTATGACCTTTAGTGTAATTACTATCACAACTATAACAAAGCCCTTTTTCTCTTTTTTCTTACAATTGTTGTGGTGTCAACCTTATAGGTTGTGGAAGACTAGGGGCAAAAACACTTCCGTCTTTATAGTTGTGAGTGGTATGCTTCCTGGTTTCCATAATTTTGCTTTCCATTTTTCTTGATAACCTGAATGCCTTCTCTAATGAATCAGGTTCCCAAAGGCGAACATCATGTTGGATATTATCCTTTAAAGACCCTATGAACACATCAATCCTATGTTCCTCTGGAATATCTTTTACCCTTATGTTCAATTTTTGGAACTCCTCAATGTGCTCCATTATTGAACCCTTTTGTTTGAGACTTATCAATTGGCTAAAAAAAGTGTTTCTTTTTGTATCCTCATAATGTGCTATCAATTCTTCCGTAAAAATTGCCCAAGTGATAAATTGTTTATGAGAGCAAAGCCATTGATACCATACAAATTGATTTGGTTCCAAATATAAAGTTGCCATACGTACCTTTTGTGTGTTTTTCACATTATTGAGATCGAAGAATTGCTCCATCTGTAATATCCATGTGGTGGGATCCTTGCCATCAAACTTCCTCATATCGATTTTTGGAATATGGTGAGTCTTTGATCCAACATTAGAGTCTATGGAATCATGATTAACATTTCTTTTGTTCTCATCATGAGTTTCCTTTAGTACCCTTTCACCATTAGTGACCATCTCTTGTAGAAACTTATTCATATTTATCTTCAATTCTTCCATCTTATCATCCATGCCATCAATTTTAGCGTCCATGCCATTCACCTTAGCTTCCATGCCATCCATCTTAGCTTCTACGTCTTTCTTTAAACAACCCATCCTAGCTTCTACACCTTTCTTTAAACCATCCATCTTAGCTTCTACATCTATCCTTAAACCATCCATCTTAGATTCTGTTGCTTTTTGTGAAAGTGACACTTGTTCTTGTAATTTTGATATATCATATAGCATTTCTTCTTCTTCTTCATGAGTCATGCTAGAGCTTTCAGGTTCCTTACTATGTGTTTGCATTTTCTTTCCTCATGGCATCAATTACCGATAATAATGCTCTACTAGCCCTTTGAATTCCTTCAAAATAAATTTTCAAACCACTCTTAAGCAAAAATTTAAAAGAATCTACACACCTTTTTTTTTCACTTTGCAGGAGCTCTATATTGCCTCTGATGTATCTCTGTACTTTCAGATTATCCAGTTCTGAAATTGCAACCTATGGTAGCCCTCTGTGTCCTCTTTCCAATGCCACCAGTTTGATCCAATTTGGATTCTCCAAGGAAGAATTATGTGAAATCTCCCACGGTGACCTGATTATAGACTAGTTCAGTAGAGCGAACTTGTACGATGTGCCACAAGTCACTGTTTCATCCTTTGGCTCTGAAAAATATATACAAGAAACTAAGGTCCATCCTTTTTTTGCACCTTCTTACGAAATTTCAATCCAATGCTCAGGGAAAAAGTTATGATGATTTTATCCAGGTCACATGTTTGGAATGTAATTCAGGAGTCTGCAAAAAGACCAACTTCCTCACATCATATCTCCACAAATAAAGCGCAAAAAGCTCTGAAATTCGGAAATTAGATTCAACGCGATGTCTTCTCAAATGGGTTTTTTTTTTAGCTTCTGAAACGTCGCAGAAAAAAAGTTATAGCGAAAATTCCACGATGACCTATTTGGAGCAGCGAAACCCTAGAATCCAAAGCTCTGATACCAAATGTTATGAAACCAGCTCAAGAAAAGATAGATCAATGCCTTAGAATTCAGCCTCTTCGAGGGGGAAACCTCCTTTACATTACATAAATGAACAATTCTTTGATGATTCAAATGACAAAACCTCCTTTCTATATATAGGAGTCTAAGGAGTCACAATATAACCCAGCCAACCTAACAATAATAATATAAAGCCACAAAAATAACAATGGATGGATTCTATGGGGTACAGTAATAACAATATGGGGGCAATAGGGACACAACAATATTAATAATGGGTATAACTACAATAGTAATTGGGTAATCACTAGTATTATAGGGACCCAACATCTTAACCTTGATTCTTTCACTTTTTGTATTCTCGTTCACTATGTTTAATGCAATTTTTATCCTTAGGTTAACAAACAAGAATACATTTAGTGAAATCATAATTCATAAGCTTCTCTTTAGTTCTTATGACTCTCTTTAGTTTTAAGATTAACATCATACTTGCACATTTTCATTTAGTGTTTTATGATTTCTTTAATAAAACTATATCACACAATGTCTAAGCCTTTAAAACAAAAGTTATAAAGGGGATAAAACATTAAAAGGATAAAATATGTAAGATTTTAAATTTCATATTATTCCTATCCTATAGTCCTTTATCATTCTTGGCTTGCAATTTGACTAGTACATTGTTGGATGACTATTTGTTCTTGGCCTTTTTTTTCATGATTTTGATTTTGTTTTTTTTTCCTTTGCCTTTGTAGGTTTCCACAATCACTTTTCTCCTTGGTTTGATGGGGGTATATTTTGACCTTTTTTTATTCTCCTTGGCATGATTATTAGGAAAGTAGTTTATTCTCTATTATACATAAACAAAATCCTATCTTTAAGGAAATATTTTCTACAAATATGTTTTCCTTATACAAACATTCAAGCCTCCTGATAAATTAAGTTTATCATCTTGTAAGCTTATTATATGACTGTTATTAATGCGTGTCTTCATCTTTCCACCATTGCTTAAAATTTGTGACATGATCATTTGCTAAAAAATGAATCTTTAGGGTAGCAAGACTCACCAGTAAAGCTTAGTTACTAAAAAAAAATTCATGTCATCGCTTGCTCTTAAGGAGTATATTTTCCTCCCCATCTATTAAGAAATCCATTAAAGGTTAATATTAATTAGGGTGTGTTTTAATATAAAGGGATTAATTGAGGGATAAGAGGTTTCATTACAAGTTGAACTACTATGATCATGGATCCTAACAAGAGTGACATTACTACTACTGGTCACCAAGCCAAGGGAATGGCTTTTAGTTACAAATATGTGTCTCATCACGAGCCAACATGTTTAATTTGGTTAGTTCTTGTGAATGAAACTGTCGTTAGCTTGTTACCAATCCAGGACAACGACCTTCAGTTAATTCGTAAGTAAATTTAATAAATAAATCAATATTCTCAAAGAATCTGAATCTATATTTAATAGATGTGATATAGGCATTCCATTAGGTTAAAATCAATCCTTGTTGAGGCTATAGATGCATGCTTGCGGCAATGACCATTCCTCTAGTATTAAAGTTAATTTTACACTATGATTTACTTGGTCATATTTGTCTTTCCCTAAACTCATTATCAATGAGTTTTACTTATTGGTTTGCATTTTATTTGGCTTTTGAATTATGGTGGAAATGTTTATGGATATATTTATGTAAATAGGCATATGTACGAAATTGAATAGAAAATCCATTTTGTGAAGGAAACTTTCAAGCTTTCATCATGCAGAACTTTGCACTTTGCACAATTGCAAACATTCCACATAATTCATGCATGTTTGCACTCATAAACAAGTTTTTTAATCGCAAAATTTACAAAAGAATACTTTTGTTCATGTCAACACCTATAAACAATTATGGTCCCCAATACTATGTTATTATTATCTCACTTTAGGAGGAATTGCCGAAGTGCAGCGAAAACTCCGCAAAATGAAATTTTTCCAAAGCACGAAAAATAATCAAATCTTTTATCATAGAAACACAAACTAAAAAATTCCCCCATTCTCACACACATTACCCATCCTCAGTAGAGTAAAAGATTCACAAAAGGAAACATAGCAAGACTAATTCAAAATATGTTCATAGCTAAAATAATTACACGTCAATGATATTAATTTCCTTCTACACCCCTATTTTCTTGCCCATGCGTCGTCCTCCACATATCCTTCGGACAATGAACATTTATGTTGTGTGGACACAAACCTGGCCTTAACGACAAAGACAAAGGATTAAAATCAAGGAAATTTAGATCGATTATATATTTACATTGTTAGAGAGGCTCTGCAAACATAGAGCTAGAGATTAGAACCATAATTCACCAAGTTTATTAGTGAGTGTAATGAAAATTGAAGTTTATAGAGAGTGTCCCCGATGGGGGTGTCAGACACTTCTAAATGTACCCCACATGAGGTATGATAAGTGGCATATGGTATGAGAGGCAGAGATAGGCATTAATCCCTTCCATTACACTGGGTTAATTACTCTGCATTTGAATGTGTGAACCATCACCCCTTTCCTGCGTGTGAAGGAATAGTACCGTCTCGGGGATCCATGGCGACAATATTACGATGGTTAAGTAGTGATCAGCATACAACAATATCAGTGCTATTTGGTTCTTTGAGGGAAACAAATTTTCATATGTTTTCATTTCTTCGAGTCGTGTGGGTCTGCTGGCAGTCTTCCATCTATCACTCCTCCTACAGGCTTAATAAGGTAAAAACACTTTCCCTTCTGTTCTGGGTGAAACTTTCCTTTTCATTCCTTGGCTAGAGGGTGTGTTGGTTGAAAAATTGGTTGATTTAATGTGTTGGGGTCTTGGGTTTGGGTGGATTCTTATTTTGGCACTCCAGGTGGTAGTACCTTATTTATCTATGGAAGGTGTCTATTGCTACAGGATTTCTTGTAGTGGAGGTTTTGCTTGGGTTGAGGCTTTGGTGTTTTTGTTATTGTATTTCTAGGGCAGGCATTTCCTGGCTTTTCCTTCCTAGGGCTATTAGATGAAGAATTCACTTTGGGGAATCCTAGTGGCTATGGCATCGATTGGTTTTCTGGGAGTCTGAATGTCTAGCATCTCTTATGCATCATTGGGAGGTGTTCATATGGCCTTTCCAGGCAAGGAGTTTTATGGATGGACTTGTTTGTATTAGTGATTGTATCGTGGCAAATTTGGTTCGAGGTAACCAGTGGAGCTGGGCTACCTTGCCTTCTTAGATTGTGGTGTGGAGTGTTGGGTTTTTGTTGGCAGTTAGTTGGTTGGTGGAGTTTGTAGTCTCTAGTGGCATGATCTTAGGTCTGTTCAGGTGGTTCTTTGACTTGATTTGGGAGTGTCTCAGGAGCCTGGGCCACGAGATGACCATAAGTATGAATTTGAGTCTGTGTTCCTTGTGTGCTCCTATCCAGGTGAAAGTGGAAGTTTCCTGGCCGAGGAAGGGTTCAATTATGCATGATGAATTCCGGGGTGGAATTGCAAGAGCTAGAGTGTATAGTAGCATCCAGGGTGTCGGGATTGTGTGTGGAAATGCGAGCGAGGGTTGTAGAGTCTGTTGGGGGGAAATATCTTTGGTCAATCCTGAGGATGGTAGGGGTAGCAAGAACGTGGCTCAGGGTGGTCATGGAGTAGGCAATAAGCACAGGGGAGTAGGACATATAGTAGCAGCTAGAGCTAGGCTACCTTGCCTTCTCAGATTGTAGTGTGGAGTTTTGGGTTTTTGTTGGCATTCGGTTGGTTGGTGGAGTTTGTAGTCTCTAGTGGCATGATCTTGGGTCTGTTCGGGTGGTTCTTTGTCTTGATTTGGGAGTGTCTCAGGAGTCCAGGCCATGACAAGACCATAAGTATGAATTTGAGTCCGCGTTCCTTGTGTGCTCCTATCCAAGTGAAAGTGGAAGTGTCCCGGCTGAGGAAGGGTTCAGTTATGCATGATGAATTCTGGCGTGGCATTGCAAGAGCTGGAGTGTATAGTAGCAGCCAAGGTGTCGGAATTGTGTGTGGAAATGCGAGCGAGGTTCGTAGAATCTGTGGGGGGGAAATATCTTCGGTCAGTCCTAAGGATGGCAGGGGTAGCAAGAACATGGCTCAGGGTGGTCATGGAGCAGGAAATAGGCACAGGGGAGCAAGACGTGGTCGTGGTTCGAGTGCATGTGGTCGGAGCAGCAAAACAGGAAGTGTGGGTTAGTTGGAGGAGATTTAGCTAGGAAAACCAGGATTTTGATGGTGCATAAGGTGATGCTCCAATCTATCATGGACATGATGGAATCTCATGGTAGGTTTTGGAGGAAAGAACACGAGGCAATCCACTACTTTCAATGTCACGTCCGTGAACGAATTATGGTTGTTTGGAATGGCTAGAATCTGATGTCCGAGAAGATCAAAACCCTAGAAGATTAGCTTTGTCACTTTGAGAAACATGTTAACTTCCTTTACCGTCCTCCTCCTCATCTAGGAATGGGGCCAGATAATCCTGCTTCAATCACTTATGATGACTAATTACGGTAACTGGGGTCTTTTAAGTGTTTTTAGTTTTTTGGTATGTAAGCCCTATATGGGTGTGTATCTCTTTGTTGGGTATTTTTATGTTTGTTTGTAGCATGGTAGTAGCATTGGTTAACAAACCTGGCCAGGGTGAGAACACATGCATTTTGACATCTTTCTAAATGCTTTCTGAGTAATAGAAAAACATTGACTTTAAAAAAAAAAATTATGGAGAGTGATTTTGGAGTAGCAGAGCAAGACCTCATTATTTATTTAGCTAGAATAGTCGATGCTCTGAAGTTTCTCATTGATTTGGTCTTAAAGAATTCTGAAATGATTCAATCTAAAACATAGATCACAAAAATTCTTGACAATTCATGCATGCTTACACTAATAAATAATATTTTTAATCAAAAAATACTTTTTTCATGTCGACACCTATAAAAAATGTTGGTCTCCACTACTATGTTATTAACTCACTTTAGGAAAAACTACAGAAGTGCGAACAATAATGATTTTTCCGCACACCTGCATAATCAACTTCTTTTGCGCTAATGACTTTTCTAATTAATTGATTAAAGATCGTGTTTTTATAATGAAAGATTTCCACTTTCGTAAGCTTTTTCTTTTCGCACAATTCTTCTACATTATTATTATTATTATTATTATTATTAGTAGTAGTAGTAGTAGTAATAGTAGTAGTAGTAGTAGATAATATTGGTAATATTTTTACTCTAAATAACTTACTAAACGTTGTACCGAGTACGTCGAAAACTATATCAAATGAAAAATTTCCAAAGCATAAAAATCGAATCAAATCTTTTATTGTAGAAAACGCAAACTAGAAAACATCCTCGTTCTCGTGTACATTACCCATCCTCTGCGCAGTAAAAGCATTGCACAAGGAAAGCGTCACAAAAGGAAACATAGTAATACTAATTCTAAATGTATTCATAGTTAAGTTAATTACGCATCAGCGACATAAATTTCCTTCTACACCCTCATTTTCTTTCCCATATGCCATCCTCCATGTGTCCTTCAAACAATGAATGTTCATGAATATGCGTACTCAAACCCGACATTAACAACAAAGAAAAAGACTTAAAATCAAATAAATTTACATTAATGATATATTTACATTGCTTAGAAATTTTGCACACATAGAGTCAGAGATTAGAACCGTAATTCAACAATTTTATTAGTGACCATAATACAGATTCAAGTTTATGTAGCACGATTATGGAGTTGCAGAGAAAAGCTCAGTACTTCTTTAGCTAGAATAGTCAGTGCTTTGATTTGGTCTCAAAGCATGCTAAAATGATCAATCTAAAGCACGGTTCCATTTCAACCTTTTATATCAGAAAATGGAAATATTGGACTTGAAGATGGAGCGACTGTAATTGGCAAATGAAACGTTGAGTTTTTGTCTAGATAATTTGGCTCACGCAGATAAAGTCAATGTTGAGGAGGATGCTAATGAAAGAGATAATGATATCAAGGCCATTGACCAATATTCCTCCCCTTCTTAGTTTGATATAGCCCATGTCGCTTCTGATATCAAGGATATGTAGTAATTTAGATAGGTTTTTTTTGTTGATAAAGCAAAGCAGTTTATAATAGTTTTCCTTCTTTAATTTTTTGAACATTAGAACAAGAAAATTTGACTTAATTCAAAAATGACAAAATTAATTTCCATGCATGACATTTTTATTTATTTCTCTATTTAATTTGTTTCTTATACCCTACAATTGCCTGTTTTCCTTTCCCGGTAACGTAAATATTTATTTTGAAAATCAACATACCCCATCTTCTGCATAGTCAAAGCTCTACATAATGAAACATAATAATAATTATTGATTAACATTAACAATTTAACATTAATTTCCCTATGCACACCCCATTCTGACAAAAATACTATAGAAAATCTTGTAGATTCACAAGCTCATGTAATGTACTAAACCACAAGACAAGAATCTACTTCTACTTTCAACCAATGGAAGCCAATAGATCGATGAAAAAAATATGAACAAGAAGAAGATAAATCAATGGCACGTAAAGATGTATCTAGGGAAAGCCACTACTCAAAACCCCACTATTTGTATTGCATATATCAAAAATATGAGTGAAGATAGCTTTTTCTCACTAGAACAATTCTGCACAAGTTTGATCAACTCTCTTAGCTCACAAGCTAGCTCTTGGCCAACGCTTAGTCAATTATGTAGCTCTCCAAGCCCCTAATCTCTTGCATAATTCCTAGGATGAATAGCCTGTATTTAAAGGGAATTCGTGCTTCCAAAACTACACAATCCAAACATAGGATCAATCTCTAATGCATGTATGATATCTACACTCTAGTAAATAATACCATTGATAGTACAGTGTCCCTGCACTCTAGTCTCAACTAGGTCTTTCTCTGAATTGACATGCATGAGTTTCTCATGAGGGAATCTTCAGTTAACTGGAGTAGCACTAGTGGATTCATTAGTGCACCAACTAACTGTTAGTCCTCTATTAGTTCCAAAAACAATTTAGAACTAATTTAATTGAACTTAACTCAGTAAATTGAGTGATCTAATTTCCAACTCAATTTAAACTCATATTGGACCCCTAAAACTTAGGGAGAACATATACATGACTACCGAAAGACTTCCAACTCGAAATTCCTAAATTTATTAAGTTAATTAAACTTAATTAACTATTTACAAGTTGCTACAAGAATAGAATTCGATTTTAATTCTCAGTTTAATTCAAGGACAAATTAAACTGGAATTTCTTGTTGCCATTTCTCAACACTCCCTCTCAACAAGAAAGGGATTATCAGCTACCCTGATCCTGTCTTTGTGAAACACGAATTTACATCTTGATAATGCCTATGTCAAAATTTCAGTGTCTCGCTCCTTTGTGGGAATGGACTCTAACAATATAATCTGCCTCAATGCACAATCTCTGAGATGATGATATCGGATATCAATATGCTTGGACCGATCATGAAAAACTGGATTTTTAGAGAGTTTGATTCAACTCTAATTATCGCAATAAATCATAGTTGGATCCATCTACTGACCAAACAAACCAACCAAGATATTCCTCATCCATACGGCCTCACATGTTTCCTAAGTCGCAGCAGTATACTTTGCCTTTGCCAAACTGAGTGCAACCGATCTTTTTTTCCTGTTGTACCAAGAAATTACCTCTGACCCAATACTGAAGATCCTCCTAATGTGCTCTTCTTATCAAATGGAATTCCTGCCCAATCTACATCTGTGAAGCATTGAAGCTTCACTCCCTCTGTTCGTTTGTACCATAATCTGTACTAAGAAGTGCCCCTGAGGTATCTCAACACATGCTTTGTTTCCTTCCAATACAGCTTGGTAGGCCTAACCATCGCTTGGCTAAGTTGGTTAACTGCATAGCACATATTAGGTCATGTTTTCACCAAGTACATGAGTGAACCTGCAAGTTGCATGTAAACAATAACTTCCACTACTTACCATAAAGTAGCATCCTCCTTCCTCTAGTTACCTGCTAGAGGAATCTCCATGGGTTTGCTGCTCTCCATGAGGAATCTCCTGAGTATCTCATTGGCATACTTTCCCTGAGACACAAACAACTCCACATCTCCCTGCCATACCTCCATGCATGAGCCCCATGTCCTTCATTTCAAACTCTCTTGCAAGGTCCTCCTTGCAAGACTTGATCAATTGATCAACACCTCTCAGTATGAGATCATCAACATAAAGTACAATGATCAACAACTTACCTTCCACTAATATGTGGTATAGGTTTGCATCTGCTTCACTCTTCGTGAAGCCCAACCCAGTGAAGTAGCTATCTATCCTGGTGTACCAAGCACAGGGTGCTTGCCTCAGCCCATACAACACTCTCTTGGGTCGGAACACATGTGACTCATAGTAAAAGGTCTCAAAACCTTCAAGTTTCTCTATGTACACCTCTTCCTCAATCATGCCATTAAGGAAGGTTGTCTTCACATCCATCTGATGTATCTTCCAACCCATTTATGTTGATATTTCCAATATAGATCTGATTGACGATTACCTTGCAACAGGAGCAAAGCTCTCATCATATTCAATCCCCTCTACCAGTGAAAAGACATGGGCCACAAATCTAGCCTTATGTTTCTCCACACTACCATCTACAGCTTTCTTTACCTTGTAAATCCAACAGCATCTCACCACTGACTTGTCCTTCGGTCTCAAGACTACATCCCAAACACTATTACGAACTATGGATTAATACTCCTCCACCATGGCATCAACACAAACTTATCGTTGCACTGATTCCTTAAAGGAAGATGGCTTTGTCACAACACATTAGCCCATAAGAGCCATGTATCCAATGTACCTCTCAAGTCACCTCCTATGCTTATGTTGAGAAGTGGTTGCTCCCACATTCTCTCGTGCATCATCCAACAATCTGTCAACCTCTCTAGTGTGCTTTCTTCCCTATTTGGAAGACTCTGCCTGAGTGGATGTCTCCACTCTTTGATCCTTTGTATGTGGATGCTCCACACCAATCTGAGGCTCCTCAACCTTAGGAGCTAAAGAATCCTCATCTGCATGTAGCTAAAGCTCCCTCTCAAGGGAAACTTGCATGGCCTTCTCCTCATCGAATGTGACATCCCTACAAACCACTGTCATCCTACTGGTTGGAAAGTACACCTAATAGTTGTGAGGTGTATCAGTGTACCCCACAAATATCCCCAAGTTTGTTGTTGGCTCAAGCTTCTTCCATGCATATTTGGTCACATGGAAATATACCAATGACCCAAAAATCATAAAGTGACCAACACCTGACCTCCTACCAAAATAAGCCTCCTCTGGTGTCTTCATCTCAAGTATCTGATAAGGGCTACGATTCTGAACATAAATTGTTGTGTTGCATGCCTCAGCCCACAAGTGTAGTGGTAGGCCCTGATCATGCAACATCTCCCTTGCTACCCCTACTATGCTTTTTTTCTTCCTCTCGGCCACCCCATTCTGTTGAGGTTTATGGGGTGTCGTCAACTCCCATTTAATCCCTTCCACTACAAAGAAGTTCTTAAACTCTTTTGAGACATACTCACCATTGTTATCACTCCATAAAGATTTAACCTTCTTTCCTAACTCTTTCTCCACCAATTCTTTAAACTCACAAAACTTTGTGAAAGTTTGATCCTTTTTTTGCATGAAAAATATCCAACATTTACGAGAATAGTCATCAACAAATATAACATAATACATGTGTTTGGTCGTGGATTCTATCGAGAATGGTCCACACACATCTGAATGGACTTGCTCTAGAATAGCCTCTACTCGACTGTCTCTGTTGTGAAAGGAAGACTTGGTGTATTTTCCCAAAGTACACCCCTTGCATGTATCAACTTGCTCAAGCGTACCTTTGGGAAGACCGGTAGAGATCTACTGCAATATCATCAAAGCCCCATCATGAAAGTGGCCCAATCGCCTGTGCCACAATTTACCAATGTCTCAGCTTTGCACCCTTTCTACTTTTGTGTTGAAATCAGCACAGTCCTTTACCTCCATATTTTAGATATTCTTCACCCGAATCCCTATCTTCTTTACTTGACCCATGGCTATGTGCCAAAGCAATGCCTTTCCTTTCGAGAAGATCACATCATAGTCTCTATACTCAATCATGGCAACGGATACCAAGTTCTTATTCAACCCAGGAACATACATAACATTCTTCAAGGCGAGTGGAGCCCCTTGCTCGCTCTGAAAAGTAATCGTTCCCAATCCAGTAACGCTATACTTCCCATCATCACCCATCTTGATATGCATTTGGAGATCTTTCTCCTCCAGGTCACTGAATAACTCTTTGTCACCAGTCATGTGGAATGAAGCTCCACTGTCTAAGTACCATACACTTCCCATCATTGATGACACCATGCATGCAATGAGGAAAAATTCCAATTTGAATTGAGAGGCCAAAGCCTCACCCACTGCTCCTCCTGAGAACTTCTTCTTGGACTTCTTGACTGGACAATTTGTAGCAAAATCGCCCAGCCCATGACAATGAAAGCACTTAACCTTCGTCATGTCTTTCATCTTACCTCCATGATAAGAATCTGATTTGGAATGGGAATCTTCCCATTCCCTTTCTTCACCTTAATCGCTAAGGCACAGTGCTCTTCATCACCAATCTTTGATGAAGAGCCATCCCTAGTGTTCCTCCTAATATCCTCTTGCATCAAATCTGACCACAATCATTCCAAATCTGGAAGTTTCTCCCGACTATTGACAAAGTCCTGGTAACTATGCCAACTCTTTGGGAGTCCTATAAGAGCAATAATCACCATATCATCCTCGGAAACCTTGATTCCAACACTTCCAAGTTCATCACGACATTGAGTGAACTTGGTCAATTATTTTGGAAAAGTCTCACCTTTCTCCATTTTTATTTTTCGAGGTTTGTCCTTCAGTGCCAATTACTTTGGTCACTATTATTCTGATACAAGTCCATCAATGTTACCCACATAGCATACATAGTTTCCTTGCCATGGAGACTTGAGACAATGTGTTCTCAAACTCCCTCAAGGATTATTTGCCTTCCCTTCGCCACACACTACTTCCATTTGGTCAAATTTTGTGCATCTGATGTTGTTGCCTTAGGAATTTCTTGATCAAAGAATTCCTTCAAACTATTATCCTCTAGCACAGCCTCCATTCTGTCCCTCCAGGCTATAAAATTTGAGTTTCCTTCCAAGGCACACTCAAGCCGCAAATCGTAGAACATCATCTTTCGATCATGAAGTGTGTATTGAAAATTTGAATTTCACCTGTAACCCAAAACTCAAAACTTTGAAATCTCCTCTAGTATATTGTCTTCAACTCCGATACCATGTAGAAAATCTTGTAGATTCACAAGTTAATGTAATTTACTAAATCATAGGACAAGAATATACTTCTACTTTCAACCAGTTGAAGCCAATAGATCGATGAAAACAATATGAACAAGAAGATAAATCAATGGCACATAACACAAGGTGTATCTGGGGAAATCCATTGCTCAAAACCCCTCTATTTGTATAGCATATATCATAAATATGAGTCAAGATACAAAATTTGTTCTCACTAGAACAATTCCACTCAAGTATACTCAACTCTCTCAACTCACAAGCTACCTCTTGGCCAACACTTAGTCAATTCTGGAGCTCTCCAAGCCCCTAATCTCTTGCATAATTCCTAGGATGAATAGCCCATATTTAAAGGGAATTCATGCTTCCAAAATTGCACAATCCAAACATAGGATCAATCTCTGATGCATGCATGATAGTTACACTCTAGTAAATAATACCAAGGATAGTAGACTGTCCCTGCACTCTAGTCTCAACTAGGTCTTTCTCTGAACTGGCATGCATGAGTTTCTCATGAGGGAATCTTCAGTTAACTGGACTAGCACTAGTGGATGAATTAATGCACCAACTTACTGTTAATCATCTATTAGTTACAAAAACAATTTAGAGCTAATTTAACTGAACTTAACTCAGTAAACTGAGTGATCTAATTTCCAACTCAATTTAAACATATACTAGATCCCTAAAACTTAGGGAGAACATATACATTACTACAAAAATACTTCCAACTCCAAATTCCTAAGTTAATTAAGTTAATTAAACTTAATTAGCTATTTACAATTTGCTACGAGAATAGAATTGGATTTTAACTCTCAGTTTAATTCAAGGACAAATTAAACTAGAATTTCTTGTTGCCATTTCTCAACAAATACCCTTTCCTGCGCACAATAAAATCTTTGCACAACAAAACATAATAATATTCCTTGTTTTGTCCACAGGGTCTTGAATAGATAGTGATCGGGAGCTCTGTTAAGGCACTCCTTGATGTGAAGTCACTGATTCAATTCCCCGCCTTGATCGGGGTGATATGTTGGACACGATGAAAATGTAGTCTTGCCAAGCTTACAAACAAAATAAAAAAATACTCGTTACCAATACAAAATCTTAGCATAGTAAAAAATATGCATAATAAAACATAATAATATTAACTATCATGTTCTACCACACATACCTTGTCCTCTTCAAAGATTCAATTCTAACACCAATGCCCAGAGCAATAAAACGTTGTCAAAGCATTCTTGAAACCGCCCATTCTCCATAGCTCTAAAATACTAGCTCTACACAACTACTCTCTCACACATACTTCATCCTCCACACAGTAAAAGTTCTGCACAAGGAAATTTTTTAACATTAACTTCCCTATGCACACTCGTTCTCCCGCACATACCCCGTCTCTCTGCACAGGCAAAATTTGTAACATTAATTTCATCCTTACCAAATAAAGTTCCCTATGCACCCTTGTTCTCCCGCACATGCCTTGTCTTACGCATAGTAAAAGGCTGCACAACGAAAAATAGTAACATTCCTCGTTCTCCTGCACATACCCCATCTTCCATAAACATCCATATGATATACGACAATGAAACATTAAGTGGACATTTGTGTAGCCCTCCCTCCCCTCTACCCCAACCTATGCAAAGGACCTACAACCACGTCAATTTTTTCATCATTAGGAAGAGCAGTACCATAACAATGTTAGTGTGAGTGTTAGTGTCAGAGCACTCACCGACAAAAAGCCACTCAAAAAATTATTATTTTTTAATCAATTGTTAAGCACTAACAAATACCAAAAATAAAATGCTCTCCACTAGGTAAGTTGCTGAGGCAATTGAAAATTAAAAATAAGATTTTTGTAAAATTAGAAAATCATTTTTGAATTTACAGAAAATACAAATATTCAACATTTCCCCGAATATTAGATTAAAATTGCATAAAAACAACAAAATAATGCACGATCAATACAATTTGACCATGAGGCTAATTATAGTCCCTAATAATGAAGGGACAATACAAAATAGAATCAAAGTCATTAATGCTAAAGGTTAAATTAGTACCTCAAATCATTTACAAGAAGATGGAATCCTGACATAAAGCAGGTTAGATTGTTTTTTTATTTTAGTAAAAGAAAAAAAACTTTTAATTAGTTTTGAAATTTTTAAACAAATTCTATAATGTTTATTAAACTTTTGAAACAAGTAAATATTAAACTGAATATTTTCAAAATTAAAATAAAAAATAATATTTTTAAAAAATGTAAATTGTTTTTTTCTAATTGGTTGATGATTATTTTCATTGGTTTAAAATTGAATTGTCACATATAAAAATAATATTAAAAATATCAAATCTAAAAGAAATTCAAGTATCATAATAATTTAGGCTTTGTTACCATACCATGGGCCAATACCATGGCTTATCAACACAACATGCCCTAAAACCATAACTCATTTCAAAATCAAAATCTTTTATAAACATTTAATTTAATACTTAAATATAACAAGATTTTTAACTATGGATATTTACCCTCATTTTGCCATGGATATTATTAACTTGTAAATTGGGTTTGTTACAATACCATGGGTGAGTACCATGAATTATAAATACCACTTGCCACCGTAACTCATTTCAAAATTAAAATATTTTACCTCAATTTTATTTTATAACATTTTAGGAAGAAGCTCTAGTTATGTTAATTGTTTATATTAGTTTTTAATATTATATTAATTTAGAATTATATTAAAATAATTTATATATATATATATATATATATATATATATATATATATATATATATATATATATATATAATAATTATTATTATTTAAAATTATCAATTACTTTTTGTATAAGAGGTAGGTACTAAGGGCCTCGAGTATGCCCTAAAACTGCTTCTTCTTGGCTAAGATTCCGTCTTCCTCGGACATACAGGTTAATGACCCATGACCCACCCAAGACGCATCTGGCAGGAGTGAAAGCTTGCTCCCTTATTGACCTCTAGGTGGTGTGGTTTTCCTTGAATAACGATGATGAGTGAGTAGCTTGCCCCCTTATTGACCACCATCCGGTTAATGACCCAAGACCCACCCAAGAGGCATCTGGCAGGAGTGAAAGCTTGCCCCCTTATCGACCTCTAGGTGGCGTGGTTTTCTTTGAATAATGATGATGAGTGAGCATCTTGCCCCTTATTGACCACCATCCGGTTATTCCACGTGGCGTGGTTTTCCTTGAATAACAATGATGAGTGAACCTGAATTCAGGGTTAGCATCCATAGATGGTTGTCCTCACTGCAGGTTTGAAAACTAAGTTATGATATGGTGGGCCATCTAGGAGGAATGAAATCTTTCCCCCTTATTGACCACCAACGGGTTATTCCAAGTGGCGTGATTTTCCTTGAATAATGATGATGAGTGACGTTGAATTCAAGATTAGCAGTGATAGATGGTTATCCTCACTGCTAGTTTGACAACTAAGTTATGATATGTTTTCCCACCATGTAAAAAAAATAAGTACTAAATAACAACATTGTATACTACAATTGTTTAAACTAATTCTTGAATTTATAGTGCAATTATGAAATCATAAAGTGTGTAAGAAAAAAATTTAGTCATGAAAAATTATGTTTTCATTTATTCTTTAGTTTTTTCACATGATCATGTTAAGGAAAAGTCCCAAATCTATGATTACCTCCAATTTCTTTATTAGATGCACTCTAATATTTTATCAAATAAACATGATACGTATTATTTAAATTGATATGTGATGTAAAATATAATCATGAAAATGTGATATGTGAGATAGAAATATTTAACTTTAAAATTAAATTTAATATAATTGATTAAAGTTTTATTTGAAAAACGTAAATAATATTTTTTTTAAATTGTTTGAAAATTTTGTAAATGCAAAATTAAACACCATTGTTAAAGGTAGGGCTTTTACATGCAGACAAAAGCGGATTAAATCATGAAAAGTAGCAAGAATACACATATTATACATGAGATGAGATATTGAGAAGGAGTTCCAATTGTCTTTGCATTATGTTTTTATGTTAATTTATACATTAGGGACTAAATCATGAAAATAATTTAGCAAGAATACACACATTATACATGAGAAGAGATATTGAGAAGGAATTCCAACTGTCTTTGCATAATGTCTTTATGTGCATTTATACATTAGGGACTGATTGAAGCAATTGTACACAGTCCAACTTATCATTCATTATATTTACTTTGTATATTTACCGCTTAATACATGGATTTACTTATACTAAATATGATGAAAATTACATAGGTCTAAGAGACCCCTCAACATCTCCCCCACCCTTAATTCCTTGATTTTCAAGGGCAAGTTTGCAACAACAATACTCTAACTTGTTAATTTTTAGCCTTCACATTCAATTTGGTAAGTTCTTGTACAATTAGTGAGTCTCTCCAACAACCTTTGCTACTCTTCCAACAAGGTCCTCTTGACTCTCTTGCTAGACCATTGTGTCTAAGGAGCAGTGCCCAGTTCATCCTGTGCTCATCCCGCACCTCCACATACCCTATGGTGGAGCTCATTCCTCAATCAACCTACCATCTATCTGTTTTTTGGCTTCTGAGGTCACAACCCAAAAAATTGTTCTACTACTCTTATAACATATGACTTAATGAGTTCAATTTTTTGTTTCATCATCTTTTCTATTCAACTCTTTATATGTGTGTTTAGCTTGCCTAGTATTGCTCTTAGCTGCTTTCTTTACTCCTCACCTACTGCAAGTGTTTATGTCAAATTCTATTTTATTGCTCATATCAGATGCTATGTCAACTTTGTCTGTTGCTATGTTGATGATGTATGTTTATGTTTTTATGGATGTTCTCTCTATTAATTTATCATTTATTTTGTTTTTGTTGTTATTTTCTAAAGATATATGGAGTATGTATTTGACATATTACATGTAGGACACATTTAACATGACTAGTAAATAATTAATTTTTCCCAACAATGGGATTTTTACAACTATTTAATTAATATCAGTATCTTTCAGCAAGACATTGATCTCATCAACTGAAAATCGATTTGAATTATGAGGCAAAGAAGATCTTCCACCTCAAAGAAGGCTCATGTTTCATCTGCTCCTGATTTTTTTAAGAATATAATGTGACTCAAAAGATCAGTCGACAACACAATTAGAGACTTAAAATCCTTCATGTAACTTTTCTTCTTATGCCAAACTCCATTACATATAATATCCCTACATTAATTTGTAAAGATAAAATCCAACCTTAATAAAATTTCTTGAAAAGTAATAATAAAAATGATGCATATGTCATTGCTCTATCAAATTTGATAATCACTTAATGTCTATCAACAAGTGGAAGACAATTCTATTGGTGGGTTCAGTCATTTTTTCCAACAAGTCGATGAAGTCGACAAGAACCAAACGTATTATTCAATGTCATTTATTTTCATCTTCAACACAATAAATTCATTAATGTATAGGTTCCATGCATGGGAATTTCTTCCACTTGTGCCAAGTAGCTATGTTCATTTCAATTGTCTACAAATTCAGTTGACCATATTTGCATTAACATCGTCATTACTTCTTGGAGGTACAAAAGGCATATTTCAATACAACTCCCTCTCTGACTCGGTCTTCTTGTTATATGTTACATTGCATGAGAATTTTTCAACAATATTCAACTAGTAAACCAAGCCAATTGCATGAGAATTTTTCAGCAATATTCAACTAGTAAACCAAGCCAAAATTATCCTTTGCTATCAATCATCACACTACATTTACAACAACAATTTCTTAGGAAATTACTCAATCAAGACTTCAACATGGTGTTTAGTATTTATGGTCAACAAACATATAGTGATCTAATTGGTAGTAAAAAAAATACATGATATAATTTTTGTCACATGGGATATCTCGTGATCAATTCATCATATCATTCACAAGGATATATTTCTTCTCGATGTTCACATTGATATAAAAATTTTACATAAATCTATTAGGGACTTCATTGAATCCCCATTATATAAAAAATATGTATGCAACCATTGCAATCACCAGAAGGAAGCCTTGCACATGTAACAAGACACTATTAAAATGTGTGACCCTCATCTTTGTGTCCATAGAAATATGGTTGGAAAGCAAATAGGAAAATACATCAAGATCCTCAGATCAAATCAAGGGGAAGAATATATTTCAAGTGAATTCAATTAGGTACTGCAAGGCCCATGGAATTGTATAACAATATATGGTACCAAACACTCCATAATATAATGGACTAGGTGAAAGAAAGAATAGAATCATAGTAGAATGTGCATGTAACATATTAAAATGTAAAAATCTTATTAATGTTTTTTGGGTTGAAGCTGTTAGCATTGTTGTTTATTTGAAAAGTAGAAGTCCAACTAAAATTTTAGACCATAAGACTCCTTTTGAAGTTCTTTATGGTTATAAACCAATAGTAAGCCATTTCAGAATATCCTGGGTCGACTACAAAAAAAATTAAATTATATACTCGTGTAATAAAACCTATGATTTTGTCAACAAGCGCACACCCAGTGAATCAACCAACCAAATCTACCAAGTCACAAGGTTGACTGATCTTCGTTGATTGACCTTAAAGAAATCGGTCGTGTTGGATTAGTTTATCATTCCAACATCACAAATCCTTTCTTGGAATACTCCAAGACACCGAATATTTGAGCACATTGACAAGCAATTAAGTATCACCAAGGATGCTCAACCCAAAAATAAAATTTCTTTATATATGAAGCACTGGAAATTTTGTCGATTCAATTCTCATACAATGCATTTTTATATGAAATTGAATGCAACAACATTAGAATAAAACTTAAACTTGCAACGACCAAAATTTTTACAGTTTCACATAAATTAAAATGATAATAAGCAATCATACCGGTGGTAGTTTGCATACAAGCGGTTTTTTTCACTTCATATATGTCTTGTTTCTTCTACATAATACAACTTGTATGTTATATTCAATGGGGCAGCCTCCACGAGCATGTATCGTCAATCTATATGCACAACATCCAAAATCCTCAGTTATCGCCTCGAGCAAATATTCAACTTGCATATTTTCTTCCATGAATATTTGACAACATATTCTATGCCTTTCTTCATTTTTGTTAAAGTCCCGGACTCAGTGCCAATGGAAACTGAACCACTGTTGGCGGCAAAGCTTTCCCATGCAGACAAAGCAGACTACGTTGTGAACACCAACCAGAACAAATACATTACACACGACAACGGATATTGTAAAGGAATCAATTGACTTTGAATTAAGTCTTCATTTTCATTTATACATTAAAAGAATAGTTGGAGTAGTTATACAAGATTCAACTAATCATTAATTATATTTACTTTGTACATTTACTACTTATCACGCGGAATTACTTATATTAAATATGATGACAATTACATAGACTTAAAAGACTTAATTTTATATATGTATTCATTATATTTAATTTTAAATAATATATATATACATAAACCATATAATCAATAATTATTCTTATTAAAAAATAATTATTTAAATTAAATAATTAAGATTTGTGCATATCTCTTCCCTTTCCTTGTTTTCAACAAATTTAATTTCTCGTTGTAGGTTAATAACATCTAGATTGTGTCCCTTTAATGCCTTAATCCAGTGTAACAATATCCATGGACCCTTACCCGCTAAAACAATGCTTACACTTGTATTTCTCTATCATAATACTTACACTTATATTCCTTCTTCCACGTGCTCTGACGAGGATTAACATATGTTAAATAAAATTTCAAGTCACCTAAATTTCCAGCATGTTATTTGAAATTTATGAAATCGAAAGTAAATATTATTAAAAAAATAATTAGTTTCAATTATTTATATTATAATCAGTTTAAGAAAATGATTATAGGGATTTTTCGACTCAAAGTGCAATGGTATCTGATAATGTATCTTTGACCTAGTGGCAATGGACATGCCCGTCCAATTTTTTCTTATAAGAACTTACACAAAGGTTTTCCTCCATTCTAAAGATGCTAATTCCAAAATAATTGAAGTTTGTGCAATCTCGATATGTTACATTGCATAATAATTGATGTGGTGGCTACTCAAGTTGTTACTTCTACATGAGTAAACGTTGCTCCTCTGAGGTTAACTTGGGTTCGAATCCTGTAGGGGAGAGCCACCAGTGCTTGACCACCTCCACATCAAGCATCACTAATGCCATGCTAGCACCCTTGTTCATTGTACAACACATTTCCCTCACATGCATTCACCTATTGCTCGTACATAGCCACTGGTTCAGCATGTTAACTTAGGGTTTAGGGTTTGTAATGGCATAGTGTTTGCGGCCTGTTTTGTGCATAGTTCATTTCTATTCGGGCCTTGTTGTTGTTTTTTTGCGCTATCGAATAGTTGCACGCCACTGCTCCAATGGCGGTCACTGCCATAACAGTCCTCGATGATGCAAGTAGTGGTTTATGGAGCAACAAAGATGGTCATACTCAAGGTTGTTCAGTTATGTTCGTCTGTTTTGTCTTATTTTTTCGACTATTTTTTCTTCCCCGTCTAGTGGCATAGGCTCATTATTCATCTGGATTCATCCCTTTGGCAGATTTAGCTCGGCTCAATGTTGGAAATGACCGTTTCACAGTCCAAAAGGATTTTTCAGGTTTGTAGGTAAATTTGTGAGCTTGAATTTCACATTTTTCTGCATGTTTGGGGATATCTAACCATGTTTGATGTTGTCTTGCAGGTTGTTGCATGTTGTTGCAGGTTGTTGCAGTCTGAGCTACGGTTTTTGGAACATCTGGGGTTCATGTGGCTTTCTGGCATGGAGAAAGTCGATGAAACAACAATTAGACGACTAGAAGGTAGGACACTCTCCTACCAGCCTGAATACATGTGTTTTTTAACACATTTAGCCGAATTGGATTATTGTGCTTTTGTTCTGCATGTATATGTGTTTGTCAACACCTTCACCTATGTTGGTTTTGTGGGTTTTGGCTAATTTTCTAAAATTTAGCTTCAGTTGTGTGGGTTTTCAATTTTGTGAGTTTTCAGTTTTGTGGGGGTTTTGGGTTGTGGGCTTCCTCCATTTAGATACCCCTCTCTTGATGTGCCTGGCCACCTCCTACCTCAAATGAAAAAAAGCTTAACTGAATGAATTACTAACAGATGTGGTAGTGTAGGCAACAGCAACTGGTTAAAATGTGTAGTTTTCCTCAAAAACAAAGACTTCCCTTTTTTGGTGAAGCCAACAAGCTAATGAACCAATGAGGGGGATTCTAAGGGGAAGGACCATCTCCTCGTTATGGGTTACTGATTGACGAGATATCTCCATATCCTCGTTCGTTCCTAAAATACTTGATATATTTTGGAATCTCAAATGAAAAAAAGATTTGAAGATTCAGTTATATATATATATATATATATATATATATATATATATATATATATATATATATATATATATATAACCTGTGTTTATAAGGGTTCGTAGGCATAATTGTCCATGGGGTCTTGAACTTCTTGAACTCGATGATTGAATACATGTAAGGGGGAAATCTTTTATTCGAAGATTGTATGGCTGATGCATTTCCTTTGAAATGATGTTTCATCTCTAAATCATGGGCTTTCTTGAGATTGCTTTGAATGCTCTGTACATAGTGTAGGCAGTAACAAATAGCCATCCTTTGGACTTTTCTGCCATATGCTTCAACTCCTAGCACCACTACAGCCATCCCATGTGTTATGTACAAGTCAAAAACAATATCAATATGCCATGTACCTACAACCATTGCTTATCAACCTGTGAATTATATTTTAATTGTTTCTTGGTTGCAATGATCATATTAAGAATGAGAAGTGCTCCATATCTTTTAACTTTTGAATAGTAGAGTGTGTTCTACAATTTTATGTTTTTTTAATTCATTATAGCCACCTAGGAAAACATATATATATATTATGGGTAATTCAACTAAGAAAACAATGACAGAGAAGAAAACATGATACTCATATTAATTTCTCAAATGAGTCATGTACCACTGGTGTACTATTCACAAGAGTGTTGGAACATATGCATGTATTCAAATCTTCAAAAGGTAGAGGAATGGTTAATTTGAGTGTTGGGTTCGACATTAGATGAACAGTTTGTCTAATTGGGATATAGCGTTATAGTGCATTGGTATCCATAGCTGGCATTGGTCTTGACTTTCCACAGAAATCAATATATAACCTCTCTTATACATTTGTTAGATTTATAGTTAGATACATGAGTCCATTTATAAAGATTGCATCTACCCAGTCCAAACTTCATTTAGTTCTATTTCCTTTGCAATGTTGTTTCAAACTGGATTCGATTGATCTTTACTTTGTGTAGACCACATAATACAACCCCTTTATTGATCGGTGGAATCACTAGTATACAAACACAACACTATTCATAATCTCTAAATCATTGGCTTGCTTGAGATTGCTTTGAATTCTCTGTACAGAGTGTAGGCAGTCACAAACAACCATCCTTTGGACATGTTCTGCCATATGCCTCAACTCCCAGCACCACTACAACCATCCCCTGTTTTCTGTACAAGTCAAAAACAACATCAATAGGTCATGTGCCTACATCCATTGCTTATCAGCCTATGAATCATATGTTAATTGTTTCTTGGTTGCAGTGATCATAATAAGAATGAGAAGTGTTTCATATCCTTTAACTTTTGAATAGTAGAGTGTGTTCTACAATTTTGTGTTTTGTTAATTCATTATAGCCACCTAAGAAAACATATATATATTATATGGGTCATTCAACTGGGAAAACAATGACAGAGAATAAAACATGATACTCATGTTAATTGCTCAAATGAGTCATGTACCACTGGTGTATTGTTCACAAGAGTGTTGGAACATATGCATGTATTCAAATCTTCAAAAAGTAGATGAATAGTTAATTTGAGTGTTAGGTTTGACATTAAATAAACAGTTTGTCTAATTGTCCTTGATGGAAACTCACTCCGATGAAAGATCATGGTGTAGCGTGTCAACGGCAAATAATTATAGATCAGACTACAAAGAATGAAGAAAGAGAGGTATACGCTGGTTCACCTTGACAAAGCTGCGTATACACGCAGGTTCCCTGAACACAAGTAGTGTATACATACACACACACTTTCACAAGAAGGAAAAGCGTGTGTATGTTGGAAAACTAAGTTTTTGGTCCGAAATATTTGGTCCAAGGTATTGGTCCTAAGTGGTTTTGATCCATGGTATTGAGAAAGGCCTAAAACTATATAAGGAGGAGAAGATCATTAGGCCAAGGTGTGCAAGTATCAAATATATGATTAATTGTGAGATCTAGTATGCAGGTTATTGGCTTATGGTGTTTTTCTTGATCTGAACCAAGGATGAATCTTAGTGGTTGATGAGGGATAAGATATAATGATGGATCGGGATCTTAAGGCTTGAAATGAATTATCATTATATGGTTTGATCTTGTATAGTCTAGATTTGAATACTGACGCATGTGTTATTCTATAAATATTATGATCTGGGTATAACTGAAGTCTGGAATAGCTGCAAAATTACGAATTAATATTTACAGATGTGTACATTGGTTGTCTTTGATAAAAGTGTGTATACACGCTGGTTTGACACAGGGAAGTAGCGTATACCTTATGAAGTATGTTTCAGTTGTTTCTGTTTGTTGTTGCAGAGTTCTGGGTTCTGTTTTGGGTTCCGATGACTCTATTCTGGTGACTAGGTTCTGAATGATCAAATTCGAGATTTTCAGTGATTGGTTGATGCAGATATACTTGATGATTGTATTATAGTTATGATGTTGTTGATGGGTCCAGTATGAAAATTGAATGAAACATGGCCTTCAAATTATGGTGTTGTGTTCCAGGAGTATCCAGTCTGAAAATTCATGAAACGTGGTCCCTGGAGGAAGAAAGAAGGTCGTAGCCTTCTGTAGGTCGGCACGTATGTACTAGTAAATATATCAGCTAATACAAAAGCTAGGGGGTTGTAGCTCATTTCCAGTAGAATCTGGAGAATGAGAGAAGGTTACAGCCTTCTGCAGATGGGTGCCTGCATACTAGTATAAGTCTGCACCAGTACAAGATTGTAAACAGATTTTATTATTATTAAAAGAAGACAAAGACGACAGCAGCAGGTGATTTTTACCCACATTGGGTTTCCACCTTATATATTGGTGTTCATGTGTGTTGCTTATGTGTGATGTTTTATTCTGCTTTTACTGCACTATCTAATAAATCTCTGATATACTGGTTAAAGTTCAATACATGATAAACTGCCTAAATCAAAAGTTATCTTCATATATGCTAGTTGCTTTAAGTACAGTCGCGTGTACACACTAGTTCACTTAGCTGAAGTAGCGTATATAAATCTGTTTGGGAAATTAAATTATTGATCTGATAATACTAATTCACCCCCCTCTTAGTATTATTTCCAATAATTGGTATCAGAGCAGGTACTTCAGAAGAAGCTTGATCGCTTGAAGGGAGATCCATCATCATGAGTAATCAAGAAAGCTTGGGATCCATCAAACCGCCAATCATTGATGGAAGAAACTTTGTTTATTGGAAAATAAGAACCACAGCCTATCTACAATCACTTGGAACAGATGTCTGGGAAATTGTGGAAGGAGGATATACATTTCTAACAGCAATTCCTACAGATACGGCAGGTAAGAAGCAATATGAAACCAATGCCAAAGTTGTCAATACCTTATTGGGAAGTCTGTCACAATCAGAGTTTTTCAAAGTCATGCATCTCAAATCAGCCAAAGAAATGTGGGACAAAATCGTTCTGAACTACGAAGGAGACTCTCAGGTAAAACGTGCTAAACTTCAAATTCTCATAATTTAGTATGAAACTCTTAAGATGCACAATGATGAAAGTATAGCTAGTTATTTCCTACATATAGATAAGGTTGTTAATTGTATGAAGAATCTGGGTGAAGATATAAAGGAAGTTACCTTAGTTGAGAAAGTTTTGAGATCCTTTTCTACTAAATTTGAATCAAAAGTGTCTTCCATAGAAGAAAAACAGGATCTGCAGACTATCACTATGACACAGCTTCATGGAATATTAACTGCCTTTGAGATGAGAAAAGGAGGTCCATCAGATATGAGAGAAGTTGCATTTAAAGCTTCAGCAAAAGGAAAGGAAGAACACAATGAATCAGGACATATTTCAGAAGAAGAAGATGAGGTAAACTTTGTCAAGAAGCTTCAACGGGGTTCTGGAAGATTTAGAGGTAAGCTACCCTTCAAATGCTTTGCTTGTGGCAAAGTCAGTCATTATGCTACCAAATGTCCTCATAAAGATAAATATGAAAAAGGGAAGGAATATGCAAAATGGAATAGAAAACAAGTTGTAAATAAAAGAAGTTACTATACTCATGAAGATAGCGATGGTTTATCAAATAGTGATGAAGATGAAAATAGTAATGACTATAGACTTCTAATGGCTTATGATGATGATAATTTTTGGGATGCTTTAGAAGAAGACGACCTTCATGAAGAAATTTCTAAACTCAAAATCTGTTTAGAAGAAAAGAATATGATTATAGATACCTTGACATACCAACTTGCTGAAAAAGAAAAACACAATGAAAAACTAGAATGTGAAATTGTGGGTATAAGAAAGGATCTTGAGAAAACAAAATCTCTCAATCTTAGATTTTCTAAAGGATCAAAAACCTTAGATGAAATTATCAAAGTGCAGTGTTCTCCTCTAATAAAGACAGGTCTTGGATATATTGAAGAAGCATCTCAATCACAGAAGTCGTCAACCTCCACTAAAAGCTATCTTGATGCAGCAAAGACCAGTGAACAGTATGACAATCATCAACAAAAGCATTAAGCAGATCACCAGGTAAATCAAACTCAATTTATTCAAAAGATGAATAGAAGCCACAACCAATTTCAGGTAAATCATACTCAATTTGCTCCAAAGATGAATATCAATAGAAACTACAATCACCAGGTCAATAGATTCGATAGTCGCACGAACTTCTTCAATGGGCAATGTTTTTCATGACATAATTTTGGACGCAAAGCAGCTCAATGTGTTGCTTACAAAACCATCATGACTAGAGAAGCATGAAATCAAAGGAATGTAACAGGGGTCAAGAAAATTTCCTATAATAACTTTTCTCTTCTTGAAAATGAAATAGAATGCTCAATATGTAACAACTTTGGTCATGAAGAATCTGAATGCAGGAGAAAATTTCAGCAATCATCTCAAAAGGAGCAAACTCCATTAAATCCCAAGATATGGAGAAGGAAAGAATCTCAAACAGAAAGATGTGGTATAGCCTTGTATGCAGAAGGACAAGAAAATCAGTGGTACATCGACAGTGGATGCTCAAAACACATGACAAGTGACAAAGAAAAACTTCACTCATATAATGCCTTAGAAAAAGAAAAGAATGTCTCATTTGGAAATGACACTCCTGTTGTCATAAAAGGTAAAGGATCTATTTTCTTGAAAGAAAAGGTTAAAGTTGGAAATGTTATGTATGTAGATGGTTTAAAGCATAACCTGTTGAGTGTCAGTCAAATGTGTGATCAAGGAAATGAAGTGGTGTTTCGATCAAACGGATGTGTTGTTCATGAACTTGATACAGGGGAGACCGTGATCAAAGGTACAAGAACTCCAAACAACTTATACATACTCAAGGGAGGACAACAACAGTGTTATCTAAGCAAAAATGATGAAAACTGGCTGTGGCATAGAAGATTGGGACATCTAAGCTTCTCTCAAATAAGAAAAGCATGCAGATTCAAGGTTGTTCGTGATCTTCCAGATATCAGCATCCCTGAAAATACAATATGAAAACCATGTCAATTCGGTAAGCAAACCAGAGCTCACTTCATTGAAAAAGAAGGGTTAGCTAGTAAGCCTCTTGAACTTGTCCATACTGATTTATGTGGACCATCAAGGAAAAAGTCACCTCGTGGAGAAGAATACTTTATTTTGTTCATCGATGATTTTTCTAGAATGTGTTGGATAGGTCTGCTAAAGCATAAAGATGAAGCATTTGAAAAGTTCCAAGCCTTCAAAGCTTTGGTTGAAAATGAATCAGATCGAAAAATCAAATGCCTCAGATCTAATCGAGGAGGGGAATTTACCTCGAATGAATTCTGTGACTTTTGTGAACAACATGGAATAAAAACGCAATCCTCCACCGCAAGGACTCCTCGGCAAAATGGAGTGGTAGAAAGAATGAACAGAACTGTTCAACAAATGGTTCGAGATATGCTAGATGAATCTGGAACTCCTACAGCCTTCTGGGGTGAAGCTACATTCGTCGTCGTAACTATTCTCAACTAAGAAAATGTTCGGATAAATAGCACTCAAACTCCACATGAACTTTGGTATGGTAAGACTCCTACTCTAAAATACTTTAAAGTTTTTGGAAGCAAATGTTATATCAAAAGGACTGACGAAAAACTTGGTAAGCTTGAGCACAGAGCAGAAGAAGGTATTCTTCTTGGTTACTCTTCCCGAAGTAAAGGATATAAGTGTTATAATAAAAGACTTGGGAAAATTGTTGAAAGTATTGATGTTGTAGTTGATGAAGCATGCAAAAATCGAAAACAAACAAAAACAAAAGATTATGACAATGAAGAAAATGGGGAGTATTTTCCCACATTAAATCACGATGATATTGAAGAAGAAACCAATGAAGCACCAAAAGAAGAGATAATGGTAGAAGAAAAGACTGGTCCAGGTATGTTCAGAAAAATCATCTAGAAACTCAAATCTTAGGGGAAAAAGAGGCAGGTGTATAGACAAGAAGAACTATTACAGAATCCTCAAGCTATCTAGCATTACTATCCTCCATCGAACCTCAAAATATAAATGAAGCAGGCAAAGATGAATGTTAGGTCAAGGCCATGAATGAAGAACTTGAGCAAATTGAAAAGAATAATACTTGGGAATTAGTTCCTAGACCTCATGATAAAAATATTATAGGAACTAAATGGATATTCAAAAACAAGCTGAAATACTTGTTTGTAAAGGGTATGCTCAACAAACAAGAAGGTATAGATTTTGAAGAAAATTTTGCACCTATTGCTAGACTTGAAGCCATAAGGATGTTTCTTGCTCTTTCTAGCTTTCAAAAATTCAAAGTATACCAAATGGATGTAAAATCTGCTTTCCTTAATGGAGATTTAGAAGAAGAAGTTTATAATGAACAACCAGAAGGATTCATTCTTGAAAATGATGTAAAACTTGTATGCAGACTCAAAAAGGCTCTCTATGGTCTGAAACAGGCTCCAAGGGCCTAGTATTATCGTCTTGACAAATATCTACGTCAACAAGGTTTTTCAAAAGGTTCAGCAAATAGCAATCTATATACAAAGATTGACACTGATAAATTGCTAATTATTGTTGTTTATGTTGATCATATCATTTTTGGTAGCAATGAAGAATCCATGAGTCAGAATTTTGCTTCAGTAATGCAACAATAATTTGAAATGTCCTTGCTTGGTGAACTTACCTATTTTCTTGGTCTACAAGTTCAACAGAATAAAGATGGCATTTTTCTTTCACAACCCAAATATCTCAAACAGATCTTGAAAAGGTACGACATGGAAGATTCTAAACCTGTATGTACCCTAATGGTAATAGGACGCAGTCTCAGCTCAAATGATGAATCAGCAGCAATACATCAACCAACTTACAGATCCATGATTGGCAATCTACTTTATCTAACAGGTACCCGACCTCACATCATGAATGCAGTAGGAATAGTTGGAAGATTCCAAGAAAATCCAAAGGAATCACACCTTTAGGCAATGAAAAGAATTTTCAAATATCTTCAAGGAACACAGAACTTTGGTTTATGGTATCCTAGAGATACAGATCTCACTCTTCATGCATATACAGATGCAGATTGGGCAGGAAGTATTGATGACAGAAAAAGCACTAGTGGTGGTGCATTCTATATGGGTTCCAGGTTAGTGTCTTGGTTCAGCAAGAAACAAAGTCCAATTGCGTTATCTACAGCTGAAGCAGAATATGTGGCTTCTGCATCTTGCTGCACACAACTACTTTGGATGATGCAAACCTTGTAAGACATTCAGATCACATGCACTCCACCCATCTCCACTCTATGTGATAATACAAGTGCCATCAGTGTTTCAAAGAATCCAGTCATGCACTTCAAGACCAAGCACATACCCATCAAATATCACTTTCTACGTGAACAAGTGCTTGAATAAAGGGTCAAATTGGAGTATGTTCCCTCCAAAGAACAGGTTGTTGATATATTCACTAAACAACTGCCCAGAGAGACATTTGAATATCTCAGAAAAAATCTGGGAGTAGTTGTTGCATCATCCTGCTGTTAAATCAAAAAAATATTTAAAAGGCTATTATACGCGTGTTTCATGAAGTGGAGTCGCGTACACATGCAGGTTTCTATGGGTAAAGGAACATATATGTGTTTCAGACAAGAAAAACAGTGGGGCGGGATCTAATATGGGTGCTCTGACTAATACTGATGATTAATGTCTACATGCTCTGTTCATTAATTTTATCTTACTGACAAAGATGCTTTGATCATTTAACAATGCACAGGTAGCACAGGTTCAGGGGGAGCATTAGCCTTCACATACATTCAACATTGTTGGCATTATGGTTGCTGAGTCCAGCTATGGCTTCATATATTTATACCATTTATTACTCAAGTCATGTAAAAGTCTAGGAAGTGATATGAGTCCTCTTGGACAAATGATGTAATTTGTATCCCCACTTTACATGGGATGGATGATGTAATATTTCTTGTTTCTGTAATGTATAAACAATTGATGTATCCCCACTTGGTTGGTAGATTGATGTATGTATGAATCATTGGTGATAGGAAGGTCATACTCACTTAGTTGAGTTATAGAGTCATGTTCTTCTTTTGGAAAATATTTTTGCAAACTCTGCATGTGCTCAAGGGGAGCATGGACAGATAAGTGCATCCTAGCATGTACAAAGGGGGAGCATGGACAACATAATGTATATCAAAGGGGGACGATATCTTGGTCTTCCCTTTGCCCTTGATGTCAAAGGGGGAGAGTGACGTGGTGTTGTTGTTGCCATCAAGTCCAAAGGAGGAGATTGTTGGCATTATGATACAGGTGTTGTCCTTAATGGAAACTCACTCAGATGAAAGATCACGGTGCAACATGTCAACAACAAAGAATTACATATTAGACTACAAATAATGAAGAAAGAGAGGTATACTTTGGTTCACCTTGACCAAGCTGTGTATACACGCAGGTTCCCTAAACACAAGTAGCGTATATGTACACATGCACTTTCACAAGAAGGAAAAGCGCGTATATGTTGGAAAACTAAGTTTTTGGTCCGAGGTATTTGGTCCAAGGTATTTTGATCCATGGTATTGGTCCAAGGTATTTGGTCTGAGGTATTGACCCTAGGTATTTGTTCCAAGGTATTGGTCCTAAGTGGTTTTGATCCATGGTATTGAGAAAGGCCTAAAACTATATAAGGAGGAGAAGATCACTAGGCCAAGGTGTGCAAGTATCGAATATTTGATTAAGTGTGAGATCTAGTATGCAAGTTATTAGCCTATGGTGCTTTGCTTGATCTGAACCAAGGATGAACCTTAGTGGTTGATGAGGGATAAGATATAATGATGGATCAGGATCTTAAGGCTTGAAATGAATTATCATTATATGGTTTTATCTTGTATAGTCTAGATCTGAATACTGGCGCATGTGTTATTCTATAAATATTATGATCAGGGTATCACCGAAGTCTGGAATAGCTGCAAAATTATGAATTAATATTTACAGATGTGTACATTAGTTGGCTTTGATAAAAGCATGTATACACGCTGGTTCGACACAGGGAAGTAGCGTATACCTTATGAAGTATGTTTCAGTTGTTTCTATTTGTTGTTGCAGAGTTCTGGGTTCTATTTTGGGTTCTGGTGATTGTATTCTGGTGACAGTGTTCTAAATGATTAGATTCAGGAGTTTCAATGATTGGTTGATGCAGATATACTTGATGATTGTATTGCAATTATGATGTTTTTTATGGGTCTAGTATGAAAATTGAATTAAACGTGGCCTTCAAATTATGGTGTTGTGTTCCAGGAGTATCCAGTCTCAAAATTCATGAAACGTGGTCCTTGGAGGAAGAAAGAAGGTCGTAGCCTTCTGTAGGTCGGCACCTACGTACTAGTAAACATATCGGCTAGTACAAAAGCTAGGGGGTTGTAGCTCCCTTCGAGTAGAAGCTGGAGAACGAGAGAAGTTTGCAGCCTTCTGCAAGTGGATGCCTACGTACTGGTATAAGTCTACACCAGTACAAGATTGTAAACAGATTTTCTTATTACTAAAAGAAGACAAAGACGACGGCAGTAGGTGGTTTTTACCCACATTGGGTTTCCACCTTATATCTTGGTGTTCATGTGTGTTGCTTATGTGTGATGCTTTATTCTTCTTTTACTACACTGTCTAATAAATCTCTGATATACTGGTTAAAGTTCAATACATGATAAACTACCTAAATCAAAAGTTATCTGCATATACGTTGGTTGCTTTAAGTACAGTCACGTGTACACGCTAGTTCACTTAGCTGAAGTAGCATATATAAATCTGTTTGGGAAATTAAATTATTGATCTGATAATACTGATTCACCCCCCTCTCAATATTATTTCCAACATATAGTGCATTTGTATGATCCATAGTTGGCATTGGTCTTGACTTTCCACAACAATCAATATATAACCTCTCTTATACATTTGTTAGATTTATAGTTAGATACATGAGTCCATTTATAAAGATTGCATCTACCCAGTGCAAATTTCATTTAGTTCTATTTCCTTTGCAATGTTGTTTCAAACCGGATTCAATTGATCTTTACTTTCTATTATTTTCTCTTGAATATTGTTTAGTGAGAACAAAGGGATTCTTTTGTTTACTTCCTCTACGAGTAGACAAAGGATTGGCTTCCATTGCACTTCTCAACCACATGCTCCTGGGCGGATCTTTCCTTTGAAAATGAAAATGGTCCATGATGTTGAGGGTCCCCATGGTGGAAAGAGATACAATGAAGCTTCTACCTATTATTCAACAGTGAACATGTTTTTAATAATCCTCATTTCAGTGATAATTTTTTATCTTTATATGTGCAATATATAACCTCTCTTGAAATAGGAACTCTCAATATATAACCTCTCTTGAAATAGGAACAAATCTCTTCCACTGGATAGATATTATATATCTCTTTGTCTCTTGTTGAATCCCCTCATGCTCATTTTCGTGCTAGTTATTACTATCTTATATTAGTAACTACTTGTGATTTATGTTCACTTATTTTCCTTGTTTATTATGTTGTCTTTCATCAAGTAATTACCAAATTAAATGATTATCTTGGTCATACTTGTTGTAGTTGGATTTTCACACCCAAATAAAAATAATTTTCAGATCATAATTCCAATTCAAATTCAGTTTAGTTTATAATTTAGCTTCTACTATGAAACCAATCAACATATTGCATCCTTACAAAATTTACATTGTGATATGGTTACAAAAATTAATTAATGCCATCCCTATCCTTGATGGCCTCCATTTCTTGCATTGCCCAAAATTGTTGAGTCTCCTACCTGACCCATGTATGGTGGACTACCCAAGATTGGTTGATTAGGATGTGCTTGAATGTTACCATATCCTTGACTCCAATTTTCTCCTTGTAGCCATGGAGGGATTGAGTAGCCCAAGTGTCCACTTGTGTTACTATTCCCAGCACTAAGTGCAGGTGTCATATATATACAGTTAGGATTTAAACCTACACTGGTAGAGGTATATGAGATGGGCATAACCCCTGGTTGATAGCGGGGAACTTGGATGTTAATCAGCTCTTGGTATGATGGTGTGTGCTCTGCAATGTGGTCCACCGTGTTTGACATCATCCTATTTTCCTCAAACTAGCTTGGACCATAGACTTCCCTGCTTGTTAAGCCCTCCTCCTCTTTCCAACACTTCTTGAACCTTTCTTGCCTCCCTCTCTTGACTTGCCAATTTTTTTTTATGTTCCTTATCTTCCCTTTTTTTCTCTTTCCATCATTTCCTTTGAGCGAGCTTCTGTTGTTGTAATCCTTGCAGCTCTCTTGTCCTTGGCCAACTCATTCTTTCTCTTTTTAGTTTCCTGAATTTCATTTTTTTACGTTCAGACTCAAACAATAATTTCATATAATCTTCAGATGTAAGCAACTGTGAACTCCTCCCCAAACGAAAACAATCTGTAGTTGAGTGCCTTGATGAGGCCTTCACTCTCTCTACTAGTAGCTTTAGGAATGCACCAAGTATTCTTTGATTTGTTGTCCCATGCTCCCTAGGATCTGACACTTGGCTTTCAACCTCCAGTACAACTGATTGGCCCCCATTGTTGGCTTCTTCAGGTACTTCATGTTGAACAAGCTCCTCTTCCAGTGAGCCATTGTCCACAAAATAATGAACAAGTTCAGTGTTCAACTCTGATGGTTGTGAAGGCATGTCCATGCTTTCCTCATTGGTGGTAGACACATTATGTGTGTTGATATTCATCATGGCCTCTGCCAACCATGATGGTGGGCTTACCTGGGTTGGCATGCTCAATTGCTCATCATTTAATCCTATTGCATTATCATTTGAAATCAAGTTTGCATTTTCATTCGCTTCATCAACTACCTCATATGGAATATCACATGCGAAATTAGCAGGTGGTTTAGTGGGTGTGACAGCCTCCATGATATTGATAGTTGGTTCATGACTGGATTGTGTCTCACTCACATGCTCATCATCATCACCACATAAGTGCCCTTCATAAAGGGACATTATACCTTCAGTAGTAGCAACATATTCTTGGGCATCAACATGGTCTTGTAAGTTCTCTGCTTCTTGACCTTCCACATAAAATGCTTCGCTACAACCAGTATCATGCATAAGAGCATCAACATTAAGTGGCCATATACCAGTCCTCCTAAATCCAGCCTTGATATTAGAAGGTGTGAGAGCCCTTTTAAATGCTTTACTTGCAAGTTCATCTAGCTCAAACCTCTTTACTTCCACCCCTGGAATCTTTGCCATCCACGAAGCTCGCTCCACCCTGAAATAATTCTTGAAAGGACCAAACACACTGACATAAAGGGGTTGAAATCTATGAGTGGTATGAGTCGGAAATGTTAACAAGCCAATGCAAAAATTGTTGGCCTTCTCAACTGTCTGCACAGCCATGTGGCTTCCATGGCCATGTAAAATCAGTAGGTGTCTATTTTCAGGTGAGACACCACCTGGTATAGATGCAACAAAGTGAAAAAGCCAATCCAAGAATAGTTCCTTTGTCATCCATGCATGGGGATGTGTCGCCATGCATGCACCTAGTTCACAGTTCTGTATATAGTTTTTTAGTATTGTTTTACCTTTGAATAGAGAAAATCTTGGGATTGAAGAACTAATTGCATTGAGACAAGAAAGAATAGTGACTGCTTAGGGGCAACGACTCACACTGAGTTTTCTGTGTGCCGATCAACTTTGAGTCTTTACATATTTATGGGTTTGTTGGCAACATACAACTCCTAGGGGACCCCCTTGAGACTAGAAAATTACCAGTCCAAACAGAGAGGCATAGTCATGGTAAGGCTAGATGGCCTATAATTATTAGGCAGGTCCACTTATGCATATTTGCATGATAGCACTCTAAAACCTTCACTTTAGGTTTATGCAGGACTTTGACAAACCTTAACGGAAATAATATAGCATGTTCTCAAAGCTATTACAGTTTGGGTTTTCCATGCTAATGGTGCACTATATGCGTTCAATGTTGCCCCCACTGTGGTGTAATTCAACCTCAAATAATATTTGGTTTGGTTCTATTATGCCTTATCTCTGGTTCTTAGAATCTATTGGCTCAATAGTTGTTAGATGTGTTGCAATGTTTGGTTTTCTTGATACTTATTTTGATTTCAGATTCACCTCAGGCACATATCTTTTTAGTTTTGTCATTCTTCACTCATTTTTATACTGTTGGAGGCATCTGATCTCAACGATCATTAATATAGGTAAAAACTTGTCCTTGTTGTTGACTGCTTAGGGGCAACAGCTCACACTAAGATTTATGTGTGCTAATCAACTTTGATTCTTTACAAATTTATGGGTTTGTTGGCAGCATACAACACCTAAGGGACCCCCTTGACACTGGAAAATTACCAGTCCAAATAGAGAGGCGTAGTCGTGGTAAGGCTACGCAAGTCCACTGATGCAGATTTGCATGATAGCACTCTGAAACCTTTACTTTAAGTTTATGAAGAACTTTGACAGACCTTAACGAAGATAATATAGCATGTTCTCACAGTTATTACATTTTGGGTGTTCCACACCTGATGGTGCACTATATGCCTTCACTGTTGCCCTCTTATATGCAGAAACTCAGCATGGTTCATAAATCAATTGAACATAAGTGCAATCTGTCACTTTCAGGTCCAAAATATCCAGCTTATCCAATTTCAATTCTTCTCTAATTGGAATAGCTAGTCCTCTAATTCCTTGTAGTTTTGCTCCTGCAATCTTGTAGTTATCTCGCTTTAATTTGGTATTGTAATAATTTGATATTGTAGAAATTTTGAATAATATAACACTTATTCATAGAGATTACCCTGATTATACACTATTTGTGGAATGCATGCATAATACATAACCTTCTCTACGTTGATCATCAATTTGCGGAATTAAAAAAACAATCGCATGCGCACATTGAAACATCAATCGCACATATCAACGCAATATGTAATGGGGAAAGCATACAGCTGAAAACCCCCAACTATCTATATATTATAATGATAGAGAACATGTAACAATACATAGTACAATACTCCTCACAAGTACTCAGTACTATCTCCACCTGCTACACACAAACTAGCTCAGATCTGAACAAGTCACGGGTTCAAATCTCCTCCACTGTTTTCCTGCCTCTACTGCGCAATCCTAGTTGAGAATAGATCAGATCCAAGTTTGAATTCCCTTGGCTTGTACTACACAATCCTCATTGGAAATCCCCATCAATGATTTTTCAAATCTCATGCACAGCTATAGTCACAACTGATAGTAGTCTCACCCTTTCACCCACCTCTAACACTTGTCTCCACTGAACTATCCATGCACTGAGTTAACTAATGTATTCTTTAGTTGATTTATGAGCTAATAATTAGTGAATTAATTAATAATTAATTCACATCACTCATCACTAGTGTATTTGGCAGTTAGACTAAATACAACTAGTTCAACTAAGTCAAACTGAACACAACTCCATCAACTCCTCAATCAACTCCACCAAACTCAATCACTTGAGTTCTAACTGAATTCCATCATGCAATAGCTCAACTAACCCATAGGAAAAGTGTATTTCCTTCTGGAAATTGCGTGTGCCACATCCGTAGCTCAAACTAAAGTGCTGCAAGAGGATAAGATAATGTTTATAGTCCAAATATTATTAAGAGCTAATAATATTCGACTGTTCTATTTTTTGACTGGCATTCTAAAAATAGACTCCGCCCATATGTCTAAAAACAGAGGTCCATCTATTTTTACCAACATGACCAATCATCCATAAATAGCATCCTGCAACTCATAGACCATGATCCATATGTCTAAAAATTGACATAGTCTAAAAATAGACTTTGCGCCAAAAATAGCCTGCAGGCCCACTTAGTGAAGGCGACTTATTTTCACTAAGCTCCATCATCTTGCTGCATTTTCAACACTCCCTCTCAACAAGATATGGATTATCTGCAACCCCTATCCTGCCTCTGTGGTATTCGAATTTTCTCCTGGTGAGCGCCTTGGTCAAGATATCAGCATCCTGATCCTCCGTGGGAATGTATGAAAGTAACATGATTCTCCGCTGCACACAATCTCTGATATGATGGTACCTGATGTCGATGTGCTTGGATCTATCATGAAATACTGGATTAGCCGAGAGGTTAATGCAACTCTGATTATCACAATAAATCACAATAGGCTCCAAGTGTGACCCGAACAACCTGACCAGGATCTTCCTCATCCATATAGCCTCGCATGCAACCAAACTTGTTGCCATATACTCGGCCTCTGCTGAACTGAGCACCACGGATCTCTCCTTCCTGCTGTACCAAGAAACTGTTGTCGACCCGATACTGAAGATCCCTCCAGATGTGCTCTTTCTGTCTGTTGGGCTCCCTGCCCAATCTGCATCCGTGAAGCCACATAGCTTCACCTCATCCTCCTGTCTGTACCACAATCCATATCCCGATGTGCCTCTGAGATAACGCAATACATGCTTGCATGCCTTCCAGAAGAGCTTGGTTGGCTTAACCATAGCTTGTAAAAGATGGTTAACAACATAGCATATATAGGGTTGTGTATTGACCGGATACATAAGCGACCCCACCAACTGTCGATAAACAGTGGCATCCACTACCTCCGCTGAAGTAGCATCCTCCTTCCTCCAACCTCCAAGAAGAGGAGTATCAATAGGCTTCCAGCCATGCATGTTGAACTTCTCCAGTATCTCCTAGGCATACTTACCCTGAGAAACAAATAGTCCATCACTGCGCTGCCAAATTTCCAATCCCAGGAAATAATGAAGGAGGCCCAAGTCCTTCATCTCAAACTCTCTAGCAAGATCCTCCTTGCATGAAAGTATCAACAGCTCATCTCCTGTCAAAATCAAATCATCTACATAAAGTACAATGATCAGCAACTTACCCTCCACCACAATCTGGTATAGGTTAGGATCCGCCTCACTCTTGGAGAATCCAAGTCCGGTGAAATAACTGTCTATCCATGTTTACCAAGCACGAGGTGCTTATTTCAACCCATACAACGCTCTCTTGAGCATGCACACATGCGACTCGCTGCTGAAGATCTCGAAACCTTCGGGCTGCTCTATGTACACCTCCTCCTCAATGACTTCGTTGAGGAACGTAGTCTTCACATCCATGTGATGGATGTGCCACCTCATCTGCGCTGAGAGAGCAAGAATCGTTCGTATGGAAGAATACCTTGCGACAGGTGCAAAGGTCTCCTCATAATCGATCCCCTCTATCTGTGAGAAGCCTCGGGCAACAAATCTTTCCTTGTACTTCTCCACACTCCCATCAGCTGCCTGCTTCACTTTGTAGATCCATCTCAAACCCACCACTGATGTCCCCTCCGATCTTGGGACAATATCCCATGCATTATTTCTGACAATTGAATCATACTCTTCCACCATGGCATCTACCCATGCAGGATCCTCCACAGCTTCCTTGAAAGAGGATGGCTCAGTTACGACACATTTGCTCACAAGAGCCATGTATCCAGTGTACTGATCAGGTGATTGTCTCTGTCTGCGCTGTCATGTAGGTGGTCCTACAACCTTCTCTGCATCTTGAGCCAGTCGCTCAGCTTCTGTAGTGCGCTTTCGCCCTCTGATGGTTGGTGCTGAATGAGTGGTCTCTTCCACTCCATGAACTTCATCTTGTGGATGATCCACATCTTGAATCTCATCCTTAGGAACTAATAGCTCCTCATCTACATGCAAGTGTGGCTCCCTCTCAAGTGAACACTTCATGGCTTTCCCCTCCTGAAATTTGATATCTCGTCGCACAATAGTCTTGCGACTGTCTGGAAAATACACACGATAGTTATGGGGCGCATCAGTGCACCCCACAAATATCCCAACCTCTGCGGTCGGCTCCAGCTTCTTCCTAGCATCCTTCATCACATGCATGTAAACAGGAGAACCAAAAATCCTCAAATGGGAAATATCAAGCCTCTTACCAGAATAAGCCTCCTTGGGTGTACTCATGCCAAGTATCTTGTGAGGACAACGGTTCTGCACATATACTGCAGTATTGCATGCCTCCGCCCACAAGTGAAGGGGTAGGCCCTGATCATGTAACATCACCCGTGCAACACCCACGATCGTTCTGTTCTTCCGCTCAACAACCTCGTTCTGTTGTGGGTTATGGGGAGCTATGAGCTCTCTTCAAATCCCTTCTAGACTGCAGAAGTCCTTGAACTCGCCAGAGATGAATTCACCACCATTGTCGCTCCTAAGAGCCTTCACCTTCTTCCCTGATTCCTTCTCAACCAGTGCTTTGAACTCACAAAACTTTGAGTATGTCTCGCTCTTCTTCTGCATGAAGAAGATCCAGCACTTTTAAGAGAAATCATCAACAAAGATCACATAGTACTTGTGCTTTACTGTCGAAGCTACTGAGAAAGGTCCACACACGTCTGTGTGAATTCTCTCAAGGATCGTCATGGCGCGACTATCCTTCTTGTGAAAGGTGGATTTCACAAATTTTCCCAAAGTACACCCCTTGCACTGATCTGACTGCGCAAGAGTGCCTTTAGGAAGCCCAGTAGAAATCTGATGCAGTATCTTCAAGGCTCCATGGTGAAGGTGGCCCAATCTCCGGTGCCATAGCTCGCCATCATCCCGGCTCACCAATCCTTCTGCCTTGCATGCCATTGCTGCGCAGCCATCTACATGCAATTGATAAAGGTTCTTGACTTGAACCCCTATCTTCCGGGTTTCTCCAATTGTCTTACTGTGCAGGAAATCCTTTCCCTCGCTGAAGATAACATCATATCCCTTGTCTTCTAACATCGCCACAGAGATAAGATTCTTCTTCAATCCTGGAACATGCATCACTTCCTTCAATACGAAGGGTTTACCAGACTCCCTCTCAAAGGAAATGGTACCGATACCGGTCGCATTGTATCTACCATCATCGCCCATCTCGATGTGCACTCCAAGATCTTTCTCATCCAGATTAGAAAACAAATCTCAATCTCCTGTCATGTGAAAAGACGCACCACTGTCCAAGAACCATACCGATCACATCACACTTGATACTAAGCATGCGATCAGCGAAAAATCCAGCTCAAACTGCGAGGCTAAGGCCTCTCCTGCTGCAGATCCAGCAACTTGCTTATTTTTCTTCTTCTGTGGACAATTTGTGGCATAATGTCCATGCTGGTGACAGTGAAAGCACTTCACCTTGGACATGTCTTGCTTCTTGCCTTTCGCACCAAAATGAGAAGCTTTCTTGTTCTTCCCCTTCTTTGCTTTGGCAGCCAAAGCGCAATTTTCTTCATCAGATGCCTTTGATGAAGATCCGTCCCTGGTATTCCGCCTGATCTCCACTTGCACAAGATCAGACCAAAGTCTCTCCCATCCTGGCAATTTCTCCCGACCATTAACAAAGTCCTGATAGGAATGCCAACTCTTCGGAAGACCAAGGAGAGCCAAGCTCACCAAGTCCTCATCATCGACAGTCACCCCCACACTTTCCAGCTCATCCCGGCATTGGGTGAACTTCGTGAGATACTTGGGCATACTGTCTCCTTTCTCACACTTAATGTTTCTGAGTTTATCCTTGAGCGCCAACTTCCTCTAGTCGCTCTTGCTTTGGAATAAATCTATCAACGCTTTCCACATCAAGTATGGAGAAGCCTTTCCATGCCGGCTGGATACAATGTGATCCTTCACGCCCTCCAACAGAATCCTTCGACACTTTATTGTCTTCTTTTGCTAAGCCTCAACGTGAGCAGCATCAGTAGGCTTTGGTACCTCAGCCTCTATGAACTCCTTCAACCCATTGTCATCTAACACCGCCTCCATCCTGTCTTTCCATGCAATATAATTCGAGTTGCCTTCAAGGGCATACTCCAATCGCAATCCGTTGAAAGACATTTCAACTTCGACACCAAGAAAACACTGTTGCAAATTCAAATTCCACTAGTACAAAACTCAATCGCTTCTGATCTAAAATTCATGAGAACAAAGTATTTCTCGTACAGAGATTGACTGTATGGGCATTTACCAGATATCTCACCTTCCAAAAGAAGGATGAATCCAGAGGCTACCTGGCCCGATTACAGACTCTGCCTGAAGAAATAAAATGTAATCACTTTCTGAATAATAGATCTGATGATCAACCTCGCTCTGATACCATGTAGAAATTTTGAATAATATAACACTTATTCACAGAGATTATCCTTATTATACACTATTTGTGGAATTCATGCATAATACATAACCTCCTCTACATTGATCATCAATTTGCGGAATTAAAAAAACAATCGCATGCGCACATTGAAACATCAATCACACATATCAACACAGTATGTAATGGGGAAAGCATACAGCTGAAAACCCCCAACTATCTGTATATTATAATGATCGAGAACATGTAACAATACATAGTACAATACTCCTCACAAGTACTCAGTACTATCTCCACCTGCTACACACAAACTAGCTCAGATCTGAACAAGTCACAGGTTCAAATCTCCTCCACTGTTTTCCTGCCTCTACTGCGCAATCCTAGTTGAGAATAGATCAGATCCAAGTTCGAATTCCCTTGGCTTGTACTACGCAATCCTCAATGGCAATCTCCATCAATGATTGTGCAAATATCATGCATAGCTATAGTCACAACTGATAGTAGTCTCACCCTTTCACCCACCTCTAACACTTGTCTCCACTGAATTGTCCATGCACTGAGTTAACTGATGTATTCTTTAGTTGATTTATGACTTAATAATTAGTGAATCAATTAATAATTAATTCACATCACTCATCACTAGTGTATTTGGCAGTTAGACTAAATACAACTAGTTCAACTAAGTCAAACTGAGCACAACTCCATCAACTCCTCAATCAACTCCACCAAACTCAATCACTTGAGTTCTAACTGAAGTCCATCATGCAATAGCTCAACTAACCCATAGGAAAAGCGTATTTCCTTCTGGAAGTTGCATGTGCCACATCCGTAGCTCGAACTGAAGTTATAGTCCAAATATTATTAAGAGCTAATAATATTCGATTGTTCTATTTTTTCACTAGCAGTCTAAAAATAGACTCCGCCCATATGTCTAAAAATAGAGGTCCATCTATTTTTACCAACATGACCAATCATCCATAAATAGCATCCTGCAACTCATAGACCATGATCCATATGTCTAAAAATAGACATAGTCTAAAAATAGACTTTGCGCCAAAAATAGCCTGCGGGCCCACTTAGTGAAGGTGACTTCTTTTCACTAAGCTCCATCATCTTGTTGCAGTTTCAACAGATATTCTAATAATTAAAAGAGAATTTCTAAACCAGTGGGTATGTTATTCATTTAGATATGCTTCTCTAACCAGACAGTGAATCTACTGACATCAGAATTTGCTCTTTGAAATGATATTATTTGTTATTATAGAAGTATGATATTGAATTGCACGGGTCAGATTTGAGGTTATAGTGGCATTGAAATAGGTTTCTGAATCAGTGGGTATGTTATTCATATAGAAATTATTCTCGATCTTGTGATCTATTTAACAAGTGATATTGGTTGTAATGACTTTAATTTACTCTTGTTTCTCAACAAAAATAACATTATTCAACAAAAACATACATGTATGTCTCCATCAAATAATGAATAGAATGAATGTAACATTGTGCACACACTTTGTTTGTATGTCTCTAGCAATTGATGAATAGAGTGAGTGCAACAGTGTGCACACACTCTATTTGTATGTTTCCAACAACTTCTGAATAGAATGAATGTAATAGTGTATGAACACTTTGATTATAAGTCTCCAATAGTTGATGAGTAGAATGAATGTTTAAAATGAAAATGAGTAAGAGTTGGTGTTTTATAGTTTTTTCATATAGAATTTAATTGGTAGGGAAGATTGGCATGGATTGCCATCGCCCAAATTCAAATGTGTGGCCTGGATTGATTTGTACATGATCAAATCGTTGATAATCTTTGATGGTTTATCCTTGTGCTTTTTTGTTTTTAATTCTTGAATTGAAAAATCTAGTGTGTTTAATACTCGAATTTAAAGGGTTGGTGTCATTTATTGCATCCTCTGAACTAATTCATGAATTGAATGTTGTCATTTATTGTCTTCAATAGGTTGAATGGTTAAACACACATGTACATATGGCTGACACACATTTCATCTATTCTTGTGCAGGTATTATTGAGCAATGGGATGTGTTGCTCCAGTGGAAATAAGTAGGTGATTGTTTGATGGGATAGGTGTACTCCTGAATAGAATTCAATGGAATGTTTTGTAGTGCATTTTGACTTATTTGGTAATTCAAAGCTGGAAATACTTGGGACATTATGTCTTGTCAACATATGATGTTAAGATTTGGTATTTGACACTTGTTGGCTCAATCAATATGTGGATCCATTTTAAACTAAATTATATAATTTAATATAAACTATTTATATGCATATTTTTGATGATTTATAGATATTTTTTTATGAATGTGTAAACTCTCCCTTATACAAAACGTAAAATAAAATACAAATAAACATAGCCACTTATCCTCCCACCGGATGCGCCATCCTTATACCCAAATTATCCACTTGTCTCAACGCCTTCAACCCCATGTCTTGTCAATTTGGGCTATGGTCCATCCAAAGTGACTAAGTATCTACATATTTAGGTTGACAGATTACATACCACGTATGTACTTATCTGCTGCCATTGTGTCAATCACAGCTGCCGTTCCTGACGCGGGGACGCCCATTTCGTCCTCCCATATAAATAAAATTCTCTCCAGGAAACGAAACCGTGTGGAAATGGGGCAGGTGGGTGGCTGAAGATTTGGATGAGGGGATCCAGCTGCTTCCAGACATGTGCCAACAGGCAAATATCTGTTATTGATTTAATTTGACTAATCCAAAAATGGTCCCTAATCTAAAGAAACCGGACACATCTAAAGGCCCAGATTCATGCAAGCAATGTGATTTTAGGAATATTATTAATAGTCAGTCCAGTTTCCTCAACTGAGGATAATAATAGTATTCAACACCCATTCAAAATGTCTTTTGAAGGTGGTATATAGATTTTCCTCGAGAGATGAAGTTTTGTGAATACGAGTGCAGAACGTGCTTTGTAAATGGTAAAGTTTTTATTGAGAAATTTCGTAGCACCAACTCCCATAAGACTATCAAATAAGACTGCATTTCATGTATTTGTTTTTAAATTTTTATTTAATAAAAGATCTAGTCGTTCATAAGATGATGAAGTATATAAGTAGTATTGACATATAATTAAAAAAAAATAGTGATAGCTATCATAGCTTGTTATTTAATTTATATGGTTATTAGTCCCTGCCATCTGGCATTAGGCAGGGACTATTGTAATCGATATGGGTGGATTTAGCATTAGTTTCTATTTAGCTGCGCGGTTTTATTCGCCATTTATCATAAGGTGCCGAGATTACCTAACTTCCATTTCCACCTGACTACCTAAGTTCCATTTCCACCGCTCGCTTCGCCATCTTATTTGGCCTCTTCCCGAGGCGGAAGAGGCTTGATCATAGCTTAAATTGCTTTTATGCGCAGTGCATTCTCCCTAACCGTCAACCGTCGGGTTTTAATGTTAACATTAATTCCAATCCATTATTTCGTATTCTGCAGGGGTATGCTAAAGTTTCGTAAGATTTGGTGTTAAGCTGCAGGTGTCCGATGCGGGCAGGTGTCACGGCCACTGCATGTACTGCCCACATGGCCACTGCATGTTTCGTTCCTTTCTGCTTATGATGTTTGTTATTCTGGCTGATTTTCGCTTAGAGCTCTCTGAGCTCGCTCGGTTAAGGTTCGATTGCAGGCACATCTCTCCTATTTTGTGGCAGGTTACCTACCAGAACTCAGTCAATATCCAAGCTCAGGTAATTCTCGTCCACGTTCTTTTTTGGTGTTATATTCGCAACACTCTGCATTCTTTTTTGGTTCTTTATCATGATCATGCGGCCCTTATGGCATATGAATTTCAGACAGTTAATTTGCTAAGGATACACGATATAGCTCGCTCGGTTAAGGTTCGATTGCAGGCACATCTCTCCTATTTTGTGGCAGGTTACCTACCAGAACTCAGTCAATATCCAAGCTCAGGTAATTCTCGTCCACGTTCTTTTTTGGTGTTATATTCGCAACACTCTGCATTCTTTTTTGGTTCTTTATCATGATCATGCGGCCCTTATGGCATATGAATTTCAGACAGTTAATTTGCTAAGGATACACGATATAGCTCGCTCGGTTAAGGTTCGATTGCAGGCACATCTCTCCTATTTTGTGGCAGGTTACCTACCAGAACTCAGTCAATATCCAAGCTCAGGTAATTCTCGTCCACGTTCTTTTTTGGTGTTATATTCGCAACACTCTGCATTCTTTTTTGGTTCTTTATCATGATCATGCGGCCCTTATGGCATATGAATTTCAGACAGTTAATTTGCTAAGGATACACGATATATTTTGTACTTAGCTGACCTGAGGCAATTTCGCAGACTTTAATGCCATGAATTGCCTTTTGCTAGTGCTTATGCTGCCACCGTTGTGGCTCTTTTTTCTGTAAAAAAAGCCCTGTTTGTGCATACATGAGCTTACTATTGAAAATAAATAAATAAAAGCAGACAAAAGACTACGGTGATCTATTACGCATTTGCTATGACCAAGCGGGGCGCCATGGCAGCCATTACTTACATGACTTGCGCAGGTTCTTTCTTAAAATCCCTATTATCCTTACGATTCTGACTGTAAAATAATAAATTCAACAGTTCTGTATGTGCCAATCTCAATGATAGTTTCAACGCTAGTTATCTCTCTACATATTTTAATAATTTTTCCTATATTGATGTTAATATTTCCTACTGTGTATAACTGGTTGAATCACAATTACAATACTCACCGCAATGTCATAAATTGATGCAGTTAACCTGGAGTCAGAAGTAGCCCTGCCAAAGCCTACTAAGGATTTCTGAGTCGTCACTCCAGAAAATAAGCTATCAAACCATGCATGAGGTTCTTCTCCTCCTCTGGTGTGAACTGATACAACTACAGTGCTATTCATCAATGCAACTTCAAGTTTTTTGGGATCAACTGGCTTGACAGAACCATCATCCATAATCTCAGGGAATTGATCACAATTCTGCTGGGTGGTTCTCAGAAGGGCTGCAAGCTTATGTACATTGACGTCCAGTGGATTGGTGCTCACATGGATTGGAGGAAGCGTTACTCTTCTGGAAGATGGCTGGATGCCTTCGGCCCTTACAATTGTATTCCTTGGGTTTAGTATTCTCAGAGGAGATGATACCCAGCTTCTATATTTGTTCAATTCATACGTTTTAGCGGCAGAAACCGGTGCTGAAATGTGATATGGTTACCTCTTGCTTAACCATGAAATGGCTAGGCTCACGAATCTTCTTCCGTCTCCTTCAAGGGAAATACAAGATTCCATACAAGATTATTTTCTCACCTTCAATGAGATTTTGTATCACAATGTTGTAAACCATATTTTCTCATCGTCTTCACAAGAATGAAATGCTTCTGCCATTTAAATGTATTATTATATGAGGCTTTGTTGTGAGTCGTATCTTTGCAGCTTTATGTTGACGTGCCTTCGGACTTTCAGACAAGACTCAAAGCGTCGTATGCGGGTATCAAGCCTCTCTTCTTCAAAGGGGTAACTACAGAGTTCAGTGCCACGAAATCCTTCACAAGTTGACAAATCTCAGCTCAGAAGCATACACCATTTGGTAGACATGCAGGTTGTGGTTCAGCATGAGCGATACGTGGCTGTGTTTATCATGAAAAAACAATCATGTGGGTGCCTTATTGCTTTGACACTAGCACAGGACGGTGGGACCTTCTTTTGTGACGTGGCGTCTCTTGCCTTGCGTGATGTGGCTGGATTCAAGAAGTGCCTTATCCAAACTAGACCCAGAGACCTCACAGCGAACCCCAGATTGAAACTGTCCGTTCAACCCAGTTGACCTAACGCACTGGGTAAGGTATGACATCTGTTTATGTACCGAGATGTTAAATTATATGTCTATAGGTCTCCTTTTATAGCACGTCAGGTTTCTTTTTTAATATGAAGGGTTTGAAGCGCAAATACGTATGTAATGCCATAATAGCATAACTAGATATGGTTTACTGGTGCTCTATGTGGTTTGGGGAGTTTAACGTGCAAATTAAGAAAAAACAGATCTGTTTTCTTTACCCAGCAAAAAGTCATAATCAGTGCTGAAAAAATGGGGAAAATGTCTTGTTTTCTTCTCTGTTCTACATAACATACCCGGCGTTAAATATTATGGGCAGAAGAAGATACATGAAAAACACCTCCTCGCTGAATATCAAAGCATGCGAGTTTTTTCCTTGGCTAAATAGCAATAATATTAGTCCAGTGCACAAACCCTATCATCACAGAGAAAATCAATATAAAAAACTCATGAAAAATACTCTTACTGTAAAGTTTTATCCACCATTCCAGTACATCTGCAAACAAGCAAATACAGTTGAACTTGTAGATCACAGTGTCTTCTTTTTAATCCTTCGAAGCTTTGATAAGTTTCTCTTTGCTCTAAGACAAAACTGGATCTTCCTTGTAGTCTTGCAATATTAGTCACTGCTTTTTTTAAAATTGCAGCCTCTCTTTTTGAGTTTGAGAGCTAGACACAGAATCATACAATATTACTGTGTACTCTGTTTTATTCAACTAGTAGTTGGTCAGATGTTTATGATCATTTTGGAAGAAAATCTGCTCACAGATCTTCATACAGATGACAGTGGCAAGCTTAGCAGAAATGAGTTACTTGAAAAATCTTATGTTCCAGCAGTTGGATGTGAATAAAGATGGTAAAGTTAGCAAATCAGACCTGCGGTCTTTAGAAGCCAATGAAACAGTTGAAAAATCTTCTCAGCAGGAAGTCTCTTTTAACATTCGGTAAGAAAAGGAAAAGGCTCATTCACAGCTGTAGAATTTTGAACACTTTGAACATTGTGGCTGAGATAGTAGATACTAGTTTGCTAAATTCCATGGGTAAGGTTCTCCAGTCTATCCACTGCCGAGACAAATAGCATTGTGCATTTTTTGGAAGCTGCCAGTTCTCACAGAAAATGAAAATGCTGCTTGTTTGGCTGAGAAAATTGCAGAACAGTTCAAAGGTCAATCTTGTAATAATGCTAGTTGTAATAATGCTACTAGTGGCAATGAACCTCAATTTTCAAACTATTCGCAGTTACCATAGCTATGACACATCACGTATTATGCAGGCTCGACTTAGTGCAGGGACTCGCTGCATCGCAGCCTGCCTTGTTTAATTTATATAAGGTTGAGAATATCTAAAACCAAAATAGAGTAGAGGTAGCAAACACACAAAATAAATATTTAAATTATTTAATGTATATAATATTGATAATTTGTGAAGTCAAAATTGAATAGAGTCGAAAATACACCTAATAAATATTTAAAATATATAATTTTAAATATGATATTTTTATTTTTGTTGATAAAATTTATTTTAAAGTATGGTTAAATAATAATAATAATATATCTAAATTTAAATTCAAATAATAAATATTTAAAATATATAATTTTAAATGTGATACTTTTATTTTTATGGATAAAAATTATTTAAAAAAATTGTTAAATAATAATATATTTAAATTCAAATTCAAATTATATAATTTTTTAATCTCTAATTATTAAACATTTACAAGGTTCAGATTTTTTGAGGTCTAAATTTCTTTTAGAGTGTAAAACTTCATCTCAAGAGATTTGATCCTTTTGAGGTTTGATAGATTTGAGGTTAAGATGGGCTTACACTGGTTATGGAAAGAATTACACATATCTTTGATAAATGCTTAGGTAATACAATTCTTTGTGATATTGTAATTTTTAAATGTCTAAATTGATTTTTTAACACAAATACATTCAATGCTTTGAAAATCCCGTTGACAACTCCTTTCTTCTTCTTCTTTTTATAATTTCACCACTAATTTTTATTAGTTTCCAAAAAAAAATTACATTGGTAAATCCTTCACACTAAGTTTTATCCTAGAGAAATGACCAATAACTTCCAAGAAATAGTACAAAAAAATGCCAACTTGATTAACTTTCCCAAGGAGTGAACTTTGTGAGTACTCTTGATAACAACAAAAATAATACTTGACTTAGTGGTTTTCCAACAAAACAAAATAGTCATAGATATGACATATTAGAGTTTACAATCTAACAACAACTAACATACTTAAAACTAGACGATAGTACTGCCAACAGAGAAAGATACGAGTCGTACTGCCAACAGAGAAAGATACGAGTCAATTCACAGATGGACTTATCCCTTTGACAACTTCGAAGTGTGTACACTAAAAAATGACCAAAACATAAAATAGTTAGACAACTCAATTACTTTATATATGTGTGTGTGTGTATGTATGTGTGAGATATTGAAATATTTTTAACAATATATATTGAATTTTTTTTAAATAGTTAGACAACTCAATTACTTTTTATATATGAATGAAAACATATATTGATTTTTTTATTTAAATATTACATATCTATTTGGTATTGATAATTTTTTTAAATAGTTAGACAACTCAATTACTTTTTATATATGAATGAAAACATATATTGATTTTTTTATTTAAATATTACATATCTATTTGGTATTGATAATTCATCCCCTTCTTATTAAAAACACATTTTTTTTTTTACTTTCATATATATATTATAATCTAAGTATAAATAACACATCTCCCTTTTATTAAAAACTCATTAATTTTTTTTACTTTCATATATATATATTATAATCTAAATATTATATATATAAATGGTTTATCTATAGCGTTGCACTTCTATCCCATCTAGGAAGCAACTTCCATGAATGACTATACAACGGGGTCCTTACCAACTAATCATTTTACACTTCCTACTTCGTGTAGCTTGCTACGTGTAGTGAGTGGGAGCTTAGCTTTTGTATAGGTATGTGTTCTTGGATTGTTGTTGCATACTCGGCTCTATTGTAGCTGCTATTACCATTTTTTTTATCTACCTTATTGGTCAATGAAGTTTTATGACAGTATGCCTCTAGGAATCCATGGTACTTTAAATTTCATGATTTTATTTCAGGTTGAGCACAATATCTTTATGCGTCCATTCCACATGTTGGGTGTAGGTGGCGTATTCGACGACTCTCTATTTAGTGATATGCATGGTTTTTTGGTAACTTCCTGTTTGATCAAGGAAATTACTGAGAATCGGTCCGCAAATGCAGGTTACAAATATGGGGAAAAACCTACACTGAAATTGAAATTGACATTGCAATATATTAGATAACATATATTTTCAAATATTTTATTGAAGAGTTATATTGAAATATTTCTTAAAAAAAATAAAAGAATTATACATGCTTGTGAGAGATTTTTTGGCGAAAATCACATGAAATACCATTTGTCGACGCGTTTCGAACCAACCACAAGACGATGAACCACACTGGTTGGTTCGAAACGCGTCGACAAATGGTATTTCATGTGATTTTCGCCGAAAAATCTCTCACAAACTTGATATGGATCACAGAAGCCTAAACTCTATAATTATACATGCTCTATGTGCTAAAAAATAAAAACATAAAAGTTAAAAAAAAAATAAAAATTAATCACTTTATTTCTTTATAAAAAGTTGATATAAAATCATGTTTCTTAAAATGTATATCAAAAAAAAATTATTTATAAAACTAAAACAATTTTTTTATTAATATATATATTTTTAAATATCAAATGTTAACTCTATGTGACCCATGAGGTGTAGACAAATTGGTTTGTGTGAGGTCTAGTCTCCACCACTAGGTCAAAGGTTCAAATCTCATGGGAAGGAGTTGAGGATGGGAGCCACCTTTGTGGGAATTAAACTATCACAGAATCCTTGTGATAGCATCTTCTTTGGCCTAGGCTCAGCCTACTTCAAAAAAAAATGATTTATCCTCCCCATATTTTTGTTATGGAATAGAGTAACTATGTTGCACTCTTAAGTGAGTCTATATTGAGGGTTGGCCTCATACGAACAACCTCTCTCTTTTCTTTGGAGCCTTGGAATTCAACTCTGTTTTCTTTGGAGCCTTGGTGTTTAGAGGGAGACCGATTTTCTTCCACAAGTGGTACCCAATGCCCAAAATTTTGAGTCAATTAAATTTAGCTTGGGTGATTAGGTGGAAAAGTTGTTATCCTCCCCACCCACATTCAAGTCACATTAATTAACATGTTTAAACTCTAGAATTGAATAAATGTATTTCCTTTTTAAGTGAATATATACTAATAGTTAGTTTAATACCACAACCTAGTACCACCTCTTTCTGGTCTTCAGTTTGTTGAAAGAAAAGTTAACTTCTTTCTCTAAACGATACCATATATATATATATATATAATCAAATTAGTTTTTTATTTAATAATTTTTTTTAATTTTTTTTTAACAAGCTCCTATCAATTCTTATATAGCTTCCTATTAAGCATAAGTTATAGATAGTTAAATATTTAGAACCATACAATTTTAACTTAGATTTATTTATTTAGAGGAATTTTTTTTCTTTCGAATATTTAAATACATTTAAATAAGGAATCATTTATGTTAGATTGATTAAAATAAATAACCACCCATATTGTTGGAAGAGCTTTATCTTTAATAGATTGTTGAGTCGTATGACATATCATTTTTTCATTTAAGATTGAGGGTTGACGCAAACATAACTTCAATTTAATTGGCATATAAAAGTATATAAATGGAAATCTTAAATGTTTTTGTTAATCAATATAAAGCATTTTATTGGTATCAAGGAGACACTTTAGTTGGTGATGGAAGTAAATAAAATATAAAATATTTTATTTATTATAAAAAATAAATAAAATAGAATGTTGTGATCTATATATATAATTTAAAAATATAATAATTATATATATATATATATAATTTAAAAAATTTAAAAAAAAATTAGACTTTTAAATTTTTTAGTGAAAGAATAATTTAATTAAAATTATAATAAGAAGAGGTTTAAATCTTCTTACAATGATCTATAAAACATTTTGTTATCTTTTTTTATAAAGATAAATCTTGTGAAGCATAAATTTAATAAAGTAATAAGTAATAACCTGAAATTTAAATTTTCTTGTTGAAGAATAATTTATCAAAATTATAAGATAAAAGATGTCTAATTTTCTACGATGACTTTTGAATATATATATATATATATTTCCACACATAATATTCAATAAAATAATAATAAAAAACATAAAACTTATATAGAAAGTTCACTTTTAAAAGAGAACATCTATATTTATGAATAAATCAATAATATATTAATTTGTTATTAATAAAATGACAATATATGGCAGAGTGATGGTTGGGTATCAAATATGATGGAGTCTTTTTCGATTAGCTAGGGTTTGGTTCAACAATTTTCTTCTAATTTTTTATGTTAGTTGTCACTGTTTTGGTGAAGTCCCCCCTCCCCCCGCTTTTTGGAACACAATGGTTTTTGTTCATTTTAAATTATCTAGAATACCTAATGCTCAAGCAAGTGGGAGTGGCTCTCAGAATGACATTCCAATTATGGGTGTAGAGTGGCAAGCTCGGTTAAAAGGTAGATGCATTTTGAAAGCTCTGGAGAACCCTAAATTTGTTATTCCTCCTAATTGTTTGGATTAATAACGAAAGCGGATGAAGGGCCATGCCTTTATCTGTAAATTTGTGGGTGGTTGGAAAACTGAGAGATAATTAGAAAGGTGGATTAAAAAAAAATGGCAGCCACAGGATGAGGTTGACCTGAAACTTTGCCCTAAAGGTTTTTTTAGGATATTTTTTTTATTGATTTCGAAGATAAGAAGTGTATTTTTTATGGGGGTCCTTATTTTTTTAACAATGTGGGTTTGTATATGTGACATTGACAGGACTGTTTTAATCTCGACAAGGAAGAGTTTCTCGTGGCTCTGGTCTGGGTAAGACTATATTCCGTTCCTGTGGATTTTTGGATTCAAGAGACCTTGGAAGGTATTACTAATGTTCTGGACACTTTTATTAAGGTTTCAGAAGTAACTAAGAAGGAATGTAACACGTCTTACGCTTGATTATGTGTTTACATGAATGTATCCCAACCGTTGTTGGAGACCTTGATTATCAGGGCCAAATTTGGACTCGGACTCTCAACTATGAGCATGTTCCATTTCGTTATAGATATTGTCACAAACATAGTCATTATTTTCATGATTGTTTGATTAAAAAGAAGGAGAAAATGAACTTATGTTCTCTATCATTTACAAAGTTTACTTCGTGTCATTAGAATTCTCGAGTGGACCCTCTCAACCAACTGCCAAGTTAGAAAATAATAATACATTTGCAGTTTTGGATGACATGGAAGAAGGTGTGAGTCAAGGCCTAACAAATGATGTTCTTATGTAGGAATACCCTATAGAAGCTAACTTGGAGAAACAATCTCAAAAGTGAAAGTCTCTAAAGGGAAAAAAAAAGTGAAGGAAGTTCTGATAATTTCTTAGATTTACCTGGTATTGATGTGGTTTTATCCTTTTAAGAGGCTAATTCTAATTTGCTTTTGGAGGAAGAAAAATCCCTTATAAGGCTTATTAATTATTGGGAAACTCAAGATTTAGGGGAATTGAGAAAGGAACATCAATAAATCCATGTGAAGGCTTACCTCAACTGGAAAACAAAGAAGCGTTAATTATCAATTGATCCTCATGTGACTCGTACTATGGAGGAGCTTAAAGAGAAAGGGAAGGACTTACTACTGAAAGATTCAGCTAAAATTCTAAGCATAAGGGGCATAAATCATATAAATATCATTTGAAGTATACTGGGGAAGAATTAAATCAATTCTGGCTAAGTAAATGTTATCTCTAAGTTCTTTCCTCCTTCTCAAAAGTAGTCCTCATTAAGATTCTTTCTTGGAATATCCATGGCCTTAATAGTAAGGGGAAGAAATGTTATCTTAGAGATTGTATATGGAAGGAGAATCTAAAGGTTGTTATTATCCATGAAACCAAACTCTCATGGAGAATGATTTCATACATTTTACCTTTTTGTTGGAAAGGTTGTGATTTTATGGCTCTAAGGCCTATGGTAGTGCTAATGGGCTTACAATTTTTTGGAACCTAGCAGTTATTCTCTTTCAGTGTTGGATGGCGAGTCCATGAATAATATCATGTAATTTTCAATATCTTAGATCAAATGATTTAATGGCTCTTATGCTAATTGGGAGCTCATTGTGGATTTTGACTGGAGATTTTAATCTCGTTCTATTTCTTTTAGAGAAAAAAGGGGGGAATTTATAAATTAGACCATGAATCTTCCTCTTTTGATGGTTTTATTGAGTGATTGTGTTAGGTAAATATGCATATTATCAATGAGACATTTACTTGGAATAATCACCAAGGAGGTCATCACCAGGTAGCAAGTTGTCTATATCGCTTCTTTGTTTCTGAATTGGTGTTAGACAAAGGCATTTTTTTATGGAAACGGTTATTTTTCCTTCGTTGGGTCCTAATCATTGCCTCATCTGGCTGGAAATCAACCTTAAAGAGATTCCTCACAATCGCCCCTTTAGGTTTGAAAATTTTTGTTTGGACACTCCTAATTTTGTGGAAAATGCGAAGATTTGGTGGAATGAAAATTCTGTGTCTGGTAGGAATAAAATGCATTCCCTTCATTTGAAACTTAAGGTGTTGAAGGAGAAAATAAAGATGTGGAATTGAGTTGAATTTGGGAACATTTTTTAAGCTAAGCATCAATTGGAAGCTCAGATGGCAAACATTCAACAACGTATGATATTGGAAGGGAGATTGGAGGAGTTAATCCTCTTGGAGGGATCTACTCTGCATCAATTAGAGTTACATAGGAAATAAGAGGAAGCCATGTGGTGACAAAAGTATTGGGTTCAATGGTTGAAGGAGGTTGAACGCAATATATGAATTTTCCATAAATCCGTGCTCCAACATCAACATGTGAATCGATATTCTCTCTTTAAGGGAGGGATGGGACATGTAAAATTTTGCATGATGAGATCGCAACTGAAATGATTGGTTTCCACAATGGTATTCTCTTGGAGAAATCTTATAATAGTTAACCAAAGATTAATAATATCGTGCAGAGTATCCCGAAGATAATTAACCGGGAACAAAATGAGGCCTTGATGCATCTAATTTCCTTTCAAGAGGTTGAAGATGTAGTTATGTGTTTTCCACAAAATAATTCTCTAGATCCAGATGGTTTTACATCTGACTTTTTTCAGTCTTATTGGTCATTTATGCGGGAGTCGATTCATGCAGCGATATAGAAATCTCGTCAAACACAGTCATTTTGGTCAAGGATAAATGCAACTTTCTTTGCTTTAGTTTCCAAAGCAATTCAGTCTGAAGATCCAAGTGGTTTTCATCCTATTGTGCTCTACAATGTTATTTACAAGGTGATTTCAACTATGGTGGTTATTCGTCTTAAGCCGCTCTTGTATCTTATAATTTCTTCAAAGCAGATGGGTTTTTTCTAAGGTAGACAATTTTCTGATGGGATTATAATAGCGCAGGAGATTACGCACTCATTTCAAAGAATCTAAACATCTAGGTTAGATGATAAAACATAATTTTTCAAAGATTATGACTGCATTAGTTGGGATTACCTAATGCAAGTTTTGGATGCCTTTAGTTTTTCATGGCAATGGGTTTCATGGATTTACTCATTAATCTTCTCCACTTTTTTCTCCATTCTACTCAATGATTCTCCCTCTGTTCCTTTTTCTTATGTGGTTTGCGTAAGGGTGATCCTCTATCCCCTTTTCCATTTATCATTGCCATGGAAGTTCTAGGTCAGTTTATTAATCTTTCAATATACTAGGTGCATATTAAGGGCTTAAGGATTTTTGGGGTTGATCTTCCAATCTAGGCCTCTCTCTCTCATGTAGGCTAATGGTATCATATAATACACCTTCATTGTGAAATGTATTTTTAACTGAATTATGTTTGTGTGAATGGAAAAAAATCCATGAAGTACATTGAAATGCATATGTAAATAAATAAAATTATTAATTAATAAATAATTGGGGTGAAAGTACTTGGGAATGAGACACTTGTATATGAGATTCTTGCCAAGAAAGAAAAAATCAAAAATCTCATTAGTAAATGAGATTGAGATAACTTTTCCATGATAAGGATTTTGGATAAGATTTAATGGATAGGAGAGAAAATCCATTAAATCACTTAGCTGGGGAAAAATGCTAAGTCTGGATAAGAATAAATTGTTGTGGGAGAGAAAAGCGGGCTTTAAAAGAAAAGCCTATGCTAGTGGTGTCTAAAACAAAAAAAGTGGAGTGTCACTAAAGGAAAAATTGATCACAGAAAAAATATATATATATATAAAAATATCTATTGAAGGGATCAATGGGGTTGTTGATTCACTCGCAAGAACTTCCCAACAAAGGGGTGAACTAGAGGAACACAGTTTTAGGTTAGGTGGAAAAATGTGTGAAATTCCCAAGTATCCCTGGTAGTGATTCTATTTGGAATAACTGTTATTTTATCTGCTCATTAGGAACAATTATGTGTAAATGTTGCATTTTAGAGTTAGTAATAGTATGAACTTAGTTTTTACAAAAAAAGAAAAGGGATTTGAATCTACTGTGGAAAAAAAAGTACTTAGTGATTTGAACTGTGATTCTGTAATTGGAAATGAAGTGTGAATCAGATGGGGGACTGACCCTATTGTTTTAGTAAAATGAATGTATTGTATTGTTTAAAATTTTAGTTGTGAAATATAAAACTCCAACGCATGTAGCTATTGTTAGTGGTATCATTTGTAATTTGCGGGAAAGGGGTGGATGTTACAATGGATAAATCTTGTGCAGTAACTCAGAAAAGGAGAAGAAATAAGGATAGAGCGTGAGTGTTGAGTATAATATTCAACATCTACAAGATTTAGTTTCTTCCATTCTGTACAAGATATGCTTAAGAGGTAATTAATTGACAACTGCACGGGTCAAAAATGAATACGATGGGAATTAGCTAAGGAAGCTGAGAGGACCAATTATAAAATAAATATTGGAATCATTATTATAGAGTCCCGAGAAATATTGTTTACTAGAGCACTGGAAATTTTAAATATTAGTGACACTTAATTATTAAGGAGTAAAATAGTAGTGGACATGTACAGTAATTAAAATGAAAAACAATGGATCTCATAGGCAACAAACCATATTTGTTTTAATTATTTACCGATTACTTCACTGAGTATGCTACTAGTTTAAATTGTAATGCTACTTACACTAGCCTCACTCATCGGAGCTAAAATAATACATGTAAGGGTTTAAAGAGGAAACTAGTAAACGAACCATATATAAAAATATACACACAGAAACGATTAGTTCATTGCTTTTAATTGCACAAAAATGGTTATTTCATACATTTTTACACAAACAGAAGGCGATTAAGGGAGTAACTCCTACCGTTGCTTAGCGACAAAGGCACGTGCATATATATAAATATATTATAGATACTAAACCAACATCTCAACAAATATAAGATACGATGATGTAGAGAATGGAGCAGTGATTTAATCCCCATAACTAACATCGATCTAGATATAGAGATAACAATACCATTTAGATGACACAGAGAATGGTATTTAAAAACTTAAATAAATACAAAATTTTCATATAAAACTCCAGAAAGTAGAATTACATCTTTGTCGCACTATAGAAAGCAAATAGGAAGATTGCTTGAAACAGGCCATAATAGGAATGTAACCATTAATACAATGTATGCTTTATAAATGTTAAAGGAACCAATGGTTAATTTCACAAATGACATAAGAGTCATTTTAGTATATTAGAACTACACTGGATAGTACAACAAACAAGGTTTTCATCTGAAATTATGAGAAGACACCATTGTATGCACCTAAAAAATTGACATATGAATATAGGATAACTAATGTTGTACAAGTAGGTTCAAACTAAAGAGCACCATAATCATAGAACATTGAAAACTCAACAGAATCCACCTTTACACTGCTCAGAAGAGAAGTGATGAGCGCCAATATTACAGCAAGGATTTTGCAACTCCTGGGCTACCAGCTTTACTTATCAACCCCGGGTTCGTACAAACTTGGAGGTGACAGTATTGTATGCACAAGTAAAAATGATGGTTCTGCCTGTTTTCATTGTTCATCTAGCGAAAGACCACTGGGGTTCCAAGCCAGACTTCTATAGAGTTAGAAGAAGCTTGATTCTTTGATGGAAGAAAGGAAAATCTACTCTAAGAGAGTTACTCTACTGTAGTAATGGAAAAGGCTAACATGTAATGTTAAACCACACCATACCCTAGACCATTTAAGAAGTTATGCTAAGTAGAATTGCTGAATAAACAATAAACAAATGTTGTTATCTAAGTTGCAGAAGTAAAAAGCATCAAACCATACTAATGTGCAAGCAAAGAAACTAAACTAAATTTGTTTTCATTTTTTTGGTTTCTCAGGCAAAATCAAGTATGCAAACTAATTGTTTTGTGGATGTGATAGGTGGATAGAAGGTGTTTGAGGATGACTAGAAGGTTTATGGAGTTGTTGTATGGTGTGGAGGGGTCCTAGGAGGCTTTTTGTGACTTCCTAGAGGTTTCCCACCAATTCAGCCTCAAAACAGGTCGTTTCAGGAAAACCTACAGGATGTACTAGAAACCTACACGAAACAGTCGAGAGCTAATTGTGAGGTGTTGGAGGTGTTGGGAAGCTTAGGAAAGGTGTGTGATGGGTGTAATGGAGTGTTAGAAGGTCTAGGAGAACTCAGGAGTAAATATCCAAGATAAGAGATGGCTAGATTCACTCAATGTGTTTAGGGAAATTTCAATGAAAAATGATGAAAAACTAGTGAGGGTGATGGTGAAACAAGGGATGGATAAGGTGGATGAAGTGGAAGGTGGTTGTTAGTTATGAAGTCTTGGTCTCCTCCTGAGATATCTGCTCTTAATAAAACTTGTGTGTCATCCAAAAATAACTATGCAACAAGATACATTTTTCATAAACTAGAAAATCATGAATCAACTGCCTATATTATGCATGAAGAAAGTTGTTGAAGGGAATGAAAGCATGAGTGAGATCTTATTGCAGAAATGGAGATGGAAAAGGATGACAATGAAATCTGCCTTGCAACATTAACCAACTACTGAATTAAAGACAACAAACTCCAAAGCTCATAAAAGAACTAGAAATTTGTGTTTTTGGGGCTGCTGAAGGGTCCCTTCCTCAAGTCATGGTCCCAAAGGGAGGAAGTGAGGCTGAGACACCTGCTGACAACCTTGTGGTGATCCTTTTTCTCCTTGCTAACCTGCTACTTGAAAGAAGGCACAAATGGAAGCAAACTATCACACAACCAATCTGATCTACACTACTTGTAATGGAAATGCATCTACTAAGAAAACTAACAACTAAGCTATGAATCTACACTAAGCATACATGTACAATAAAGAGGAGCCTTGGCTACTAGGGTTGGGCCCTAACCCAAGAGCTTCAGCCCTCTGAGTTAACTCAATGTTGGCTCAAAACAAAACTCATTCTTATTACCAAAACAACAAATTACATCAAAAGAACTGTCACAAGTCTTGCAACTCGAAAAATAGAGTAGAGTTTTACAATCAAAAATCCAAATCCTACTGAGGTCCTAGGCCTCTCTACTTATACATCTTAATTCTCCAATGACTTCCTTAAAACTAGGGAGGCTCGGCTCCCAAACTTGAGATAAACTGGTGCTTTGTCTTTCACTTGCTCAGTTGCCTTCTAGTCCTCATGATTTGGTTGTCTGCACTCTGAGCTGATGGATGAATATTCGAATGGATGGATAGTAAATGAGGAGTATTTTCCTCCTATAATCCCTCTCCCTTATCCCATTCGAGTTTTGACCTTGGTCTTTTCCAAAATTCCTTGCTTTTCTCCTTTAATCCTACATTAAATGTATATTAGACCACAAAGAAAAATATCCGACTCTATCTCATCTCATAAACAAAATATAATCAAAAGTATGCAATAAGTTATTAGAATAGTTTGTTTGAATAAGCTAGGAGGTGAATTAAGGCCCATATAATTACCCAATGATGAGGCTCATCATCAACCCCCTAATGAAAGTGTTGCTCATCCTCTGAGGAACTTAGTCAATATCCATATCCTGCATGCCTATGGTAGCCTCTCTAACATCCCATCCCTCTATTGTGGTCTCCTCTTCTTGTTCATAGAAGCTTGCTTTCGTTTCTACCTCTTCCCATTGCCTCTTTTCTTCTTCTTCTTTTCTCCCTTCTAGCATCCCTAAGAGTAGTGGTGGACTGAGTTTTAGGCCTATCCAATTGACCTTCAACCTTTGCATAGATTGCTTATACATAGGTGTCATGTTGAGTGCCTCTCTTAACCTTTGAGGGGAGTGATATTCTCTTATATTTAGGTTGTATGGCAGTGTGTTCCATATTCTTAGGCAATCATGTATACTATCATCTCCTAGCAGCCTAAACATGTCCTCAAAATGTGAAATTGCTTGCTCTTGGGCAGCAAGATATCTAGGTGCTAGCTGAGGGTCATTTACAATCAAATTATGGGTACTGATGAGGGCCATGGGATTTGATTGTTCAGCTCTGATCAAAAGAGGTTCAGTTTGCTCTCTTGCCAATATCCTTTTCATATTTGCAGCCCTTGACTCCTTATGGTTCATCCATGATGTTAAAGCCATTAATTGTAGATCTCCTAGCTTGGCATTAGGTTCCCATACATTCATGTCTATGAGGTCCATATTGTACAAATATAACTCAGCCATTTTGGCCCTATCCTCAAGTGTACTTTGATCACAAAGATCAATAAACTACCTGTAGTCCTAAAATGGCATGGTTCCCCTCTGTGCTAGTGTCTTAATCTGAAACTGTAGCCATTGTTCTTTGAGGTAGAGAGTATAGGATTTAGCTAGCATCCTACACTGGATTGCCTCCAAGGAGAGGTTGGCCATACATGCTAGTTGGTTCTCTCTTTCCTGTAGCTGTCCCCTCAGCCATGCATTTTCTATCTCTAGTTGATTTCTCATTATAGCTTCTCTGTCCCTTAAGCCACTTAGTTATTTGCCCATTTCTTTGAGTTTCTCCTCCATGTGCCCAATGTCTTCTACCCCCTTCGATTTGGCGATATGCATCCATCAGTGAGTTCTGGCCCTCTCCTTCTCAAGCTCGAGGAACAGCTGGATGGCAAATTTTTGAGGTATGACTCTGCCTCCTTCAATAAACTGGTAATAGGAGTCCAGGTTAGGTTGGGGGCTAGGTTCCTTTGTCTCTGGGTCCTCCTCTTTAGCTTCTTGTTTCTCCCCTACCTTTCTTTCCAATTTCTGTGCCTCCTGTAGATTCAGTAGAGTATCCTGTAGGACTGTTTTTTCTTCCTGTAGATTTTGTTGTGGATCCTGTAGGATTGCCTTACCCTTTGAGGAAGTTGATCTAGTAGTAGGCCTCCTTACATAGGTGATAGGGGACTTAGGGGAAGGCATTTTGTCTTTTTGTGTAGGGGAATCTTCAATCTCAATAGGAATTTTGGTTGATGTTTGTGGCTTCCCCTGTCTTATTCTTGTGCTCTTTCTTGTCCTGAAATATAGTGGGGTCTGCCTCTGCCTTTTTCCTTTTTTCTTGATTGGGGTGCTGAGAGCAGTGAGGGCAACTACTGCCTCTCTCTCAGTGGCCTCTGGAGACACCCTAGGTGACTCCTCCTTGTGTTTTTTCCCCTCTATTTTATTGCCTTCTTCCTCTCTGTCTTTCTTGTCTTCTTCTTCTTGTAGATCTTCATCATCTCTATCAGTTTCCTCCTTAATTTCCTTTGTTTCTTCATCATCCTCCTTCTCTTCTCCCTCTTCTTCTTCATCTTCATCATGTTCCTCTGTGACAACTCCTTCTTCATCCATCTCATCCTCATCTCCTTCTATATCTTCCTCTTCCTATTTTACTTCCTCTTCACTGACAGTAGGACTAACATCATAAGTGAGAGCTTTGATGTCATCCTCTGCTGGCATGTCTCTGAAAACTGACCATGTTATAGGGGTTCTGAGGTTTTGGAGGGCATATTCAATGAGGATCCTAATCAACCCATGGTGAGCTAATTGTTGGGAATTCCCCTCCTTCACTTTGATGCTTGAGTCTATGAGTGATTGAAGCAAGAAATATGGTATGTTGAGCCTTTGGTGAGGGGGTGTTTCTACTCCAAATCTTAATTCTTCAAGGATCCTGAAATGATAGCCATAGACAACACTATATCTACCCTCACATGAGATGTATTTGATTAGTTGGTAGCCTACCTCACTCCATGGATATGGCAGACTTTCCCTCCTTACTCCATTTTTGTCCTCAGTGGGTTCCTCACCTTCTAAAAAGAATTTTCTTTTGGCAACCTAGCTATCTCCTTTGTCTTCTTTTCTCCATGGGACTCCTAGGGGAAGTGTGGTGACCCTGCTAATGAGCTCAGGAGTGAGATATATAGTGAGGCCCCTTATTACAACAAGTGAGATCTATAGTGAGGCCCCTTATTACAACAGTGGCATGTATTCTGGTGTGTGGAGTGAGGGAGAGAGCAAATTATTGAGCCACCTCATCATCATACCCTCTGAATTTTTCGAAAAACCCCATCCAATTATGTCTTGTGAATATTTCAAGCACTTGGGGGTGTTGTTGGATTCTCACAGTGTTTGTGGGCTCTCTCCTATTAAACCCTCCTATCATCTTGTTGGTGAAGCTTGAGGAGAAAATGAGAGGGCTAAAACAACTTTTCAAATGCAAGAGAAAAACAGAGATGAATATGTATTTAATTCCCTTTACATAGTTTCTAAATTCACTCAAATTTAGAGTATCCTTGGTTCATTTACTTGCAAAGGGGAATGTAATTTTAGAGCCTACCTCTTTAGACTGGTTGCAGTGGCCAACTCCCATGATATCCCTTCTGAACTCTTCTCTGCCAATCCTGTAGATAGTCTCTGTGTATCCTATAGACTGTATCCTATAGGAATTCCTATGCATGCTCCTATAGGAATTCCTATGTAGTGAACGATGGATCTTTGCTTCCGGTGGGTGGCCTGGGTTATGAGAGCGACTTGAGTGAGGGAGTTTCAAGGAGGTGAAATGCATGAATGCATGGGAATGATGTTTTATTTCCTCTTATGGTGATTCGAGGTGAGGTGGTGTGCTGGCAGAAAAGGTACGTTGCCATTTTTGGACCGTTGGTCCCCACTACCACCTCATCATTTCCCACTCCTCGTAATCATCTCCCACCTCGTAGATCTCAGTAGTTTAATCGCTTTTTTTCCTACTCCTTCTCTATCTTTGAGTTGATTGCAGCCACGTGTGAGAGGACACCTGGTTGTGCATGTGCTAACTAAACGAAGGTGGCCAAGTTAATTGGCCACATTTTCACTTATAAACCAACTGTCTCATAACCCTTACATTTTTTTACTACATGATGCATATGAGAAAGCGAGCGGGATACTTACCTATGGTTTCAATGCTATGCTGCACTTGTCAAAGACCAGAGGTGCTATTGTGTATATTTGTTGCATGCCATTCTTCTTCCTCCTCTTGTTGTCTACTAATGGTTTCTCTGTTTTTGCAGGTATCTGTGGTTGAATATATGATGCTGCTACTTTGGAGCTCCTGGATCATCCTGGTGAAGACTTGTTGCTGGTGTGATTGGCATTCTGTGGGATAGGCTGCTATAGGATGTCTTGTAGTTGCTTCTCCCTCAAAATTCTTTAATCATTTTGCTTGCTGGGGATGTGAGGATGGTGACATGGATGGAAAGAAGGAGTGGGAGTGTGGAGAGTAAAGGATACTTAGGTGATGCTCTTTACTCCTATCTATTTCCTTTTTTCTTTGAAGACTGAAAAAAAACTATTGAAACTGATATTTTTTTTTTTTGAATGATGGGTGCAAGGATGATGATGGTGGACGAGGTGAGGTGATAGATCATGGAGAGGGTGGATTTTAGGGACATAACAAGTCCATCATTTTCCTTCAAATTTCTTTCTGTAGGATTTCTGGGTCACTATAATTCCTACAGGATCATCCTGTAGGTTTTCAGGGGATCCTGTAGGAATATAGGGGATCCTGTAAAAAACATAGTCTTTGTATAAATCGAAGCAATGGAGTGGAAAAATGACAAAAATGATGGAGGGATGCATGGTAAGGAGTGAAAAAATGAATATGTGAGTGGAAAGGGTCTCCTTGGGATCCTCTTTTGCTCCTTAATTGTCCTTCTCACCCACCTGCAAATGGAATTTTCATGAAAAAAAAAAAATTATTATTATTTTTAATTTTTTTGAAAAACAACTAGGTTGCCTCAGAAAGGTTTTCACCCTAGCTGTTTGCTCTGGACGCCTCAGGAAGGTTTTCACGTAGGGATCTTCTTATTCTATTTTTCTTTTTGGTTTTTTTTGTTTTTTTTTCTTTTTTTTTTGTCATCACTGGGCCACCTCAAGAGGTTTTCAACCCAAGGATGGGACTGAGGCACCTCATGGAGGTTTTCACCTGAGTCCTTATTATTTTTTCTTTTTCCTCAGTGATTTGATGAGGGAGGAGCTGGAACTTGCTCCATTATCATCATTGTTTTATTGATATCATCAACGAACTCTTGTTTTGATAAAGGTCTCTTGTACATTTTCAATCGGTGTCCATTAACAAGCAAAGGAATGGCTTCTTCATCTATGGTTCTAATTTGCACTGAACCATTATCATGGCATCTCTCCACAACATAAGGTCTGAGCCATCTTGTCCTTAACTTGCCCTTGAAGTCCTTATACCTAGAATCATATAACAATGCCCAATTGCCTTCCTGAAATTGCTTCTCCTTGATATTTTTATCATGCCAGATCTTCCTCTGAAGTTGAAATACCTCTGTATGTAGGAGGGCTTGCATTCTAAATTCATCCAAACCATTCAATTGGAACAATCTCTCTTTCTGTGCACTGCTGAGATCCAAATCTAGTTGGGCTACCATCCTTAATGTGTTATATTCAAATTCAATGGATAGCAAGGCCTTTTTCCCATAGACCAGCTCATAGGGTGTGAATCCAGTGGTGGTATTCCATGTGGTATTATAGGCCTAGGTGGCCTCAACTACCCCCAATCCTTCCTGCTGCTGCTCACCACCTTGGTTAAGATGCCCTCCAATTCTATGTTGGTCACCTCCACTTGCCCATTAGCTTGTGGATGATAGGGAGTGGAGGTCCTATGCTTGATCTTGTGATGGCTGAGAAAGTCTTTGATCATGTTGGAGGTAAACTGGCTACCTTGGTCTGTGACCATCTCTCTAGGGTACCCAAATTTGTAGAATACATTCTCCCTTAGGAACTCAGCCACCTTCTCTTCTGTTGCTGCCTTAATTGCCTTGGTTTCATCCCACTTAGTCAAATAATCAGTGCATGCAATAATGTACTATTTTTGCTTTGAAGGAGGGTCAATAGGCCCAATGAAGTCCATGCCCCACTTGTCAAATGGCTCGAAAGTCACTTGAGGCTGCAGAGGCATTTCATCTCTTGGAGTAGGCCTTCCCATCCTCTGGCACCGATCACACTGACTAGTGTATTTTTTCACATCTTGATGAAGAGTGGGCCAATAATAGCCTACTTGTAACACTTTGAATGATGTCCTCTTTGCTGCAAAGTGACCTCCACAAGGCCCATCATGACAGGTCAGAAGGATGTCAAAGACTTCCTCTTCCCTGACACACCTTCTCAAGATTTGATCTGGGCCAAGTTTGAAAAGATTTCCCCCAATCCAAGTGAAGGGGGCGCTTTTCCTGACTATCTTGCTCTTTTCTTTGGAGGACAAGTTTGGTGGGAACTGTGCTGATACCAAATAGTTTTCTATATCAGCAAACCATGGAGAGAGAACTGAAATAGAAAATAAGTGCTCATCTAGTAACTGGTCATCAACCATTCCTTCTTCACCTGTAGCAACATTTTCCTTACCAGGCTTATCAACGATGGTTAGATCAAACTACTATAATAAAAGTAACCATCTTATAATTCAAGCATTCCCATCTATTTTTTTTATTAAATATTTGATTGCAGCATGGTCAGTATGCACAAATTTTTGATAGCCTGTAATGTAATGCCTGAATTTGTTTAATGAATTCACAATAGCCAGGAGTTCCTTTTCGGTCACTGTATAATTTAGTTCAGCCTTTGATAAGTTCTTACTGATAAAATAGATAGCATAAGGCAGTTTCTCATCTATCTAACCTAGGGCTGATTCTATGGCTTTGTGTGAGGCATCAGCATGAATATGAAAGGGGAGGGCCCAGTTTGGGCCTTGGAGAATTGGTGCAGTGGTTAACTTATCCTTTAGAATGTTTAAGGCCTCTTGACAGACTTTTGGAATCTTTGGCTAACAAACCAAATAAAGGAGAGGCCAACTTGCTGAAGTCCTTTATGAACCTTCAGTAGTATCTAGCTAACCCTAGGAAACTTCTGACATCTCTCTACTTTTGAGGAGGTGGGACCCTTTGGATGATGGCTATTTTGTTTGGATCCACCTGCAGTCCTTGCTGAGATATTGAATGACCTAGCACGGTCCTCGTATCTATTAATAATTCACATTTTTCAGGACTGAGAGATAGGTTCATTTTAGTGCACTTATGTAGTACTTTGCCTAGGTTGGACAAGGCTTCTTGAAAATCACAGCCATAAGGTGTAAAATCATCCATATAAATCTCCACTGCATCATGGACTAATTCGGCGAAAATACTCAAGACTATTCTTTAGAAAATGGCAATAGCATTGCATAGGCCAAAAGGAAGGACCCTATAGGAAAAAGTACCCCAAGGACAGCTGAATGTGGTCTTATCCTGGTCTTCTGGGCAGATCTGGATTTGGTTGTACCAACTAAATCCATCTAGGAAGGAGAAAAACATTTTTCCTGCCAGGCCATCTAGCACTTGGTGAATGAAGGGTAGAGGAAAATGATCCTTCTTTGTGGCTTTGTTCAACTCCCTGTAATTGACACAAATCCTCCACTTACCATTTTTCTTGGGAACTAACACCAAAGGAGAGACCCACTCACTGTCGGAGACAGGGTAAATGAATCCTACATCTAGCAGTTTTTGCAGTTCTTCTTTGACTAGATCTTGAAGAGCTGGATTCATCCTCCTTTGTGGTTGTCGGACTCACTTGCAACCTTCTTTGATGTATATGTGGTGAGTACACACTGAGGGGTGTACTCCCTTTATTTCCTTGTAACTCCAGGAAAAGGCTTCTAGATTTTCCCTTAACATGTTGCATAGTTTCTCCTCTTCGAGAGCAGAAAGAGATGGATTGATTTTCAAGGTTCTCTCTGGGCCGAATTCTATGGTTTTGACACGGAGTGGGTTGGAATCGGCCAAGCATAAGTCAATTGGATGATTTTTCTAGGTTTCCTTTACTGCTTCTTCTAAAGGTAATGAACTGAGAGTTGGACTTTGGAGCAAGTGTTCAATCAAGTCATCCTCATCTTTTTGTCCTCCTCCCATGGTTGCTTCCAAAGCATAAAGTTGGGCGGAATAAACTTCATCTTCTTCCTCCTCCTCCAACCATAAAGGTAAATCATGCTCTAGAGAAGGTTGAGCAAGAGGGTATAGGACTAACTGCTTGGACATATACCCATTCTTGTTTTTCATATTCCCATCTCTGCAGCTAATGTAAGCATCGGTAGTGGCCAACCATGGCCTCCCAAGGATGAGAGGATAATCAGTAAGCTTAGCCTTAGGTTGGAGAACTAGGAAATCTACAGGGTACTCCCAGGAGTCAATGGAGACCATTACATCTTCCACAATTCCCTCCAAGGTTACTATGGAACGATCTGCAAGTTACAGAATTGTTGTGGTCTTCCTCAATGAACCTTGGAGGTTGAGCTTGAGCATGGTTTCCTTGGTCATCAAATTAATGGCAGCCCCAGGATCGATCAAAGTGTGTGGGACAATGGTGCCATTGATGTGCACATCTACTACAGGGCTTCCAGGGTCCAAATATTTTGGACATATTACTTGCCCCAACATTAAGTCGGACAGCTGCCCAATGACATTAATGGTAGGGGCATCCCTTTTTCGCCTCCCTGGATGCTTGAAGCACTTCTCCTTAATCAAATTATTGTAAATGGGAACATATTTTATTGCCTGGAGAAGGGGGATCTTTACACATAGATTTTTCAATTCTCCCAGAAGTTCAGTCTCTTCTGGGGTAGGCTGGAGTGGTTGGGCTAATCTCTCAGGAAAGGGTGGATTTACTTTAAGGTTGCTTTCCTCTCTTTCTTCCTCAACCTCCCTAGGTGGAGGGGGAGGTTGGTTATCCGGGAGAACTCTTCCCGATCTTAGGTTAATCTCTTGGATTTCCACAACATAAGCTAGATATGATGTCTCTCCATTGTATACTTGCTGAGCCTACCTATTGTTCGGGTTCAGATTTGGCTGGGCAGGCATCTGGGGTTGCTTGGGTGGAGCAGAGTGTAGGAGTTGTGGTTGGGCAGGTGGTGGAGGCAATAGAGCTGGAGCATTGTTGTATTAGGGCCTCCACCCCTGGAGTGGTGTATTCCACTAAGGTTGTGGTGGAGCATAAGGTTGAAATGACTGGCTGGCTAGTTGGGAATGATACTAAGATGCATAGGACCAAGGAGGGGGTGTAGACCAGGAAGGATGAGCATGGGTTCCCCAAGAAGGTATAATTGTGGTTTGGTTGGGGTTGTAATATGCATGGGATGACCCTTGCATGCCCTGCTGGTATGGTCTAGGCCTAGGAGGTCTCCTTTGGTTAATGTAGCAAAGCTGCTCAGTGACCCCTTCAGCTCCTTGATATACAGCTTTGAGTCCAGGTAAATATGGGCACTTGTCTATGGAGTGGTTTTCTTCACAGACCGAGCAAATTTCAATAAAGTTTAACGAACATTCATTCCTAGGATGCCTCCTGGTGCATCTAGGACAGAAGATGTCCAAGGCTCTCTTTGTTTCCTCCTGCTTCCTTTTAATGTTCATGGTGTCCAGTTGCAAGGCAAGGGTTTGCAACATCTCACTTTTGAAATCTTCCAGCATGTTTCCAATTTCACCCTTGATGGATGAGTTGGAAGATGATGTACTGGCCATAGGTTGACTACCCCTACCCTTTTTCCTGGCTGCCCTAGAATGGTTTCTGAAGACAGTCTTGATATACTGATAGGGTAATTGGTAGATATCTCCTCCTGCTAACAAATGTAAGGTATCCAGAAGATATTCTCTTACTCCCCTAAGCAGGACCAGCTTTAGTGACTTAGGGTCAAGTGTGCACCTGGCCCTTTTGTAACTAAGCTGGAATCTTTCTTCGTAGTCTTATAAGGATTCATCATGGCCTATGGTCATCCTGAAAATTTCTTCTTTAGTATCCTTTGACCGATAGTAGTCCCGATATTTTTTGTTAAAGGCCTGCTGCATCTGAGCCCAAGTTGTGATGTTATCTCTAGGTAAACCCATGAACCAACGCAATGTTGCATCCTTGAGGGTAGATGGAAATAGTTTTAACTTTTACTCATCATCTGTATAGTCATAGGTTCAGCATATAACAACAAACTCAAACAAGAAAGTTTCAAGGTCCTCCGTGGTCAGGCCATGGAAATGAGGTAGGGTAGAAGGGCTTATATTTTTCATCTTAGTGTCCCCATTGGTTTCCCTGATGGGGAAGGCAACCTCGACTCTCTCTCTATTCCCTCTGTCATTTCGATTTTGAGCCATTGGCTCAGTAGGAATATGTTCCTCTTCTTCTTCTTCCCCTGTAGGTTCTTCAAATATGTCAGGTTGCTCACCTAAGGGTTCTTCCAGTTCACAGCCACCAAAGAAGAGAGAAGGTTGGATGTTGGATGCAGTGGGGGTATTTGGCAAAAAATTTCCTAAGTTGTCCCTATTCCTACGAGCATGAAAGGAAATTTTTTTTGGTGGTTTTGTATTCTTTTTAAAACTTGGAAAGTACTATAGAATTGAAATTGCTGATTGAATGAAAATTACTGACAGAATGAAAAAGCTACTTGCTGAATTGAAATCTTACTTACAGAACGGAAAGGAAAGCATATAATGAAAATTGAAAGAAAGGAAACAACCATATTACTTTTGCAGAAATAAACTAATGGCAACATATTGAAGACAAGAAATAGAAGAAAAGAAAGCAGTAATCACATTCTACTCAGACACCTCCCCGGCAATGGCACCAAAAAGTGATGAGCGCCAGTATTGCAGCAAGGATGTTGCAACTCCTGGGCTACTAGCTTTACTTATCAACCCAGGGTTCGTACAAACTTGGAGGTGACAATGTTGTATGCACAAGTAAAAGTGATGGTTCTGCCTATTGTCATTGTTCAGCTGGTGAGAGACCACTGGGGTTCCAAGCCAGACTTCTATAGAGTCAGAAGAAGCTTGATTCTTTGATGGAAGAAGGGAAAATCTACTCTAAGAGAGTTACTCTACTGCAGTAATGGAAAAGGCCAACATGTAATGCTAAACCACACCATACCCTAGTTAACCATTTAAGAAGCTATGTTAAGGAGAATCGCTAAATCAAAAATAAACAAATGCTACTATATAAGTTGCAGAAGTAAAAAGCATCAAACCATATTAATGTGTAAGCAAAGAAACTAAACTAAATTTGTTTTCATTTTTTTGGTTTCTTAGGCAAAATCAAGTATGCAAACTAATTGTTCTGTGGATGTGACAGGTGGATGGAAGGTGTTTGAGGATGGCTAGAAGGTTTATGGAGTGGTTGGATGGTGTGGAGGGGTCCTAGGAGGATTTTTGTGACTTCCTAGAGGTTTCCCATCAATTCAGCCTCAAAACAGGCTATTTCAGGAAAACCTATAGGATGTACTAGAAACCTACAGGATGATCTTGTAGGAATTACAGGAAACCTACAAGATACAACCGAGAGCTAATTGTGAGGTGTTGGAGGTGTTGGAAATCTTAGGAAAGGTGTTTTATGGGTGGAATAGAGTGTTAGATGGTCTAGGAGCACTCAAGAGTCAATATCCAATATAAGAGATGGCTAGATTCGCTCAATGTGTTTAGGGAAATTCCAATGAAAAATGATGAAAAAATAGTGAGGGTGATGGTGAAACATGGGATGGCTAAGGTGGATGAAGTGGAAGGTGGTTGTTGGTTATGAAGTCTTGGTCTCCTCCTGAGATACCTACCCTTAATAAAACATGTGTGTCTTCCAAAAATAACTATGCAACAAGATACATTTTTCATAGACCAGAAAAGCATGAATCAACTGCCTATATTATGCACGAAGAAAGTTGTTGAAGGGAATGAAAGAATCAGTGAGATATTATTGCAGAAATGGAGATGGAAAAGGATGACAATGAAATCTGCCTTACAACATTAACCAACTACTGAATTAAAGACAACAAACTCCAAAGCTCATAAAAGAACTAGAAATCTGTGTTTTTGGGGCTACTGAAGGGTCCCTTCCTCAAGTCATGGTCCCAAAGGGAGGAAGTGAGGCCGAGACACCTGCTGACAACCTTGTGGTGATCCTTTTTCTCCTTGCTAACCTGCTACTTGAAAGAAGGCACAAATGGAAGCAAACTATCACACAACCAATCTGATCTACACTACTTGTAATGGAAATGCATCTACTAAGCAAACTAACAACTAAGCTATGAATCTACACTAAGCATACATGTACAATAAAGAGGAGCCTTGGTTGCTAGGGTTGGGACCTAACCCAAGAGCTTTAGCCCTCTAAGTTAACTCAGTGCTGGCTCAAAACAAAACTCATTTTTATTACCAAAACAACATATTACATCAAAAGAACTGTCACAAGTCTTACAGCTCGAAAAATAGAGTAGAGTTTTACAATCAAAAATTTGAATCCTACTAAGGTCCTAGGCCTCTCTACTTATACATCTGAATTCTCCAACGACTTCCTTAAAATTATGGAGGCTCGGCTCCCAAACTTGAGATAAACTGGTGCTTTTTCTTTCACTTGCTCGGCTGCCTTCTAGTCCTCATGATTTGGTTGTTTTCACTCTGAGCTGATGGAGGAATATTCGAATGGAGGGGTAGTAAATGAGGAGGATTTACCTCCTATAATCCCTCTCCCTTGTCCCATTCGAGTTTTGACCTTGGTCTTTGCCAAAATTTCTTGCTTTTCTTCTTTAATCCTGCATTAAATGAACATTAGACCACAAAGCAAAATATCCAACTCTAACTCATCTCATAAACAAAATATAATCAAAAGTATGCAATAAGTTATGAGAATAGTTGGTTTGACTAAGCTAGGAGGTGAATTAAGGCCCATATAATTACCCAATGATAAGGCTCATCAAGAAGTGCAACTATAGGGCGCACACCTTAACAATACATCCAAGAAAATTCAAAGTATGTGGTAGTAGTTCGAGCCCTGAGGGGAAAAATGAACCAACCTGGAAGCACAAAGACAACAAATCAGCATTGATGGAGTCATTTTGGTAGAGTGTGGTAAAGGGGCATGACAAACCTACAAGATAAGTGGATTCAACATTAGCTTTCCAGGAATAAGGCTTAAACTCTACATAACCAATATAGAATATGAAATAAGAACAAAAAAAAGGAATAACTAACATGTACATTTTCATGAATGGCATTAACATGGAAAGAGGTGCGCACTCTCTGTGTACGCTTGCTCAGCATCGCTCCCTTGAAAAGCAACAGTGAAAATGTGAGCATTGGGATCAATTCAGAAAATAAAAAGGAGGGATGAACCCTAATAAAATTTAGTCGCATAACTATAATTTCTATAAAAATACGATGCGTTGTAATTTACCCAAACCCTTAAAAAAAAATATGGAATATTTGGAATTACCATAGCGAAATTCGTATTTACCTCTCTAGAAATCGAGGCCACTGCTTCGAGGGGTTCGTGGTTCATATACTCGTTGTATGGCTAAAGGATAGAAAGAATGCATAAATCCCCAAAGGGATAGAGACTCAGTGGACATATAACCATAAGAGAAAAAAAAAAACAAAAAACAAAAAACAAAAAACCCTACTAACTAGAAATGGGGACTCGAACTGTAACTATGAATTTTTGTGGTACCTAAGAGAAGCTTTAAGGTGGAACCATAGTAGGAAACCGAATTCCTCTCATAGAGTACCCATAAAATTTTGTGGGGGGTGAACAAAAATAAAAAATAAATAAATGAGTTACCTAGTGGTAAGGGAATGCCGACAAAATGGGTTGGTTGGCCGCCTGAAAGTTGTGTTTCCAGAAGCACGCCAAGGAGGCATGCTTGTAAAACCATGCTTTGCATGAAACTCTCTCAATGTCACCTTCTTCATCTCACTGCTATCCAGCACATATATCCTATCTCTGAATCTAACCAATCCATCTGTTGTAAGGCAATTGTCCACATCATGTGCACCTGCACCTATATCTGTACTTCTACTTGTACATGTACCTATACCTATAACACCACATTTACATGTACATGTACCTATACTCTACTGCAACCTATGCATAATCTCCATATACCTGACATCCCACTGACCTGCCTGCAAGGTCCTACCATGTAAGTCTGCCCCATAGGAGCTCATAGTTGTTAAGTGATTTACCTGTATTTTCCTGCTAAGAACATATGCCACCCTGTTCTCTTTATCTTTGATATATCTGATCTCAAAATTGAACTCACTGATCGTAACCAACCACCAAGCCTACCTGCCATTCAGATTTGGTTGGTCAAATAGATACCGCAAACCACTATGATCACTCATCAACATAAACCTCCTGCCAGAAGATAGTGCCTCCACATATTCAATGCATGTATGATTGTTGCCAACTCAAGATCATGTGTGGGGTAGTTATGCTCATGCTCATTCAATTTTCGTGACTCATAGCATACCACCTATCCATCTTCCATAAGGACTCCAACAAGTCCTTTCTTGCAACCATTTTTTCATACTACAAACTCTTTGTCTGGATCTACAATCTTTAACAGCGGTGCATGTATCAACAACTACTTAAGTTGCTCAAAACTGGCCTCATACTCCTCTGTCCATTCGATTTTCATACCTTTCCTCTGCAATGATGTAATAGGATAAGAAATTTGTGAGAAGTTCCTGATGAACCTCCTATAATAACTTGCCAACCCCATGAAATACATCACCTCATCTACATTCCTACGATCTACCCACTCCATGATGGCCATGTCTTTTATGGATCTACTATAATTACCTCCTTGGAGACAACATGCCCCAAGTAATGTACCTCAGTCTGAAAGAAACTGCACTTGTTGATGTTTTATCAACAACCTCAACACTGTTGCTAAATTATCGGTATGCTCTTCCTCATTTTTAGAAATACCAATATATCATCAATGAACACAATAACAAACTTATCCAAATATGGACACAACACTTTATTCATCAAGCACATAAATGTATATGGAGCATTAGTCATACCGAATGGAACTACAACAAACTCATAATGCCCATACCTGGCTCGGAAAGTTTTCTTGTAGATGTATTCCTCTTTGATGTGTACCTGGTGGTATCTAAATCTCAGATCAATCTTCGAGAACATTACTACTCCCTTCAACTGATCAAACAAGTCATCAATCATTGGTAATGGATACCTATCACTTGATGGTCACTTTGTACAACTGCCTGTATGGTGATACACTTGGTCTGATGTATCTCTTATCCAACATTTCTTTCAACTGTGGCTTCAACTCTACCAACTCAGGCGTACTCATCCTGTACAGTGCTTTTGATGTCGGAGCTGTCCCTGGCACCAACTCAATAGAAAATTCTACCTCCCTGTGAGGTGGAAACTCAGAAATATCCTCGGGAAATACATCTTTGAACTATTCTAGAACTGGGTACCTGCTCAAAACATCTACATCCTCAACTTCCTTACCGTTTTCACTAGAAATGTGCACTACGAATAACACACACCCTTTCATGCGACTACACTTTGCCTACATAGATGTCACCATCCTAACTGATGTGGATTTATTATTACCATGTAAGACTCTTGGTTCCCCATTTTCATCCAAGCACTCAATGGCCTTGTCATAACAATCCACCTTGGTTCTATGAAGGAAAAACTAATCCATGCCCAACAACATATTGTATGATCTCAATAGTAATACATTCAAATGTTCTGCGGTAGGAATACCATTCAAATCAAACGCACAAGCTCTTACCTAATGATGAACTCACTTCTTTGTACCTGTAGCCAATTGCACTAACCAAGATTATGCATACAATTCCTTACTCAAACCACACTTATCCACCAAGTTAGGACTAACATAGCCATAATTATATCTAGAGTCAATCAAAATAGAAATAACTTGATAAAAAAACTTACCGTCCAGCTTAATGATAGATGCCTCATGGGTTGCCTATTTGTTATCCAATGCAACATAAATACGAGGAACGCTCTTACCAACATCCCCAATAGTTTGTGCCTCCTACAAACTATATATCTGAGGCCTACCACTCTGATACTGTGGACCATCTCTCTTTCAATGATCCCCTCCACACATCCAACACCGCACAAGCTCCTTAGTCTGCTCCTCAGATCGATGTCTATGTCCTCTGTTAGATGTAATGAACTTCTTAGGTGGTGCAACATTCTATTTATAACCTCAATCCTGAGGTCTTACTCGCTTCTTGTCCCATTTTCCTTTGTTCCTTGTAGTACCTTTCTAGTCCAACTCTGTCTCAAATCTGTGCTTCGATTGTTCATAATAATGCTTTAACTTTCGTATGGCCTCCCCCATTGCTCTAGGTTCATCGAACTCAAATATGCCTTTGAATGCCACTAGTATCCCACTAGTGAATATCTAAATCTTGGCCTTCTCCTCCTTGAGGTAAGGCATATACCTCAAAAGCTCCAAGAACTTGCTATTGTGCTCATCATTTGTCATAGATCCCATCTTTATCTCATAGATCCAAGAACTTGCTAGTGTACCTGTTTCTATCACCTCTCCTATCCGAAGTGTCCAAAAATCTGCCATCTCTAACCATTTCATCTCTATCGTACCTGTGACCACCTTGCGACCTACTGCCATATGCCCCATTATTTCTATCCTCCTGCTCATGGTTGATCTAAAGTGGTCCCTGTCATTGCAATTCTAACAAACTTTGAAGTATCGTTGCATTTACCTTTGCTAGTTTCTCCTGTGCCTGTATGATTATGTCAGTATCTGCCTTACAACGCCTTAATTCTTCCTTTAAGCTTCTCAATGTATCTACCAAATCGGAAGAATTTCCAACATCATATTTCTCATATGATCCATAGGGAAAGTCTTTGTAGTCTACCATATTGCTATCCATTTTGATATTCTTCCTACAAGGTATATCATGTCAGCTAAGCCAATCACAATAAACCAACGTACCTTAGTATAGTTTGAAGAGGATATCTCGTCTGCAAGATTAACAGATCAGTGTGATACATGTATGACATAATCATGACATCATATAAAAACATAACACATAAGCATATAACAATGTAACAATCATTCTAGCTAGGGTCCAGTCATCAATGCATGACCTTATCAACAACACATACCATGACTTCATGCATGACAACGACCACTACATCATTGTACTACCCTTGACCACATGTGAACATTAACATGCGTAAGTAATGCATAATCAACCACACACTTATGATAACACACTCCACAACAACACCATCAACTTCCCATAACGACATCACTAGAACCATAATCAACACCGCGCAAATGCAACAAGCACATGGACTACAAACATAAGGAACACACATGCAAACAACATGAATGCATGACCAACACACAGCCCATCCAATCCGAGGGGTGAACCATGCTCTAATACCACTCTGTAACACCCTCCTCCCACATCTACCCAAGTAACCTTCCAACCAGGGTAAACATGCGACAAGAGGCTGCTATGATTGGATTCAACCTCCTAAATGACCTTAAGGAAATGAAATAAGCATAAACACATCATACAGACCTTCCACATCAACTACAGGCCCCCTGAGAACCATCCCAACACTTATGGCAACCAATCCCTGGGTCCCACTAAGGTTTTATACCTCTTGACCTCTGGATGCTACCAAGTTATGGGTCTGATAGCGTCCAGGAGGCTCTGGACGCTCTCATGAAAAGGCATGCCGGTGTCTAGGGACTATTTTGCTCAGTGTTGTGCCAACGTCTCCGGGATTTGAGCCACTTTTTCTGGCCCAAAGCCCAGGTCACTATCCAAAATTGAATTACACCTCCAAACAGACATATATCAATGAAACAATGATGTAAATGCAATTACTTAAACAAACCCTTGACTGGACCCCTACTAGACATAATAGGAATTTCGTCAAACATATCACAAATATTAAGGAATTTAGACTTCTGTGATCCATAATATTGTTAGATAATCTTCGGCAAAATCACATAAAAAATCTTTTGTCGACGCGTTTCGAACCAACCATTGTGGTTCATCGTCAAGACAAGTTGAAGAACCAATCCGGAAAAGGCCACAGACAGGATTGCGAGGATTCTGAGGAAGTATGATGTGCCCGCAACCTTTAGACCTCTCAATACTATCCGTGGATCCCTCAGGTCTGTGAAAGACCCGATTGACCCTAAGGACATGAAGGGCGTCTATGTCATTCTCTGTTCCTGTGGGACCCCTTATATTGGTGAGACTGGTCGCTCTATTAATCAGCAGATTAGCGAGCATTCGGCTGACTTAAGGCATGGGAGGACCAAGTCCTCGGCCCTGGCTGAGCATGCGGGAAAGACTATGGATCATGTATGTATAGAGGAGGCTCAAGTCATTGCCAAAATTGCGCAGTTTCACCATCGCAAATTTAGAGAGGCCCTGGAGATTGAGAAAAGGCCGAACAACCTTAATAGGGATGATGGCTGGAAGATTAGCAGTTGCTGGATCCCAACCCTGTCTTCCTAGCCCCCTCACCCCCCTTTTTTGTTAGGTCTTAGGGTTTCTGTCTTCCCCCTCCTAATTTTTCTTTTGGTAGTTTTGTCCCATTATTTGGAGTGTTTAAGTCATTATTAAGTTATGAATTAGTTTCGGGATATTATTGTATTAACCTTACTTGTTTATGATACTATTGGGCATATTATAATTAGATATGATTTTTTGCCCTAATTTCATTATTATACATTTTAATCTTAGAATTGAGTTTCCCTTTAACTAATATCTAAAAAACCCTTTGTCAACTTATAAATATTAATGACATAATTAACTGTAGTAAATTTGGGAATAAATAATTATGTAATAAATATTGATTATTATTAGAAATTTGACCTTTAGGATATATTATGATATACCTATATTATTAGTTATAGTAGTAAACATATCAACCCTTCATTATGGTAATTTCTTGTAAGTAATAATATATTTACCTAAGGTCTTAGTTTCCTTTATTAATTTATAATAAATAATGATCTAATATTGATTATTTGACCATTAATGATGATATACCAATAATATTAGTTATACTATTATTAACAGACTTGGTTTTAACAACTCTAAATTATGGTTTTTACCTGATAGAACTAAATTCTAGGAATATTAATGGTTTAACAATTTATTTGGATTTATTAATTATTAGGAAGAAATAGATTATTTAATAAACATATATTATTTTATATAACTTAGTATTTTATTGGACCAATATATTTAAATATTAAATATGATATATTATAAGAACAAAACAGTGAAGATCTAACTTACCAAAGACCATTAAATAGTTATTACACTATTACCTAGTATAACTAGATTCTAAAAATAATAATGATTGATTACCTTTACTTGTATTTTATAATAATTAAATATAGATTAATTAATATTTATTATGAGATATAATGACCATCAGAATTAAATATAGATTAATACTTGTATTTTATAATAATTAAATATAGATTAATTATTACACAATTACCTAGTATAACTAAATTCTAAAAATAATAATGAGTGATTCCTTTACTTATATTTTATAATAATTAAATATAGATTAATTAATATATATTATGAGATATAATGACCATCATAATTAAATATAGATTAATACTTGTATTTTATAATAATTAAATATAGATTAATTAATATATATTATGAGATATAATGACCATCATAATTAAAATAGGTATTTTCGTAATAATTGGATAATAACAATAATATACCTATTTAATTGAAATTACCATATGAATTCTTTTATTGAACTTTTTTAGCTTTTTCGAGAATTATTAATTAACTAATTTAGTGGTTTGACCAAGATCATTCGGTCAAAATTAGTCGTTAGCATTATAGTTGTTGGAGTCTCTGCACACTCTATTTAATCACGCTAAGCCGGATTGGTTCTTCAACTTGTCCTGACGATGAACCACACTGGTTGGTTCGAAACGCGTCGACAAAAGATTTGTTATGTGATTTTGCCGAATATTATCTAACAATATCACAAATATGTAATCTATAGGTGTCAATGTTATGAAACCAGCTCACAAAAAGATAGAAAAGAGAGATCAACGCCTTAGAATTCAGCCTCTTCGAGGGGGCAACCTCCTTTACATTACACAAATGAGAAATTCTTGGATGATTCAAATGACAAAACCTCATTTCTATATATAGGAGTCTAAGGAGTCACAATATAACCCAGCCGACCTAACAATAATAATATAAAGCCACAAAAATAACAATAGAGGGATTCTATGGGGCACAGTAATAACAATATGGGGACAATAGGGTACAACAATATTAATAAGGGATACAACTACAATAGTAAAGGGGTAATCACTAGTATTATAGGGACCCAACATGCCCCTCTCCTTCAAAAAAGTGTTGTCCTCAACGCTTCAGTAGTTCTGGATGCTTCTGTATAAAATTCTCATCCTCCCATGTGGAATCTTCAGCGGATAAGTTCTTCCACTTGATAAGATACTCCGAAATTGATCGATTTTGTAGCTGTCGATTTGTTATTTCTGTGACTGCTTCCGGTTCCAATATAAGTTTTCCTTCCTCGTCAAGTTCTGGCAATATTGTTTGAACTGGGAGCTTGTCGCCTATAACCTTATTTAAACATAAAACGTGGAAAACTGGGTGCAATCGAGAAGCTACAGGAAGCTCCAATTTGTATGCCATAGTACCAATCTTTTGCAACACCTTGTACGGACCATAATACTTTGGTGATAATTTATTATCCTTCTTAGCTTGCTTGAGGGACATTTGCTTATATGGTTGTAGCCGTAGGAATACCCAATCACCTACATCAAAACTTCTTTCGCTACTATGTTGATCTGCCTTTTGTTTCATTCTATTATGTGCCAACACGAGGTTATCCTTTAAGAGTTGGAGGACTTGTTGTTGATGTTCGATGTGATGTTCCACTGTTTGAACCTTAGAATTTTCTCTTAAATATGATGTGATGGATGGTGGCTGATATCCATAAAGTGCCATAAATGGGGTCATTTTTGTTGCTGTATGGAAGGAAGTGTTATAACACCATTCAGTCAGAGGCAACCATATGACCCATTGTGTCCGTTTATCAGATACAAAGCAACGAAGATATCTTTCCAAACATTTGTTTACTATCTCAGTTTTCCCATCAGATTGAGGATGATAAGATGAGTTATGAGCTAACTGAGTACCAAGACAAAAAAAAAAAAAATTGTCCAAAAATTTCCAGTGAAAATGGGATCTCTGTCACTTACAATAATCTTTGGGTTTCCATGTAGCTTTTGAATTGTTTCCATAAATGCAGTAGAAACTGTACTGGATTTAAATGGATGTGATAATGCACAAAAGTGTGCATACTTGGTAAGTCTGTCAATTACCACCATGATGACACTCTTTCCCTCAGACTTGGGTAAACCTGTGATAAAATCCATTGAAACCTCCTCCCAACGTTGGCTTGGAATGGATAAAGGTTGTAATAGACCCGGTGTCTTAATCGTTTCAACTTTATTTTGTTGGCAAACCAAACATTCCACCACAAACTTTTGAATATCTGATTTAAGGCCATCCCAAAAAAATTCCTTCTTAACCCTGTGGTAAGTTTTTAAAAATCCTGAGTGCCCTCCTAAAGGAGAAGTGTGCAATTCCATAAGAATCTTTTGTTTTAGCTGGGAATTCTTACAGAGGTATAAGCGATCTTTGTACCATAATGAATCATTTTTCCAGCTAAATGTATCAGACGTACTAGAATCTTGTTGTAACTTTCGAATAAGTGCCCACACTTCTTTGTCATTCTTCCATTCCTCCCTTGCTTCGTTTATCCAATCTGGTTGGATAATAGAAATGGCGCACAACAATGCTTCCACATCCTCATCCTTTCTTGAGAGTGCATCTGCCACCACATTTTGCTTCCCTTTTTTGTAGATGATTTCAAAGTCATAACCCAACATCTTTGTGACCCACTTTTGTTTTTCTTCAGAGGATAATCTTTGTTCTAAAAAGTATTTAAGGCTATCATGATCCGTTTTTACCTTGAAGTGTCTTCCCATTAGGTAGGGTCACCATTTCTTAAGTGCATGGAGTATTGCCAACATTTCCTTCTCATAAATAGCTTTGTGTAAAAACTTTCCCTTGATTGGACGACTTTCAAAAGCAATGGTTCTTTCATCTTGCATTAAAACAACACCAATTCCATTTCCTAAAGCATCACATTCCACAATAAAGGTTTTTGTGAAGTCTAGTGTAGCTAAGACCGGTGCTTGGCACATTGCCTCTTTAAGATGTTCGGAGGCCTTTTTTGCTTCTGGAGTCCATGAAAATGCATCTTTCTTCAATAATGTTGTTAGAGGTGCTACTATTCTCCCATAATTCTTAACAAACTTGCGATAATACCCTGTCAACCCAAGAAATCCTCGCAGATGCTTTATGGATGTGGGTATTTTCCATTCCTTAATGGCTTTAATTTTGCTAGGGTCTACCTTAACTCCTTCATGAGATACAATATGACCCATATATTCCACCTCTTGTACTCCAAAGAAACATTTGGATCTTTTTGCATATAATTGTTTCTCCTCCAATAGTTGTAGCACCATGTCAACATGTTCAACATGATCCTTCCAAGACTTGTTGTAGATTAGTATATCATCAAAAAATACTAACACAAATTTTCTAAGGAATGGTTTGAAAATAGAATTCATCAAACCTTGAAATGTTGAAGGTGCATTGGTAAGGCCAAAAGGCATGACCAAAAATTCATAATGACCCTCATGAGTTCTAAATGTTGTTTTCGGAATGTCTTCAGTCTTCATTCTGATTTGATGATATCCTGAACGAAGATCCAACTTGGTGAAGTAAATTGATCCATGCAATTCATCCATTAATTCATCAATGACAGGAATGGGAAACTTATCTTTAATAATGAGCTTGTTGAGCTCCCTATAATCTGGATACATGTGCCATGGTCCATCCTTCTTGTGCACCAATACTACTGGAGCAGAGAAAGAACTTTGACTCGGTTGAATTATACCAGCCTCTAGCATTTTTGCAACCATACGTTCAATTTCACTCTTTTGGGCATAGGGATATCTGTACGGCCTAATGTTTGGAGGAACACTTCCTGGAATCAGATGAATAGCATGATCATGATCACGAATAGGTGGGAGACCTTTGGGAGTCTCAAATACCTTGGAATGATTGTCCAAGACTTTTTGGAGATCTGGAGAAATAGATGATTCCAAATGTGGAAACATCTAGCGAACATAATTGTGCAATTACACCTCTTTGTTCATTTTTTAGAAGCTTTGTCATACCGTTAGAGCTAATTATCTTTCCCGGTTTCCCTGCAATACCCCTTAATTCAACTTCCTTTCCTTCCACAGAAAATTTCATGAAAAGTTCTTGAAAATTAAAAGCTATTGTACCCAAGGATTGTAGCCATTGGACTCCTAGTACAACATCAGCACCTCCCATTGGAATGGAAAGCATTGGGCTAGTCAATACATATTTTCCTATGGATAGCTTAATATTATGGCACTTTCCAGAACAATTTATTGTTCCTCCATTTGCAACCATCACTTGACACTCTGGTGTTGGATATAAGAAGCAATTCAATTCTTTTGCTACCTTACAATGAATAAAATTGTGGGTACTTCTTGAATCAATCAACATTATTACCTTTTTCTTCTTGATTTGTCATTCTATCTTAATGGTTTGAGTGGTAATTCCCGCCAATGCATTGGAAGATATGGTCGGATTTATTTCTTCTTTATATAGGCTTTGTTCCTGGAGCATATTCTCTTCTTTTGACCTTTCTTGCTCATTTTCTTCTTCCTCTTCACAATCTATGTAGAATAATTTCTTCTCAGCACACTTATGACCTTTAGTGTATTTGCTATCACAACTGTAACAAAGCCTTTTTGCTCTTTTTTCTTCCAATTGTTGTGGTGTCAACCTTATAGGTTGTGGAAGACTAGGGGCAACAACACTTCCATCTTTATAGTTGTGAGTGGTATGCTTCTTAGTTGCCATAATTTTGCTTTCCATTTTTCTTGCTAACATGAATGCCTTCTCTAATGAATCAGGTTCCCAAAGGCGAACATCATGTTGGATATTATCCTTTAAAGTCCCTATGAACACATCAATCCTATGCTCCTCTGGAATATTTTTTACCCTTATGTTCAATTTTTGAAACTCCTCAATGTGCTCCATTATTGAACCCTTTTGTTTGAGACTTATCAATTGGATAAAAAAAAGTGTTTTTTTTGTATCCTCATAATGTGTTGTCAATTCTTCCGTAAAAATTTCCCAAGTGATAATTTGTTTATGAGAGCAAAGCCATTGATACCATACAAACTGATTTGGTTCCAAATATAAAGTTGCAATACGTACCTTTTGTGTGTTTTGCACATTATTGAGATCGAAAAATTGCTCCATCTGTAATATCCATGTTGCGAGATCCTTGCCATCAAACTTTCTCTTATCGATTTTGGGAATATGGTAGGTCTTTGATCCAACATTAGAGTCTATGGAATCATGATTAACATTTCTTTTATTCTCATCATGAGTTTCCTTTACTACCCTTTCACCATTAGTGACCATTTCTTGTAGCAACTTATTCATATTTATCTTCAATTCTTCCATCTTATCATCCATGCCATCAATTTTAGCGTCCATGCTATTCATCTTAGCTTCCATGCCATCCATATTAGCTTCTACGCATTTCTTTAAACAATCCATCTTATCTTCTACACCTTTCTTTAAACCATCCATCTTAGCTTCTACATCTTTCCTTAAACCATCCATCTTAGATTATGTTGCTTTTTGTGCAAGTCACACTTGTTGCACTTGGTCTCATAAGTTTGATATATTATGTTGCATTTCTTCCTCTTCTTCATGAGTCATGCTAGAGATTTCAGGTTGCTTACTAGTTGTTTGCATTTTCTTTCCTCGAAGCATCAATTACCGATTCAAACTAATTTTTCAAACCAAGCTTATGCAAAAATTTAAGAAAAACTACACACATTTTTTCACTTTGTAGAAGCTTGAGATTGAATCTAATGTATCTCTGCAATTTTGGATCATCCAGTTCTGAAATTGCGACCTGTAGTAGCCCTCTGTGTCCTCTTTCCAATGCCACCAGTCTAATCCAAATTGGATTCTCCAAGGAAGAGTTATGCACAATCTCCCAAGATGACCTGATTATAGACTAGTTCAGTAGAGCGAACTTGTACGATGTGCCACGAGTCACTATTTCGAACTTTGGATCTGAAAAAAGATATACAAGAAACTACAGTCCTCCTCTTTCTGTACCTTCTTAAGAAATTTCAATCCGATGCTCAGAGAGAAAGTTATGACGATTTTCCCCAGGTCATCTGTGCAAAAAGACCAATTTCCTCAGATCATATCTCCGCAAATATAGCGCGAAAATCTTTGAAATTCGGACCCAAGATTCATCACGATTTCTTCTCAAATGGGTTTTTTTTTTAGCTTCTGAAACATCGCAGAAAAAAATTATAGCGAAAATGCCACGATGACCTATTTGGAGCAGTGAAACCCTAGAATCCAAAGCTCTGATACCAAATGTTATGAAACCAGCTCACAAAAAGATAGAAAAGATAGATCAACGCCTTAGAATTTAGCTTCTTCGAGGGGGAAACCTCCTTTACATTACACAAATGAGCAATTCTTGGATGATTCAAATGAAAAAACCTCCTTTCTATATATAGGAGTCTAAGGAGTCACAATATAACCCAGCCGACCTAACAATAATAATATAAAGCCACAAAAATAACAATAGAGGGATTCTATGGGGCACAGTAATAACAATATGGGGACAGTAGGGGTACAACAATATTAATAAGGGATACAACTAAAATAGTAATGGGGTAATCACTAGTATTATAGGGACCCAACAGTCAATAACATATCTAAGCACATGGATCTCATACTTATCTGAGAATCACTAAGAAGCATTGATGCCTCAACACATTAGCTTCCATTTCATCCATTAGGTCATAGATGCATTGTTCATTTATTTACAAGCAAAAACATGATGAGAGCCTTAATAGCTATTATCATAGAACATATACATAACCAACATAATAGCAACAGAAATACCAAAGAAATCACAAACATATAATCTACATATAAACCAGTATAATACTCATAGAAATACAAGGAGAAATAACCTCATATTGATTATGCAAAATCCAAACCCGGGATGGGACTACCACATTCCACTCGACCGTAAAATGGCTGAGCCAAATCTCTATTCAGCCCTTCACCCTCGTGACATATTTCAAACATGAATTTGGGATCTCATAAACACATCAATCCAAAACCATCGAGGGTTTCCAAAGGCCAACCACCTCAACCCATCAAATAGTGATTCCACCTCATGGTCGAACATCAAAAAACCATCATCATAATAGTCTCTATCCAAGCCTTTCAAAGCTCTAGAACATTTACTCTAACCAAGGCTCCACAACTAGTAACTCAACCCACAGCTTATATTGGGATCCAGAGCGTTTGTCCAACCAAGGCTCCATGACTAGTAACTCCTACCCCTATAGGGCCTTCAAAGCATTTTTCCAACCAAGGCTATAGGGCTAGTAACTCAACCTAAGTTGTTACAGGACTCTAGAGCGTTTTTCCAACCAAGGTTCCAGGAACTAGTAACTCAACCCAAGCTGAAGAAACATGAGAACCAATCAAAACAAAACAAGGAAATAAATCCACAATCTCCATCGCTATCTAGAAAATCGAAAGGCTGGGCAAATCCACTATCAATCCAGGCAATCCTCCATACTAATGATAGATCATGACCAATAAACCACTTGCATATGCCATGCACGCCAAAACTAGTGAGGAAAACGTACATGCAACTCAGTACATACAAGAAAAACTCGTTATAGTTGTTGATCCCAGTGTCCTCTTGCGCTTTCCTGCTCTTCCTTCACCTTCTTGCTCCAAATTTCTAAGTATGCCACACCCTCCAAGAGTACTCCAATAAATTTTTAAGTGAGAGAGAGAGAGAGAATAATGAGAGATATCCAAAATTGCACTAACAAAAGGTTACCAACTAATCCTTATAAGCCTTTTTATCAATTAGACCTCTATTTTTTTCAGTTTCCATTATTTTCCTTCAATTTCCTCCTCACATGCAATCTGCGACCTTTCACCTCGCTTTTCTCCTAATTTCCATTATTTTCATAAATAAATGTGCTAAAAATGTCATTTGCCTTTCCAAAGCCTTAGTCATTGCCTTTGTCAATTTCCTTAAGGATTAATAAACCAATGAACACCCACCAAGATGTTTTTTGCCCACCATTGAGCTTGGAATAAGTGCCCCATCAATTGTGGTTATTATTTTAACTTTATTAACTTTTATTACATGGAATTTTCACCAGGGTTGTTACACCCTTATTTCATGGGTTCCCAAGGCCTCTATTTAAATCAGTGGAACCCAACGTTTAAACTAGAATGTGATGTTCATTCAACAATTATAGTATGGGTTAAACTCATGTTCCTTCCTTTGCATTGTTGGAACAATGCCCCTTTTACAAAAATTGGAAATGCCCTGGGTAAGTATATTGATTGTGTCAAGTCACAAGAGGGTTTGTCTTCCTGTGCCATGATCTGTGTGGAAATAGATCTAGACAAAGGGCTTATGGTCGCAATAAATCTCAATCTAGATAATTGGTCACATATCCAAGAGGTGGATTGTGACCAGTTTCCTTTTAGTGCAAGGTTTATCATGAGTACAAACACTTTGCCAGAAGCCACACAAAAAAAGATTGAGAAGAAATAGAATCAAGTAGACGAATAGATCAATGGAAACAACCCAAAAGGCAAAGAGGACCTGTAAAATTCTCTCGTGGATAGGACCCAAAAATAGCATTGTGTTTCTTTGAATATAATGGATTTTCTCACTAAAGAGTTTTATCAAACATTTTGATTATAGACTACTATAGATGCAAATTTTTATTTGTTTGTTTAAAAAAAATACACCATAGTACAAGTATGTAACCATGCTTCTATCAGCTACCAATAAATCATGCAACACTTAGAAATAATGTCATTCACTAATAGCATGTGAGTTCTTTAACAAGTTGGAAATAATAGAGATGTTATATAAACTCAGTGAAAGAGATTCATAATAATAGATATGGTAGCGGAACCTAGTAACCCACGTATAAAAATAATCTCCCAATTTAATGTTTATCCCATTAAGGAAAAATCAACAAGGATGATCACGGAAATTAAAACTCTTTAATTTGTTGTCTTTTAACCCCTGCTACAGTCAAGGGCACACTACAGGAGTCCCTTATTTGACTAATTTGAATGCACATCACCCATATATATGTATCAGCCTTTGAGAATGATCAACGCAACCAATATATGGAAGATATCTTTGCCCAAAATGAGGATGATACATCCTCTCAATCAGTGAGCGAGCACTACCCACAAGGTAAATAACCCAACCATGGAAATAAGGAGAAACTAGGCCCAAGTATGCACAGAACTCGACTTTCTAAGATGACAAACTTTGTCGAGCAACCACTCATTCCTCCAACCAATATATGTTGTCCTCCTTTCTTCAAATCTTCAACCCAATAAATAAAGGATTCAACTAGCTCACAAGGAGAATAAATCTTGTTCCCTTTAGCAAACAAACTCACCCAGTGTGAGTTCAATTATAGTAGCTTCAACCCACTAACTCTATGGTAGAATGAGGCCCCTCTTTAAAGGAAATATTGTCTTCAGATTTGATTTGGGCCTCCACCTAAAAGAAGATATATAGAAAACACAATTTCAAAAGATAAAATCAACTGATAAAACTTTTGTACCTCAACATCTTCTACAAAATTTTACTCCATGATAGTGCAAAGGTGAATCTGAGTGATTTCACTCTCAGGACCAACTAGGTGTTTAGTTTCAACATCGAAACTAGCTATGGTGGCTAGGGTTTCTCAAACCTTAGGATTCTCTCTAAAAAACTCTCTGAGACCTCCTTTTCAAAATGCAAGTGTTAGAATGACGAGAGACTACTCACTTTTCTCTTTTATAATTGAAAAGTCACTTTTGCCGTCATTTTACCCTTTTAATTTTTTATTAAGTCACTTTAGGAGACTTTCACTTTATAAAATTAAAATGACTTTTCACTAGTCTAGGATATGCTCCCATTTTCACCCCTTAGGCAATTATAAAGTTTTCATAGGCAAAACATATCCCCTTATTAAAAAAAATCCTCGCCATAGCCTATGGAAACTTATTAGGATAGTGGAACCCACCTTATTTCTCTTAAGCAATCAGGGACATTACAAGAACATCAAAACAAACTAACAACCGACTATGGCAGAGAGGTCCAATAGGGAATAAAGGCAAGGGTCTAACCTTTCCAAACCAACCGAAATCAATTCTAAGAGAAGGTACTAGCAAGCAAGATGCAACGAATGCTAATAGAAATAGTTTCAAAGTGCTCAACCTAGTTGAAGAGGAAGGCAAGTTTCCCTCAACCATCATCTCTTCCTCTCTTGGGAAGGTCTCTAAAACCTCTCATAGTCTTCCTCAGGATAGAATTACACCCCTTAAGGATGCCCCTATCCATGTCACAAACATAATCGACTCTTCGTCAAATGAGGGCGAGTTCCACTCTCCTAGGGCACTCAAACTGACCCCTTCGTTGCCAGTTTAGCTAATGAAAAAGAAAAGATAGAGAAAGAGAAGGAACAAGATTGCATTCATCATAAGGTGGAAAGAAAAAGAACGTAGATTTTTGAATCAAAAAAGTTGAAAAGGACACAAAATTGGGAAGACAAGGTATTCTAGACAAACACATAACAAGGAGACAAAATACGGAAAAGAAGCAGTTCATGCCCCAAACAAGAGGTCGCAAAATCTAATAGCAAATGATGAAACTAATCTCCTGGAATTGCAAGGGGTTGGGGTCGGATTAAGAATTTCAGAGGTTAAATCATTAGTTCAAAAAGGAAAACCCCATATTCTCCTGCTTTAGGAGACTAAATTGAGATCTTTGGTCAATAGTTTGGTCTTAAATATGAAATATTAGTCAATTCCAACAACTCTAATGTTAAGTGTGTCAGAGCTTAATGATCCAATGGATCTACGGAAATATGTTATAATAAAAATTATATTTTGAAGTAGGCTATATGTACTATAATTTTTGTTAAATTTTGGGGCTCTATTGGAAGGTATTCACCTCCGAAGAACCATATATGCTTAGTGTCAGTTATGATTCATCTTTAGAGGATAATTTTGGTTCAAGAGTTTGTATATGATACTGAAGATGAAAGAAAATCATAATGTAACTCCTGACTACAACTATGATATAAGCACGGATTTTGCAATTAATACAAATACTTTCATTACTTTTAATATTGCCATTACAAGTTATTCACAGGGACTTATTTTTATATATTTTCAAGTTAGTGATGAATCGCAATAGGTACTTGAGGGTATTGAATTAAATTATTCTTAGAATTTAAGCATCACCATTAATAATTGAGTTGAAGCTTATGCTCTGCTTCAAGGTGTCAAACTTGCTTCCTCCTTCAATCCACTAAACCTCATCATTATTGGTGATTCCAAAAATACCATTTACCATCTCCACCTTGGCACCAATCCTTCAAATGGCACAATAAGTTCTATTCTTCTCCAACATTGTTCCATCCTCCCCACCAAAACTAAGGTTGACTTGTATCATATCCTACACTCTCAACAATTCATATGCAAACCTACAAGCCCACAAGGCTCTCCTTGAAAACATGGTGTAATTGTGATCAATGATCAACGTCACCCCCTTCCAATTCCATGATTATCCCCTTCTTAAATTCGATCCGTTCACCCACAACCTGTGTCAAGCCCTTGATGTCATAGCCTCATGTGAGTGATTTATATTTCGTCAACTTTCATCTCTCCATCATTCAACAACCCCTCCCTTATAACGTTTCCATGCACTCAACTAGACCAAGATGGAAATTCTCAACAATTGGAAATTTTGAGGGTCTAAAGGTTTCATTATATCTCAACATGGGTTCTTTCCTAGATCCATTATATCTCAACATGGGTTCTTTCCTAGATCGAAAAGGTCATCATAAACAATCGCTTTTTTAGCCCTTTGGCATGGTATGATGACTTTTGAAGCTCTATGTGTTCATATTGTTGCCTTTGATTCCTTGCGTTCTATATTCCCTTGTTTTATTGCCATGGACCACTAGGGCCTTGTCGCTATCATAGTAGCTTTGGGTTAGCATGACAATGCAATAGATTATCTTGACTCTTCCCTCCACTCTCTTCAAATCCAATTGGCCAATTTGGAAGTTCAATTTGAGACATCAATGGAGTTGCTAAATCTAGCATAGGGATTGAATCCATTAGGTGTAGGATGAAATTGATGCACTCTGGACTCCATTTATGGATTTCCAATGTGGCCACCCACCTATATTATAGTCTTCCTCCTCACTTCACTCAATCACAATGTCTTCTCCAACAATAGAATTCACTCTCCCAAATCTCAACATACCAACGTTGAATACAACTCAAAATAACAATGAACCCTGAGGATCTCCTACTACAAATTTATTTGATGCAATGGTTTTTAATCTTTATACTAGGAATCTTTCTCTGAGCTTACTTTGTAAACATATTTTTTGAATAGTTAGTCTTCTTCTTTGAATCTTCCCACTATCACTCAAATCCCATTGTTTTGAAATGGTTCCTAGTAAGCGATACTCATTTTCTATGAAATGATAGAGAATGAGTATCACTTACTAAGATGTGGTCCAATGGTTAGGTAGGAGATTTAGTCCCCACTGGTCTAGTGGTCCAATCCTAGGCAAGGCTATATATGCCTCAAAGCTACTCCAAGCATGATTTGCATGATTTCTTTAGTTGAAAAAAAAACGATATTCATTCTCTATGTACTCTTGTTGCATTCATCTCAATGTAAACTTTGTTATTATAATACAAAATCTCCTAATTTCTATATTATCCAATTTCATGATTAAAATATTTTTTTCATGATTAAAATATTTTTAATTTATATTACTAAAACATTGAAATGCATTCATCTCAATGTAAACTTTGTTATTATAAATACAAAATCTCCTAATGTCCATATTAACCAATTTTTCATCAATTTTAAAGAATGTGAATCATTTAATATGATCCAAAACACCATTCACAAATAATCATCTCTTTAAAAAGTTAGCATTCACTAATATCAAAAGTCTTCCCTCTAAAAACTTCATATTTTTCACAAAGACCATCCATCCAAACTTGCCCTCTTTGATTTGCATCACCTATAAAACTTTGAAAAGTATTATTTTTATTTTTCATGATTAAAATATTTTTAATTTATATTAGTAAAACATTGAAATGGATTTTTTTGGTTTTGAAAATGAAATTAGCACAATAAAAAAAATATTTTATATATCTTATTATAAAGTAAATGTTTAATTGTGTTACAAAATGAATTTACCATCAAAATAATTTTTAAAAATTTAATTATATTTTTTTATGTAATGATATTACATATGTTTATATTGATATTATAATTAATCTCAAAAAAAAACTCAATTAGCTATCACCATATTATAAAATATTAGGTTAACCATAAATTAGTTTAAATCCCCACAAATCAAACCAACCAGACATAATTAATATTTATATTTATAATTTACTCCATAAAAATAAAATAAAATAACTTAATTAAACCTAAAAGCTTTCATTATAAACATGTATCAATAAAAAAGTAATTATATATATATATATATATATATAATTCATCTTAATTTTAAAGTATAAAAGAGTTAAAATAATTTGAATACCTAAAATGATTTTAATTTTAATTTTTAGTCAGAGATTTTATTTGTATGCCGTTATAACCAAGGAATCCATTGTAAACTTTTATAGTAATAATAATAACTAATTTAAACATTGATGATTAAATATAACCTCACCTATATACTGACATGTATTTGAATTTCTTGTCACCTCGATACAGAGGAGAAATAGAAATAGAAAGCTTAATCGAATAATAACTTGGGTTCACAATGACAGAAGTGGAAATACAAAGCATCTAATCAAATAAGAATTCAGGAATCACAACAATGGCAGCAGATGGAGTCGTTAAAACCATAAAAAGCTTAATCGAATAATAACTTGGGTTCACAATGACAGAAATGGAAATACAAAGCATGTAATCAAATAACAATTTAGGAATCACAACAATGGCAGCAGATGGAGTCGTTAAAACCATAAACGCCACTGTTATTTTACTTCCCAGACGACAATGCGAATATTGTCATGAAGCCATTTTACTTCCCAGAGATCAAAGACAATGCGAGTATTGTCCTGAAGCCAACCGGATTATCACTATAGGTGGTAGTACTATGGATTTCTGTTCAAGTGTTTGGTAACAAGTGAAACTGAATACTGGGTATCACCAACTATTAGGGAATGGGAACCAATGGCCAAAAGTCTTTGCCCATTCTCTTCAACAGTACTGAAGTGATCACAAGGCTTAACCACAAACGTAATTTTGGTTGTCTGTTTACCCGGGACATGAACACTGCGAAATCCAATTAGCTGCTTTTGTGGGGCTCCTTTGTGGGTTGCAGGGGACTTGGAATACAACAACACTGCATGCCTCCCATCCATGTTATCATGGTTCCACACAAGTATGGAGGATCTGAATTTTAACTTACTGCAAGGGGTGTTCTCCACTCTGACATGAGCTTTTCCTGTGTCACCAAGGGCTTCAACATGCTCCATTGTCACATTCAGATCAATCTTCTTGATGGTTGTGGAAGAGAACTCATATGAGTATGCTGAGTAACTGAGTCCCTGACCAAAGTCAAACACTTTCTTCCCTGTGTAAAATCTGTATGTACGGCCCGGATAGCCTGTATGATGATTTGGACGCATGTTCATGTCCGTCATTGGTATCTTCACGAAGTCTTGAGGGTACCATGTCACAGGAAATCTCCCACCTAAACAGTACAAACATACACATCTCATCCAAGTACTTCAATTTTTCTGCAGTATGTTTTGCCTTTCATCAAAAGAAACTGATAGTATACAAATCCCAAATTCACAAAAAAGATAACAACAAAAATACAGGCCAGTGCCAAAGGGACAAGAGAATTCTGATGCTTTGTTCCATATTACCATTGGTAGTATAATTCATTTTACACCAGTTTTTTCTTTACTTGGCTTTGGAACTAAAATATAATCAACAAAATAAACTGATAAAAAAAAGATCAGCATGCTAACAAGGAGATGTGCAGTTATGAGGAGTCCCTGGATTTCAAGAACATTAGAGATATAGAAAATAGTTATTATTCAAACAATTTTTCTACATATTTTCTTACAAACTTGCAATAACACTAAAAGATCCTAGTATAAACTTCCTTCAATTGCTGTAACAGCTCATAATTTTGTTGTAAAAGATGCATTTGACTCTGCGTTTAAAATTAATATCGAATTAATCGCTTTAAATGTTTGAGTAGCCCACATTCTCCATATATTGTATTCACAAGGAAACCAAACAAATTCTAATATAGCCGACAATTGCTACTTAAATGAACTAAACAATTCTTAAAATCGTTAAAAAAAATCACTAACATTGCCTATAAACTAAGCAAAAAAATACTACAATTGCCTCTAAAGTTTAAACTACGTATAATCGTTGCCATTGCCTATAAACCAAGTAAAATAAATCACACTCGAATTTTAAAACAAAATTGGATAAGCACTACTAAATAGCAGAAAACAGCATGTCAAGAACGAAAATCCTACATGAAACGGCTTACCTTAGAGACATTCAAAATTTCCAAGCCGGGCTATAACTTGAGAAATTTAAAGGGGCAACTCCACAAGGAGAAAGGTGGTACCAGAAACTGGTCAAGGGCAAGGAGAGAAGGGATGGAATTCTAGCCTTCGAGAGCCTTCCAATTCTAGCATCAATCTCTGGATGGCCAAAAGGCCAAGACAGAATCGTTGGTTAACTCCCAGAAGATCTGATGGATTCCGGAATGATGTTTTCCAAAATTAAGGAACAGCTCATAATCACTTCGAATGGCATCTTCAGAAACAGTGCAGCCATCGCCAATGTGGAGGGCAAATGGAACCGATAGCTTAGTCTTTCTGTTGGAAGATACGGTCAGGCCTTAGTCCTATTGAATAAGAGCACCAAGCACAAGAAGAAGCAGTCCATGATGAAGCAAATCGAAATACCAATTGTAGGATATTGGGTCAGAATTTTTTGTTACTTTACTCTTCTCTGATGCCAATTGTAGGATATTGGATCAGAATTTTTTGTTGCAATTGTTAACCATGGCAGAATGTCACTAGCATTTTAGTTATCTCTTTGTTTAAATTTCAGAAAAAGAACAAGGCTTGGCCAGTGAGACCATAGGAAAAAATATTATAATGGCTACTGTAACAAAGCCCATGAGGGCCTAAATCTATGTTTTTAAAGTTTATCGACTCTTCTTGCCAAGAAATTTAGACAATTTAACAGAAGGTTATAGTCTCATCAAATTTTATGGAAACCCTGGATTGCACGTGGTAAATGAAATGGCTACTATTTAGATGGGTTTCCAAAAATATAAGAGAACCCTAATTTCCACTAGCAGGAACCTGTGAGTACGTGTAGCATTGTTTTGTAAAAATAGCATCCCTTAGCACACAGATCAGCAAACCACTCTAATTAAAACCGCAAAAAATGGGGAGGACTAAATTTAAGAACTTAGAGACCCTTTGGAGAGCTACCTTTCTGATAGAAATGAAAACTAAATGCTTTCATTGCTGCCATGGCCTTCTCTGTTTATGTATGATGATGTCTCTCATAACAAATTTCACTTATCAAACCAAAGATATAACAGAAAATAATAGCTGAACCATGTGAATGATGGGAAAAGGAATAGTGTTGAAGTATAAAATCCCAATAGTATGCTTTGAAACAACAATAAATGGATGGGATGATAAAATACCTGGATTGTAGTCACCAAAAATAATCTCTGCAAGTGCCTGACCACCAGCCTGACCAGGGTAGCCTGCCCAAATAATGCTAGAGATTTGAGGATCATTTACTGCAAACGACACATCCACTGGCCCGCCAGAGAGGATGACAAGCACCACAGGTCTTTTGGCAGCATGGGAAACTTGATACACTAATTTCTCTTGTTGGCCTGGTAGAGTCAATTTTATTCGGTCTCGTTCCTCCTTTTCTTGGGTTTGGTCTAAGCCAACAACTACAACCACTTCATCCACTTTCTTTGCAATCTCTACAGCTTCACCGAACAAATTGTTAGAAATGCATGCCAGGTCCTCACACCCGGAGTAATACAGAGTGTCCCTAACATATCTCTGCAGGCCTTGAAGCGGTGTTATGGTGTGACATGGAAGACCTGGACATTCACAAGCAGTAGGAGAGAGGATAAGTACTTTTCACTACCTACACATACGGTCACACGTGTGTAGATTGCAGAATGAAATAGCTATTTATGAATGATTCACGTGTGTAGATTGCAGAATGAAACAGGTATTTATGAACGATTTTTTGTCTAGGGAGACTGACCATAGTAGTTTCCTAGGAGAGTAGTTGCATTGTTGGCATTAGGCCCAATGACAGCCAATGACTTGGTCCGTGTTTTCGACAAGGGCAGATGTTTTCTGCTGTTCTTGAGAAGCACAATACCCTGCCTTGCAGCTTGCAATGCCAATCTTTGATGTTCAGCAGAGCACACAACCTGCATTTTAAGTTTTCCCTCCAGTTGATGGTTGAGATCACCATCAAAAAGCCCAAGACGCATGCGCACAGAGAACAAATTGCGAAGGGCTCTGTCGATATCTGATTCATTCACTTTTCCTTTCGCTATTGCTGACATTGTGTATTTTCGCAAATAACTTCCACAGTCGACATCCATTCCTGACAAAAAACATGTGGTAATACTACTATCAGAAGCAGAAGCAGTCGTCTTATCAATAACCGCATGGTACTCCTAATATAGAGAAAACAAATCTACTGAAGACAAGGCTTTCTAAAATAAAATTGATGGATGATTGCAACTAGAGATAGGTTCTTTACCACTGTTTTTTGGGCTTATAAAGGTGCATTGTTTTAAATGTTTATTGGGTGTATTGAAATATGGCCACCACATAAACCCAAGTGCGATATGCAGCATGAGGTTTGGAAGCTCAAAGATGCGTATCTTGAGTTGACAGAAAAAGTTTATTAAATCAGTGTGGCCCATGGGGTTGTATATATGCAAGTTTTAGCTTCACAAACTCGAAGTGCATATCAAACCTGAGTTAAAATGGGTCCGTCCTGATGTATATGCACTTCCCTGTTTTCTGTAATTTCATGTATATTGCTGGAGGCTGTGAAGCTCAAGGGTGCATACCTTGAGTTACACAAACGCTCTTTAAAACAGAGTGGTCATCTATTGGGATTGACAATATGCAACCTCTAACTTCAGAATCTCAAAATGTATATCAAATCTGAGTTAAGATATATCTGCCCTGATGCTTTCAGAATATAAGATTGACGTCTATTAAACTAACTTGTATGTATTTGCCTGCTTTCAGAATAAAAACGAGTCTGTTAGTTTATATGCATTTGTATGCTTCAACGTTTATATGGGTAGTTACCTGCTTTCAGAACGTCCGCTACAGCATCTTCTGCAGTCGGTGTATACCGATGAGAAGTGTAAATAGTGGCAACAGCGTCACAGTCTGCTGTGATGTAACTGAAAGACAAAATTCATATCAAAGAGGAGTTATTCACCCCAAACAATTATACTCTGCATCTAACACATCTGAGGAAACATTACCCTTGAAATCCCCAGTCACGTCTCGCAGTGCTGGTGAGAAGGTTGAAATCACCACACGTTGGGACTCCATTAAGGCTGTTGTAAGAGCACATGATACCACTGGCACGCCCTTGCTCCACACAGCTCTTGAACGACGGTTGATATGTATCCAACAAGTCTTGTTTGCTCACCTGCTCAAAAACATTAAATTAAAAAACACTCTTGAATTAGCACAAACCCATTCAAATCCAACTTCCAGTTGCTAACATTAGCAATTTCTGTGAACCCAGATATGCATAGTGGAACTTTGCCATTAAACCTGGTTGCATATAGAGAAGCAAGTATCTGGGGAGATTTTCAACACTGGGCAAAGCTAAAAATTGTAGTTTGCAATCTGTATTTTTATCCCCACCGTCACTTAATAGGAGGATTTTACAGTGGTAAAAATAATTCCAGTGGACTGTTTAAAAGCATCTGGTAAAGATACTGTCAAGGGTTTTGATTGTTGTAGGTCCAAGGCCAGCAAACAAGGTCGTTAGCTCCTTAATATATGCTAAATTTAGAGGGGGCGGTGCTGGTGTTTCCCAGTGAATGCACTTAATTTGAAAACTATAACAAATAAACCATTATGTCCGTAAAAGGTTAAGGAGGATAAATATAGTCCTCCATACCACTGAACATGCAGACATGTAAACAATGGAGGTGCAGTCCACAGTGAGAGAGATGTATGCCTGCGTGTGGAGGACTGTAATGCCTGATCACAGTACGACTGGCCTAAGTGGGTAATGGTGCACACCAGGTGTATTGATCGACATAAAACCCTGCAGCTTGGAGGCCATCGGAGACTATATTTATCCTCGCCCTGAAGGCTACTACCTCCTTAAATGAAAAACAGAAGCAAATATGGAAATGCAGAGTTGGTAATAGAGTTTTACCATAGCATCGAAAGAGAAGCGAGTATGGCCCTCCCAGTTATCCATGTCGTAAGCTGTGAAATGCTTGCAGCAAGCAGAAGCTCTCAAATGAGTAGAAGAGCGGACATTTGTCTTAGAAGAGGAAGAAAGGGGATCGCCCTGTAATCCCCTAACGTAGGAAACAGAGTACCTGCTAGATAGCAGGGGATCTTCTCCCGGAGTTTCTTGACCCCGGCCCCATCGAGGATCTCTGAATATATTGATATTGGGCGTCCAGAATGTAAGCCCTGACGCCTGCCCTGCATTGTATATCGCTCTCGCTTCAATGCCAATTGCCTGCACAACCACAAGGCATATTCACTTCTTTACCCGAGATGAGTTATAGATATTCATAACATTATAGAATACAGTAGCAATGGCAAGGGTTCCTTCCTTTACTGGTAATTGAGATGAGATCTAGGCATTCATTACATTATAGAAATAAAATGGCAAGATTCAAACCTGGGCAATGTGATACCAGAGTTTGACATCAAAGGACGCAGCCGTTAGTATGACTTGAGGAAAACTGGTTGCTGTATGAATGGGACCATTAAAGTGAATGCCGCGACCCCACTGGGAAACTCCGTGCAGAGCTTCCGACCACCATTCGTATTTGGGTATTCCCAGGCGTTGTACGGCCGATGCGTTATTCGTTAGCTGTTCAACTTTCTCCACCAGGCTCAGCCGCGATATTAGATCTTCCACGCGCACTGTTATGGGTTTTGAAGAATCACAGAACGCGTAAGATCGTGTCAATGGATTTCTGCTATCGCACGCAAATGGAGGCTCCCCTGCTATCGCCCCTAATACCATCATCATAACTATATTCACCAACCACCATAACGACTTCATCCTCTGATGAGCAAAGAAGGATCAAATTTGATGCTCAGTTAAGACTGCAAGCAATGGACTTGGCTTCACATATACAGCATTCAAATGGCTACTCACAACTTTTTAGCAGTAGCTCTTCCGCGGCCTTTACTGTTTCTGTTTTTTCGATAACTGTGCCCCTGCTTTTACTGCAACACTGCGCTCTTCCGCTGCATTTACTGTTTCTGTTTTTCCGATAACTGTGCCCCTGCTTATCCTGCAACTCTGCACACTAAACGTTCAATGGTCCCTACTAAAGTGGACGCTCTCTATTATCTTCCGACAAATGAAGCACATTTCAGATGGAGGCTTTTAATGGGTTGATCACGCAGAAAGCATAGATCAGTCCGCCTCTTTATTCTTGAATATTTTTAAGTGAGATCCATGCCTTTAACTAAAATGTCTCAATTCCCACCGCTTTCTTCGGAAATTCGGCGCGTAAGTGACTTTTTGTTGATAAATTGGGGCGATTCCGATTCCTCAAAAGCATATTTGAAATATTCAGTTATAAGACGATGGTGAAATGAGCAATGGAGATGTGTTATTGAAACTAGTTTTTTTTGGTGGTATATATGGATTATATGGATGTAACACTTTAAAAAATAAATTTGTGATTTCAATAAATTTATGTAGTATTTTAGGGAAATTAGATAAGAAAAATCCACCAAAAAAACTTCAAAAAATCGCTACAAACACAACTCTAGTAATTAAAAAATTTATAAAAAACTATAAAATAAAACACTTCATTTCAATTTTGACATTTCCAAGTATTTGAATGTTTTTATTTAGTTGAATATACAAATTCAATTGTATGGTTCAGTTGTGTTGAAATGGCAATTATAATTCAATTTAAAGGTTAGGTTGATATTTATTTTATATTTAAAAATAATAAAATGATATCATATTAAAAAATTAAAATATAATGATAATAAAAAGTTTAATATTAATTATAAATAAAATATATAGATTTTTATCTTAATTTTTATATTGCTTTTATTTAAAAATAAAATAATGAGAAGGGGAAAATAAGTAATTTAATTTTTAGTATTAGATAAATATGTAATATCTTCGTAATTTAATATAGAGTTGACACGTAATTTGCAAAAATAATATTATTGATATTACACAATGTTTAATTCATTTTGTATTCAATTGATATTTAATATGGAGTTGACACGTAATTTGTAAAAATAATATTATTGATATTACATGATGTTTAATTTATTTTGTATTCAATTGATATGTAATATTTAAAACAAAAAAAATAAAATAAAAAATAAAAAATTATTGTTAGTCATAAATAAAATATTTCAATGTTCATATTAAATAACATCATTTTATATTAATTTTATTTTTTAAATTTAAAAAATATTAAAAAAAATTAATAACAAAAAATAGAGTTTAGTATGAGTTTATATAGAGATAGTGTCCTTGAAGTATGCCCTAAAATTGCTCATGTTTGGCTAAGAGTTCTTTTTTTGGGAGGTAAGGAAGAGGCTAACATCCCAAGACCTTAAGGCATCTAGCAAAGTGAAAGTCTATATACCACCAATGGGTAATTCCAAGTGACACGGTTTCCCTTGAAACAGGTAATCAGTGAACCTGCATTCACATATACTAGCCTATGGTTATCTTCATTGTTGGTTTGATCACTAAGTCATGATAATCTCTCTATATATAAAAAGAGATATCTTATTTCATTAAAAGGTTCTTTCTAATTTAACATATGAGGTAGATTTGCAATTAATTCATTATTTAATATGGAGTTCAGGTAACATCTTAAAAATATTAATAACAAATCTCTTTCTCTCTCTCTAACAAAATGTCAATTGTGGTTATCTCTCGTGGTTGGGCAGAATGTGTGTTATCTTCCCCACCTAAGTTCAAAATTTCCTCTCGTGACATGATGAGCATTCTTGTATGGCTTCATGCCTATGAATATTGTTGTATTGGCTTCCTACCTTGTGAACTCTTAAGTGGGTATATTTGTGGGCTAACCTCGTACCAACAATCTCACTTTAGCCCATGGGCGGTTGGGCAAAATCGTTGTTATCACTTCCCTGTGAGTGACAAGATGTTGTGAAATATTGTTAACAACATTTTATTAGTGTGGTGTTCAAAACCGGCGTAGATCCATCTTAACTCCTAGTCTATTAAGAGTCAAAAGGAACCAAATATTTATAAGTGCAAACATTTTCTCATGCTTTGCACTCAAAAAAAAGGTTTCCATCTTTATATATTTGATATCTCTCAATACTTAATAGATCCAGAATTTAAATAGATTTATGCTAGTTTACTTCTAAATTTTTACCAACATCATAAATACATTATTTAAGTAATTGAAATATTAATTATAAATATCCCATTTAATTTTAATAAATACAAATTATTTAATAAATAACAAAACTAGTATGGATAAAATCCGATTGAAGTGAGGCCTACTTGGTCCAAGAGGAAATCGAAAATCGAGTAAATATGAGTAAGATTGATACATCTCTACGCTTTTTAAGGAAAGTGAGGTCAACAACTCTTTTAACCATTTTAAAAATATTCAATTAGATGCCGATTTAGAGTATAATAAATGTTTAAGCTAATATAATTTATAATGTTACTCTGAATGTTTATATAAAAAAAAAAAAAATTAATAAAAAGAATTTAATATTTAAATAATATTTTATTAATGTAGCATTTAAGTTATAAGTTATTGAGGAGATGTTGTTACTTAATGTTATATTTAAAAATATGAGGGAGCTGTTGTCACATAACTTAACTTTACATTAAAAAAATATGAGGGAAATGTTGTCAATTAACATAACATTACATTAAAAAAAAATATGAGGGAGATGTTGTCACACCAGCCTAGATCCATCTTAACATTGGCACTGAGAGGGATCAAATCTCTCGAGGTGCAAACCTATTTTTTGAGTGAAAAACTTGAGAAAAGGTTTGCACTTCAAGAGATTTTTTTGGGTTGATTGATCAGTTAATTGGTTGATCATTGAGTGTGGTTGAAGTTACACTTCCACAACTTGACCTCCAGTTCTTTTGACACTTAGAACTAGTTAAACTGTAAAAAAAAAAACAAAAAAAAAAACAAAACAAAACAAAACAAAAAAACAAACAAACAAACAAACAAAAACAACAAAACAAAAACAAAAACAAAAAAAAACAAGAAAACAAAACAAAAACAAAAACAAAAACAAAAAAACAAAAACTCAAATTAACTGAAATAGATTGCTATAAATCAGTAATCAATCATGTAGAACTGAACTCAAGTGTCTCCAACTTGAATTTACTGAGTTAACTGAGTGACAAGAGCCATGTCACCTCAATTAACTACCTCCAAGTATTCTGCTGAAATAGAAATTTGAATTTTAATCTAGTTTGACCAAGGCAAAGTCAAAACTAGATTTTCTTGTTGCATTTTCTAGACTCCCTCTCAACAAGAAAGGGATTATCAGATACCCCAATCTTGCTTCTATGGAACTCGAATTTGTCTCTTGATAAGACCTTTGTCAAAATATCTGCATCGTGTTCCTTTGTCGAAATTTACTATAACAACATAATCAGTCTCTGCACACAATCTCATAGATGGTGATACCAGATGTCGATATGCTTGGATCGATCATGAAATACATGATTTTCAGAGAGTTTGATACAACTCTGATTATCGCAATAAATCACAGTAGGATCCATCATCTAACCAAATAACCCAACAAGATTTTTTCTCATCCAAAAAACCTCACATATTGCTTGACTTGTAGCCATGTTCTCTGCTTCTGTTGAACTGAGTGTGACAGATATTTTCTTCCTACTGTACCAAGAAATCGTTGTTGACCCAGCGACCCAACACTGAAAAGTCCTCCTGGTGTGCTCTTCATGTCTGATGGACTCCTCGCCCAATTTGCATCTGTGAGCCTTGTAGCTTTGCTCCCTTTGTCTGTTTGTACCAAAAAACAAACTGAGTAGTGCCTATGAGGTATCTCAACACATGCTTTGTTGTCTTCCAATATTGTTTGGTTGGCTTAACTATTGCTTGACTACGCTAGTTACCTGCATAACACATGTCTAGTTGTGTGTTCACCAAATACATAAGTGAACCCACAAGCTTCTTGTAAATGATAGCCTCCACTACTTCACTTGAAGTAGCATCCACTTTCCCCCAATTCCTACTAGAGGAGTCTCCATGAGTTTGCACTTGTCCATGTGAAACCTCTGAAATATCTTGTTGGCATACTTTCCTTGAGAAACAAATAGTTCCCCATCACCTTACCATATTGTAATAGCCTTGGTTAAAAAATCATGTAAAATATATATAAGACCACGGTTATGGGACACATATTCCAAGTTGAATGGTGGGAAAAAAAATCCTAGTGGCTGTTCATTTCGGTTATTATGGCTAGAAGAAATTGGCAAAAGAAATGGCAGAGGCTTTGGAAAGGAAAAATGGCATTTTCGCACATTTATTTATGAAAATAATGGAAATTAGGAGAAAAGGAAGGTGAAAGGCCACATGTTGCATATGAAGATGAAAATGAAGGAAAATAATGGAAAATGAAGAAAATAGAGGCCTTATTGATAAAAAAGCTTCTCAAGATTAGTGGGTAGACTTGGTCAGTGTAAGATTTTAACAGGTTTTGGTGGAGCTCTCTTCTATTCTCTCTCTCTCTCATACTCTTAGACACTTAGAGTTTTATTAGAGCACTCTTGGAGAGTGTGGCATACTTGGAATTTTGGAGCAAGAAGGCAAAGGAAGAGTAGGAAAGCGCAAGAAGACATCAGGATTAATATCAACAATGGGTTTTGCTTGCAGGTAGCGAGTTGCATGTATGATTTCCTCACTAATTTTGGCATGCGTGGAATATGCATGTGGTTTATTAGTTATGATATGTCACTGGAATGGAGGATTGTCTGAATTGACAATGGATTTGCCTAGCCTTGCCATTTCCTAGATAGCCATGATGTTGTAGGTTCATTTCTTTGTTTTTCTGGTTGGTTCTCATGTTTGTTTTAACTTGGGTAGAGTCACTAGTTCCTGGAAGCCCTAGTTGGACAAACACTCTAAAAGCCCTGTAACAACTTGGGTCGATTTACTAGTCCTAGAACCCTTGGTTGGACAAACACTCTTGAAGCCCTTGGTGGGTTGAGTTACTAATCCTGAAAACCCTGGTTGGACAAACACTTTGGAAGCTTGATGCCACTTGTGGGTTGAGTTACTAATCCTGGAAGCCTTGATTGGAACAAATGCTCTGGAGCCCTAGAAGGTTTAGGTAGAGACCATTCTGATGATGGTTTTGTGATGTTTGACTGTGAGGTGGAATCATTGTTTCATGGGTTGAGGTGGCTGGCCTCTGGAAGCCCTGGATGGTTTTGGATTGATGTGTTTTATGAGATCCCACATTCATGCTTGGAATATGGCACGGGGGTGAATGGCTGAAGAGAGTATTGGATCAGTTATTCTATGGTCGAGTGGAACATGGTAATCCCATACTGGGTTGGATTTTTCATAATTAATATGAGGTTATTTCTCCTTGTTATTTAATGAGTATTATGCTGGTGTATATGTGGATTCTATGGCCGTTGTATCCTTGATGTTTCTGTTGTTATTATGTTGGTTATAAGTATGTGTTATGATAGTGACGATGTATGGTTCTCCTCATGTTTTGATTTGTAAATGACTGGATAATGCATCTATGACCTAATAGATGATAATGCAGCTAATGATATGAGGAAACGATGCTTCTTAGCGATTCTCAAATAAATATGAGAACCTATGCTCAGATCTGTTGTTTACTCCTGTAGATTACATATTTGTGATATGTTTAACGAAATTCATGTCATGGTTAGTAGGGGTCCATTCAAAGTCTTGTTCAAGTAATTGCATTTGTATCATCATTCCTTTGTTATATCTCTATTCTGAAGATGTCATTTAGTTATGGACAGTGACTTTGGGCCTGAAAAAGTGACTCAAATCCCGATGACACTAGCACAACACTGAGAAAAATAGTCCCTGGATGTTGGCATACCATGTTGTGGGAGCATCCAGATCCTTCTGAATGCATGCATGCCCATATCATGGCAATGTCCATGGGTTAATTGATCTAAAAACTCAGTGGGACCCAGGGGCTAGTTACCTGAGAGGTTGGGATGGTTCCTGGGAGTCTTGTTGCTAATGTGGAAGGTTTGTAGGTTGTGTTTCTATCGATTCCACTTCCTTAAGGTCACATAGGAGGTTGAATCCCATCATAGTAGCATCTTGCCATATTTTTACCCCAGTTGGATGGTTACTTAGGTAGATGTGGGAGGAGGGTGTTACAAAGTGGTATCAGAGCATGGTTCACCCCTTGCACTGAATGCGCGGTTTGTTGGTCATGCATTCATGTCGATTGCACATGTGGTCCTTATGCTTATAGTCCATGTGCTTGTTGCATTTGCATAGTGTTGATCATGGTTGTAGTGATGTCGCAATGTGAAGGTTGATGGTGTTGTTTTGGGATGTGTTGTCATGAGGGTATGGTTATATATGCATTTTCTATGCATATTAGTGTCCATATGTTATTATGCATGTATTGTCATGGTTATAGTTATGCATGTATAGTAGGTCAAACATACATTGTGTGGTCATTGTATGCATTTTAGGTCATCATGATGTTGTTGGTTATTATGATGCTGATGTGTTGGTTAAGATAGAGTAAGAGATGCAAACCATCAAAGTGAAATTGTAGCATAAGGCCTCGAGGCAAGAGCATGTATTCATACAGGTTTGTATGTTGGGCATGCAAGTATGTTGGTTAATGTTTATTATATGCATTAGGGTTATATACATGTTTGCCATTTATCGTTGTTATGGTTACATGCATGATAGATGCTAGTTGATTAGTATAGTCTTATGCACATGTGTCAGGTAGTCATGAATGATAGTAACATGTGGTTGTATGCATTGTTGTTGTTGTTTTATGGTAGTTAACTTTATGATTATGTTATATGTCGTTGATGAATATGTTATATGTTAACTTGCAGTTAGCTCAATGATTAGGTTATATGTTGTTGATGAGCATGATATATAACTTGTTGTTATTATATGTTAGATAACTTGATAATTAGGGTTATAACATTAATATCTTGATGTTACATGTATCATGCTAACCTAGATTGGTCTATGCAGATTATTATGGTTATGGTATTCAGGTATGAGTCGACTTATTTGTAATAGTGTATTGTACTAATCTAGATTGACTGTGCATATGTGACAGTTAGACATAAGTGACAATTGTTTATGAGTTTATGATGTGAACATGTTAGCTAGTTACTATTATGGACATCATGACCTTATTTATGTTTGAGTTGATATGTTGTGAAGTTATATCATACTAATCTAGCTTGATTGTGCAGACAAGATAGCCTCCCCTGAGATACATTAAGGTATGAGTTTGCTTATGTTGTATATTTGGTGCTTAACTATTTGATTATGTCGTCTATTTGGTGTTTGAGTGTTTGGTGTCTATTACGTTGTCTAGTTGATTTATCTAACATGGTATGTTTATAGTTTGTTTGAATGTTTGATTAATTGCATGATATGAGTATGTGTTTGTAAGATTGCATGAAGAAATGATATTGTTTTAAGATGAGTGTACTAACACATGTGTTGAGACAACTGATATGTACTTGAGTGTAAGTAGGTGATAGTTTTAGCATTATGTATAATGACTATGAGTTGACTATGGATTATGACATCGTTGTTAGTCTTGGTAAAGGTTGATTTAAAATTGATAGATATGATTGTCTTGATATTTAGAACATGTGGTTGACATGTGTAAACAGTTGTAGGAAACATGCTTGGTATTAGCGTGACAAGGTAACAATTGATGTGTTTATATAACTAACAGTTTGATGATGTGACAGTATATAGTAAGCCTTGATTGCAACAAGGTAAAAGGGTAAAAGAGAGGAATTGGGAAAGAATTTATTTGGCTATGTTTAGAAACCCTAATTCCAAATGAATGAGTGTTTTGCATACCAAAAATATTCTTAACCTTTATTTCGTCTGGAATTATGTGGGTATGTGTTATATTCATGGACATGTATTTGAAAGGTATAACAAATGGTGTCTAGCTATAGCTAGAATTTTCAAATGATTTGGAATCCCTTGAGAGATGATGTTAATGTGTTTAGTTGCAAGACAACATGTTTGGCACAATAAGGTAAGGTAACTAGTGTATTGTTATGTTTATTTATGCACTTACAGTTATGTGTTGATGGCAGTATGATGCAAGGGATTACATGGAAAAGAGGCTACCATGAAATCGTGAAGAAGGCTCAGGTTGAGCTTTCCCTTGGAAGCACTGGGAACCATGGGGATTGATTAATGGTGTCTATTTTCAATCTTTTTATTTTGGTCTTCTGGTGATTTATTGTGCTTGATTGCAGTTTTATTTGCGTCTTGTGCATGGCCATGCCACTTTGTTTGTGGTGTCGTATTGTTGTTCGTTTTCCATGGTTTTCTTCTTGTTGATTCTCAGTCTTTCCTTTGTTGTTTTGAGAGTATTGGGAATTGGTTTGGGAAGGAGGAAGTTAATGGAGCTCGAGGAGAGCTGTGTGGTACCCGACAGGTAAGGTAAGGCTTGGATGAAACTCGATGCATGTATAAGGGAAGTTGAAGGTAAGAGTATGACAACCAGTTGGATTGGTTGGGTCCATTGGTGTAAATGGATGATGGCAGTACAATCATGAGAAAAGTAAATAGGAAAGGTAAAGTACATGGACTTGAGGTGTCATATGCCTTGGCTATGTTGGGAACTATTGTTCTCAGTGTTATGCATGTGTTGCATGCATAAAGGGAGTTCTCTTAACCTTGACCTTATGATATCTGGTTTATGTTGATGTCTATATGTGTATATACACATGTATGTATGTCATGTCTGACAGGTTCATCATGGATCATGATTGTTTTATGCTAATTTTTATATGTACATATTTATGTATGCATGTCTTTGTCTGACTATATCATTATTGTTTTATGTTGATGTTTACATATGTGTATATATGCATATCATTGTCTGACAAGATCATGATTGTTTTATGCTAATGTTTATGTATATGTATGTATCTCTGTCACTGTCCGACAGGGTTGTTAGGGATCATTCTTGTAGAAAAATTATTGCTTATTCAGGTGAATGGCATGAACAGGTTCCCAGTCTTATGAGGAATCAAGTGAGAAGAGTAGACCTGACAAATTTATGAGGTCATTAGCATGTGGATATGAGTTTATATCATGTGCTTATATTATTCCTATGTTTATGTTATGACAGATAACACTGAAGGATACATCAGCGGAATGAAAGTGGCGTGATTTGCGGCATGGTAGAACAAGCATGAATAATACATTGGAAACAAGGTTGCTTGGTAGAGACAGTGTGGTTTTGAATGTGTGGTACTATTGTTGTGCATATGTTGTACATGTTACATATGTGATGTTGTGTGCATGCAGTGTTATGTATATATAGTGTGTGTACATGTTGTTTATGCAATGTTATGTACAGGGTGGTACAGATAGTGTTTTGTGAATATTTCATATGCAGTACTGGATATAGAAGGTGCTATGTACATGTCAGATATGTGATGTTGTGTACATATTGTACTGTGCACATGATGGATATGCATTGTTGTTTGAAATGATATTGTACACATGTTGGATATGAAGTGTTGTGTACACATGGTGCTATGTACATGTTGTATATGCAGTGCTATGTACATATGGTGTTCTGTGCATGTTGTACATGTGGTGCTATGTACATATGGTGTTGTGAGCATGTGGTGTCATGTACATGTTGTATATGTGGTGTTGTGTGTAAGTGGTGTTGTGTACATGTCATGCATATGGTGTTGTGTGCATGTGGTTTCATGTACTTGTGCATGTGGTGTTGTGTACACATTGTACAAGTGGTACAATGTACATGTGGCATTGTGTACATCTTGTGCAGGTGGTGTCATGTACATGTGATGTTGTGTACATGTTGTGCAGGTGGTGCTTTGTATAAGTGGTACTTTGTACATGTTGTACATACGGTACTGGTGTACATGCAATATTGTGTGCATGTCGTACATGTGTTGCGGGCATGCAGTACTATGTATGTGCATTGTGTAGTTGTGGTATCGTGACATGTGTACTCATTGTGTTGTATTGTGTAGTAAATGTATTGTGTTACATGTATTGTGTGGTGTTGTACATCGGGTATATATGTATTGTGTTGTGTTGTACATCAGGTGTAGGTGTATGTATTATGTTGTGGTATACACCAGATGTATGAGTATATATTGTGTTGTGTTGTACACCGAATGTAGGTGTATGTGTCGTGTTGTACACCAAGTGTAGGTGTATGTATTGTGTTGTGGAATACACCAGATGTAGGAGTATGTATTGTGTTGTTTGTACATTGGCTATAGGTGTATGTGTGGTATGTTAGGTGTAGGTGCATGTATTGCATGGTGTTGTATGCGTGTGATGCACACTATGCATATGTGCACACTGTTGAGGAGAAGGCACTAGATGTTTTTCGGGTGTGGTAATCGATCCAAAGTGCTTACATAATAAGAACAAAGGTAGAAGCTAAGGAGTGATTAAAGGATAAGTATCAATATTTTATTTCATTTTTATTATGCATGTTGGTGGGCTCCAGTATTGCAGCAATAATGCTGCAACTCTTGGGACTCCCTTCTTTACTTTTATCAACCCGGTAGTTCGTAACAAACTTGGAAGCGACGGTGCTGTATGCACAAGTACTAGCTCTTGCCGCAGCTGTCACTTGGTCAGCTGGCACAAGTCCGCTAGGGGCTTAAGCCAACTTATATGAGCTCTTAGAAGAAGCTTTTTAACTGATGGATGAAAGCTAACTCAAAGGAAGCTAATCTACTTGCGGAAAGAAACTGAAAGCCAAAAAGAAACGCAAACCCTAGCAAACCCTAATTTTACCGCCTAACCCTACTGGTGCAAGAAGAATGATGAAAGCTACAGAAAGAGATACCATTGACTTCTAAGAAGGTAAAATGCATGTGTCTAAGTTATCACTATTGGAAGAAAACATCTTTTTGTATTTTTGAATAAGTTATTAGAATTATCATGCATGTACTTTTAACTGGCTTTTTACTGTGCAGGGGTGGATCAAGGAAGAGAAATGCTTGGAAAAGGTTGGGAAGGTTCAGAGAGGGTCTAAGGAGTCCCTAACACCCTTCCAGAGAGTTTCACAAAGTTTGGCTATCAATAAACCTCATTTGTGAGCCTCTACAGGAAGTCTACAGGGGTTCTACAGGATGTTCAAAGATTTCTACAGGATGTTCAGAAATTTCTACAGGATGTTTAAAAAGTGGATTTTAGAGGATGGGTGAGTGAGGGAAGATGCATGAATGGATAGGGAGGTAGGATAGGGGCTTGGAGTGACCCAGGGACTGGTGGATGGAGTGGTGAGAGGGTGTAGAAGGCTGACTTGGCTTAAAGAGGGCTAAGACAATGATTGAGCAAGAAGGTAGGGTTACGTGGGCAAAAGGACAGGTGTGAGATGAGGAACCTAGCTAGGAGATGGAACAACTAGCTCTGATGAAGCTTAGGTGGATGAGAGAGTGGTAGAGATGCCCTGCACGGTGTACATTTAACCGAATCAACAAAGTCTTACAAATAATCAAAGTCCTAGCTAATCTAATCTAACTGCCAATAAAACGAATGAACAACAGCTTGATTTGGAGAGAAAACCATGTACATAAATCATGCAAAGAAACATTTCAGAGATCTGAACCCATAACTAACTTCTGCAAATGAAAACAGTACACTAGGGATTGCATGGTCAAGCAAACTAGTGTTTTTGTTCGGACAACACTGTTTCTTTAATTCCAGCCCCTTATCCAATAAGGATGAGGTGAAATCGAGAGTGTTGTTGACCCTTTTCTTGGAGATTTTTTCCCTGTTATTATCCTACCAATCTATTTTAAACATCTGAAGCGATTCTATTCATAAACAGTGACCTATTCAACCAACACAACTAAATCTGCCCAACAGAAATATGTTTCAAATGCATAAAAGGAAAACAACGATGCATAAGGGAAAGGTAACAGTACAAAAAGGAAGCCCTAGGCTCTCAGGTTGGGCCCAACCCTGAGAGCTATGGCTCCTATAGAAAACTCAGAGTTGATATAAAATCGGACTGCTTCTCATTATCAAAAAATAGTCATAAGTCAAGAGTTATGCCAAAATGGCTACAAGAGAACAACGTAAAGCTAACAACACTGTAGTGCAAAATATGCAATGGTTTCAAAAGTCCCTTACGAAGGTTGAGGCCTTAACATTTATACACCACGAGGGCCCTAGCTGGCCTCCTAAATCTATGGGACTTGGCTGTCCAAACTGTGAGTAGACAGCCCCTTCCAAAATCTGCTTGGCTGCCTTCTAGATCCGGTTTTGGTGGCCTTTGGAGCTCGGAGTTGGGGGTGAAGATCTCGAGGAAGGGCTATTTAATGCCATAGACAACCCCCCTATGAATCCTCACCTCAAGCTTGGCTGTCTTCTAGCCCATGATTGCTCGGTTTTGCTCCAACATGTGTCAAAAAACCTGAAATGAGCTCGTGTTAGCCACCTAGGAAGAGTGACTACCCTTATTCGTACAAATTGCATAAACATACTGAAAAATAATGCATAAGTTATGAAAAATGAAGGATTGAACAAGGATAATTAGGCCAAATGAGCCCAACAAGTTACCAAATTTGGGGCTCATCACATGTGATTTATGATTTTGGTTTATGATGCTTGCATGTGATTCATGATTTTGATTTATGATGGTTGTGTTTTGAGCTAATCTGATGTGATATGTTTATACATAATGATTTGGTCAAAGATGTTAGATTGACTTATTGTGACAGGAAGCGAACATAATTGCAAGTATACCTTATTGACAAGCCACCAATGAGGTATGATTTGAAGTTATTTCAATTTATTTTGAATATAATGGAAATTATGTGCTTGGTATAGGAAAGCATGAAATTCCTAGTTGGGTGGTTGAAATTGACTACAAGAATTAGCAACAACAACAAAAGAAATTAGAACAAGAAGCAGCATGTTGGTTAATAACTTTAGGAGCAGAGCCATTGTGGGACATTGGTACCCAATAATGTCCATTGATTTCCATGAGCATGTTATGACCAATATGATGATTTGAGGCAGGTATATGCCTTGGTTTTGTTTCTTCAGATGCAAGGAAGCCTTGCCAATGGATATACTACTCGAGATGGTGGTGCCAACAGAACTTGGAAGGTGTGTCACTGCATGGAAGGCGATGACCAGATTGACCGAGGGATTATGTCGTAGAGAAAGGAAGATTGGGCATGGATATTTTTGGTCATTAACATTGTCAGATGGAATCAGATGCACATTGGAGGTGTGCTCTGGAATAATGAGTCGGTAACTGTTCACTGAGAGGACAAGTGGCACTGGATTGCAGCGCTAAACATTGGACATAGATTTGACCTTACAATGGGTTCTAGACTTCCTAGGAAGGAGGTGAATCCTGGTATTACTTTGAGGGTGGAGATGTGAGCCTTTGGATTCCCTTGTTGCGGATGCAGACATTGTATCCTTTTATTTGCTGGTTGAGAAAATGTGCATATGTGTATATGTGTGTATTACTGTAAATACTGTATCAAGATGGATTTCTAAATATCCATAGACAATATGATTATTTGTTGGGTGAAGCAAATGTGTATGTGTGTATATGTGGTTATTATTGTAAATAGCGTGATGAGATGTGTTATAAAGCTCTAATAAGTTATATGTTTGTCATGTTTTAGCAGATGGTCATTGAAAATACTGAAACGAGCTATGTTATAAAGCTCCATGGGAAGTATGTTTTATTTTCAATGTTCTTTTTGGTTATAAGTGTCATTGAACACCAAGGACAGTGTTCCCCCAATGGGGGGGGGGTTTATAACAACCTTGGTTAAGAATTCATGTAAAATACATATAAGACCACAGCCATGGGACACATATTCCAAGTTGAATGGTGGGAAAAACATACTAGTGGGTGTTCATTTCGGTTATTATGGCTAAAGGAAATTTATAAAGGCAAGGGTAGAGGCTTTGGAAAGGAAAAATGGTATTTTGGCACATTTATTTATGAGAATAATGGAAATTAGGGGAAAAGGAAGGTGAAAGGTCACAAGTTGCATGTGAGGATGAAAATGAAGGAAAATAATGGAAAATGAATAAAATAGAGGCCTTTGAGGATCAGTGGGCCGGCTTGGTCAGTGTAAGCTTTTGTCAGGTTTTGGTGGAGCTCTCTTAAATTCTCTCTCTCTCTCTCATACTCTTGGACACTTAGAATTCTCTTGGAGCAGTCTTGGAGAGTGTGGCATACTTGGAGTTTTAGAACAAGGAGGCAAAGGAAGAGCAAGAAAGCATAAGAGGACATCGGGATCACTAGCTACAATGAATTTTTCTTGCAAGTACCGAGTTCCATGTATGTTTTCCTCACTAGTTTTGACGTGCATGACATGTGGTTTATTGGTCATGATCTGACACTGGCATGGAGAATTTTCTGGATTGACAGTGGATTTTCCCAACCTTGCCATTTCATGGATAGCCATGGTGTTATGGGTTCATTTCTTTGTTTTTCTGGTTGGTTCTCATGTTTCCTTTAGCTTGGGTGGAGTTACTAGTTCCTGGAAGCCTTGGTTGGACAAATGCTCTGGAAGCCCTGTAACAACTTGGGTTGAGTTACTAGTCCCGGAAGCCTTGGATGGAAAAACACTATGGAATCCCTTGGTGGGTTGAGTAACTAATCCTAGAAGCCTTGGTTGGAAAAACGCTCTGGAAGGTCGGCGACAACTGTGGGTTTAGTTACTAGTCCTAGAAGCCTTGGTTGGAACAAACGCTCTAGAGCCCTGGAAGCCTTGGTTAGAGACCAATTTGATTATGGTTTTGTGATGTCCGACAATGAGGTGGAATCATTGTGTGATGGGTTGAGGTGGTTGGTCTCTGTGTAACACCCTCCTCCCACATCTACCCAAGCAACCAGCCAGTCAGGGTAAACGTGCGACGAGAGGCCACTATAACATGATTCAACCTCCTAGGTAACATTAAGGAAATGAAATTGATGGAAACACAACACACAGACCTCCCTCGGGTGCTTTAAGACCCTCAGGAGCTAATCCACCACTCCAAGTGCCCAACCCCTGAGTTAACCTAGCATTCAGATGAATTAAACCTGGAGTATCTCCCATGACAAGGTATGCATGCGACTGTAACCCTATAGGCGCTCTCACTAGCTTGCCTACCAGTGACCAGAGACCCAATTTGGTAGTGTTATGCCAACGAATCTGGGATTTTAGCCAATTTTTTAGGCCTGGAGCCCAGGTCACTGCCCAAAATTGAACCATCTTTTCAAATCAATAAAATAAAATTTTAGTGATAGTACTAGAGAAAATACATGTTCAAGACCTTGACTAGACGCCTACTAACCATGGCAGGAATTTTGTCAAACACTTAGTAAATATGTAACCTACAGGTGTAAATAATAGATATGATCAATTTACTTCACCAAGTTGGATCTTCGTTCAGGATATCATCAAATCATAATGAAGAGTGAAGACAATACGAAAACAACATTTAGAACTCATAAGAGTCATTAAGAATTTTTGGTCATGCCTTTTGGCCTTACTAATGCACCGTCTACATTTAAAGGTTTGATGAATTTCATTTTCAAACCCTTCCTTAGAAAATTTGTGTTAGTATTTTTTGATGATATACTAATCTACAACAAGTCTTGGAAGGATCATGTTCAACATGCTCACAGGGTGCTCAAACTATTGGAAGAGAAACAATTATATGCAAAAGCATCCAAATGTTTCTTTGGAGTACAAGAGGTGGAATACATGGGTCATATTGTATCTCCTAAAGGTGTTAAGGTAGACCCTAGCAAAATAAAATCCATTAAGGAAAGGAAAATCCCCACATCCATAAAGCATCTACGAGGATTTCTTGGGTTGACCGGATATTAACACAAGTTTGTTAAGAATTATCGGAGAATAGCAGCACCTCTAACAACATTAATGAAGAAAGATGCATTTTCATGGACTCCAGAACCAATGAAGGCCTTTGAACATCTTAAAGAGGAAATGTGCCAAGCACTGGGCTTAGCTACGCCAAACTTCACAAAAACCGTTATTGTGGAACGTGATGCCTCAGGAAATGGAATTGGTGTTGTTTTAATGCAAGAAGAAATACCCATTGCTTTCGAAAGTTGTCCAATCAAAGGAAGGTATTTACACAAAGCTATTTATGAGAAGGAAATGTTGGCAATACTACATGCACTTATGAAATCGTGACTTTACCTAATGGGAAGACACTTCAAGGTAAAACCATATCATGATAGTCTTAAATAGTTTTTAGAACAAAGATTATCTTCAGAAGAGCTAAAAAAATGGGTCACAAAGATGTTGGGTTATGACTTTGAAATCATCTACAAAAAAGGGAAGAAAAATGTTGTTGCAGATGCACTCTCAAGAAAGGATGAGGACATGGAAGCATTACTTTGCGCCATTTCTATTATTCAACCAAATTGGATAAACAAAGAAAGGGATGAATGGAAGAATGATGAAGAAGTGAGGGCACTCATTCAAAATTTACAACAAGATCCCAGTACACCTGATACATTTAGCTGTACAAATTATTCATTATGGTATAAAGATCGCTTATACCTCTATAATAATTCCCAACTCAAACAAAATATTCTTATGGAATTGCACACCTCTCCCTTAGGAGGGAACTCAGGAGTTTTAAAAACTTACCACATGGTTAAAAAGGAATTTTTTTGGGATGGCCTTAAATATGATATTCAAAATTTTGTGGCGAAATGTTTAGTTTGCCAACAAAATAAAGTTGAAACAATTAAGATCCCAGGTCTATTACAAGCTTTATCCATTTCAAGTCAACGTTGGGAGGAGGTTTCAATGGATTTTATCATAGGTTTACCCAAGTTCAAAGGAAAGAGTGTCATCATGGTGGTAGTTGATAGACTTACCAAGTATGCACACTTTTGTGCATTATCTCTTCCATTTAAAACCAGTACAGTTGTTACTGCATTTATGGAAACAATTCAAAATCTACATGGAAACCCAAAGATTATTGTAAGCGACAGAGATCCCATTTTCATTGGAAATTTTTGGACATAATTATTTTCTTGTTTGGGTACTCAGTTAGCTTATAGCTCATCTTATCATCCTCAATTTGATGGGCAAACTGAGTTAGTAAACAAATGTTTATAAGGATATCTCTGTTGCTTTGTATCTGATAAACATACACAATGGGTCAAATGGTTACCTTTGGTTGAATGGTGGTATAACACTTCCTTCGATACTGCAACAAACATGACCCTATTTATGGAACTTTATGGATATCATCCACCGTCCATCACATCATATGTAAGAGAAAATTCTAAGGTTCAAGCAGTGGAAGATCACATTGAGCATCAACAACAAGTTCTCCAACTCTTAAAGGATAACCTCACCTTGGCGTAGAATAGAATGAAACAACAGGCAAATCAACATCGCAGCGAAAGAAGTTTTGATGTAGGTGACTGGGTATTTCTGCGACTACATCCATACAAACAAATATCCCTCAAGTAAGCTCAGAAGGATAATAAATTATCACCAAAGTGTTATGGTCCATACAAGGTGTTGTAAAATATTGGTACTATGGCATACAAATTGGAGCTTTCTGTAGCTTCCCGAGTGCACCTAGTTTTCCATGTTCAATGCTTAAAGAAGTTTTTGGTGACAAGCTCCCAGTTCAAACAATACTGCCATAAATTGACGAGGAAGGAAAAATCATATTAGAACTTGAAGGAGTCATAGAAACAAGAACTTGACAGCTACGAAATCGATCATTTTCAGAGTATCTCATAAAGTGGAAGAACTTACCCGATGAAGATTCCACATGGGAGGATGAGAATTTTATACAGAAGCATCCAGAACTACTCAAGCATTGAGTACAACACTTTTCTAAAGGAGAGGGGCATGTTAGGTCCCTATAATACTAGTGTATTTCCTTATTAGTATTGTCATTGTAGCCCCTTATTGTTATTTTTGTTCCCTTACATTATTATTATTAGGTCAGCTCTCATTATATTGTGACCCCTTAGACTCCTATATATATAGAAAGCAGGTATTGTCATTTGTATCATCCAATAATTGTTCATTTGTGTAATGTAAAGGAGGTTTTCTCCTCGAAGAGGCTGATTTTGAAGTCGTTGATCTATCTTTTCTTCTATTTTGTGAGCTGATTGCATAACATTGAAATATTTACAATGACCATTACTGAAATATAACATACATATTGTTTATTAGAGCTTTATAACACAATTCATTACGACATTTACAATAACTGCATATACACATACACATTTGCTTCAACCACTAAATAACCATATTGTCTATGGAGCTTTATAAATCCAACTCAATACAATATTTACAATAATACACACATATGCACATTTTCTCAACCAGTAAATAAAAAGGATATGATGCTTGCATCTGCAACAAGGGAATCCAAAGGCTCACACCTCCACCCTAAAGTAATATCAAGATTTACCTCCTTCCCAGGAAGTCCAAAATCCACTGCCATGGTAAAACTACATCTAATGTCCAACGCTATAATCCTGCACCACTTGTCCTCTTCAGTGAACAATTATCGACCCATTGTTCCAGAGCGCATTCCCAATGTGCATATTATTCCATATGAAAATGCTAATGACCAAAAAAAATCCATCCTCGGTCTTCCCTATCTCTTTTACATGGTCCCTTGGGCAATCTGGTCAACCCCTTCCATGCAGTCACTCACCTTCCAAGTTCCGTTGGCACCCCCATCTCAGGTAATCCATCCCTTGGCAAGGCTTCCTCACATAGGAAGATACAAAAACCAAGGCATTTCCCTGCCTCAAAACTATCATACTGGTCATATCATGTTCATGGAAATCAATGGACACTATTAGGTATTGATGTCCCACAATGGCCATGTTCCTGAATGCCTTACTAGCATACTGCTACATTTTCCAATTCCTTTTGTTCTTGCAAATTCTTGCAGTCGATTTCAATCACCCAACTGGGCATTTCGTGTATTCCTATACCAAGCACATAAATTCAATTAGATTTAGAATAAATTGAAATAAATTCACATCATACCTCATTGGTAGCTCGTTAATAAGGTACATTTGCAAACCTATTTGCTTCCTGTCACAAGAAGTCAAACTATCATCTTTGACCAAATCATCATGTATAAAAAATATCACATCATGTTAGCGCAAAACATAACCATCATAGATCAAAATCATAAATCACATGTAACCATCATAAACCAGAATCATAAGTCACATGTAATCATCATATACTAGAATCATAAATCATATGCATATTAAAACAGAAATAGTATACATATACTTATCATTTAATCAATCCTTACTTCTGCCTTTGTTCTTATTTTGTATGCACACCGGATCAGTTGCCACACCCAACAAACACCCAGTTCCTTCTCTTCAACTAGGTGCACATATACATAGTGTGCATCACACACATATGACCACACATGACATACAACTCCATGAAATACATGCACCTGCACCTGACATACAACACATACACCTACACCCATTGTATACAATACAATACATACGCCTACATCCAATGCATAACATACTGCATACACCTAAATCTGGTGTACAACACAACACAATACATCTATACCTGATGCACAGCACCACACAATACATGCACCTACACAATGCACATACCTAGTACCACATGCACTCAACAGGACATGTATGGCATGCACACAATACCAGACGTGCACCAGTACCATATGTACACAGTGCCACCTGTACATCGCACCACCTACACAACGTGTGCACAACATCACATGTACACGTCGCCACTTGCACAATGTGTATACATCGATACATGTGCACTACACTAGTTGTACAACATGTACACAATACCACATGTACATAGCACCACATGCATGACATGTACACGACACCTCATGTACACAGTGCCGCATGCATGACATGTACACAATACCACTTGCACGCAACGCCACTTGTAAAACATGTACACAACACCACATGCACACAACACCACTTGTAAAATCATGCACACCACACCATATGTACATAGCACCACATGTACAACATGCATGCAAGACCACATGTACATAGCACTACATATCCAACATGTACATAGCATCATCTCTACACAATGCCGCATATCCAACATGTGTAGAGCACCATATGAATACAACATCGCATATCCATCATGCACACAATACAATATGTACACAACACCATGTATCCAACATGTACATATCACCATCTATACCCAACACTGAATATGCAACATTCATACAACACTATTTGTACTAACACCTTGTATATAATATTGCATAAACAACATGTACACACACTACATATGCACAATACTACATGTGCACAATCATCACAGATGCAACATGTATGACATATGCACAACAAATACCACACATCCGAAACCAAACTACCTCTACCAAGCAACCTTGCTTCTAGTGTCTTATCCATGTTTGTCCTAGCATGCCGTAGACCACACTGCTTTCATTTCACTAATGTATCCCTTGGTATAACCTGTCCATAACATAGACATAATATAATCACATAATATCAACTCATAACCACATGATACTGACCTCATATATTTTTCATGACTACTCTTCCCAATTGATTCCTTGTAAGACCAGGAACCTCTTCATGTCATTTGCATGTGTAAGCAATCATTCCTCCACAAGAACGATTCTTGATGACCCTGTCGGACAGTGACATAGATACATAGACACATACATACATATACATAAACATTAGCATAAAAAAATCATGATCCATGATGACCTTGTTAGATAACAATGTACATACATACATATATGCATATAATCATTAGCATAAAGAAATCATGATCACAACATAAATACTAGATATCAAGGTCAAGGTTAAGAGAACTTCCTTTATTCATGCACAAAATTGAGAACCATCGTTCCAAAATTAGTCAAGCCATCTGACATCTCAGGTCCATTTACTTTACCTTTTTTGGTTAATTTTCTCTTACCTATCCTGCCATCGTCCATTTACACCAATGGACCCAACCAATCCAATTGGTTGTCAAAGTCTTATCCTCCACCACGCTTACTCATGCACATAGCTTTATCTGAGTCTTACATTAACTTTCGGGTACCACAAAGCTCTCCTGAGCTCCATCAAATTTCCTCTTTCCCAAACAATTCTCAAGACTCAAAACAAGAAAAGGCAAGACCTGAAACAACTAAGAAGAAAACCATGAAAGTCAATAAGAGTATGACATTACAACAAAGTGGCAAGGCCTTGCACCAGGCATAAACAAAACCATAATCAAGCTAAACAATTCATAAAATCCCAAAAGCGAAAGACTAGTAACAGACACCATGAATCAATCCCCATGGTTCCCAAGGAAATCTCAACCTGAGCCTCCTTCAAATTTTCATGGAAAATTCTTTTGCCATGCAATCCCCTACATCATACTTCCATAAACACATAATTGTTAGTGTATATATAACATAACAATACACCAATTACCTTATCCTATTATACCAAGCATGTTGCCTTGTAGCTGAACACATCTATGCCATGTCTCAAGAGACTCCAATTCCCTTGACAAATCTACTTGTAACTAGAAACTGACTGATATACCTGTCAAACACATGTCCATGAATATAACACATATCCACATAATGTCAGACGAGATTAAGGTTAAGAAGACTTCCTGTACACAAAGCGTTCATTCATTTGGAATTAGGGTTTCCAAACATAACCAAAGGAATTCTTGCTCAATTCCTTCTCTTCTACATGTAACTTGTGATCAAAATCTCAATTAGGGGCAAAAATTTGCTCAAAAGTCAACTTGCTTAGAATAACTCAAAACCTGAACGATCGCATCCGTCTCGGCGCTATGATCCCAATGCAACTTATTTCACTCAAAATGGATTTCATATGAGAAAATTAGAGCCTGCTATCCATTTTGTCGAACGGGCAAAATTTTGTGACTGGGATGCTGACTAGGCATCTGTACAACCCAGTCAACAAATAAAATATTCTAGGGAATATTCATTGGAATATTCTTGAAATATTCCCACATGTGGCTTAATCAGATTTTGACACTTGTCGGCATCAGATTGGTCAACAACACATTGGGTGGACCAATGAGAGGCTGACACATAGCAAACCCAGAGGCCACCATGTGCCCTCTCAAAGGTCAATCAAAAGATTGTTTGGCAGGCCAGGGAGTCGAACCCGTGACCTCGCCCTCACAAGCCATATGTGCTACCACTACACCACAACCATGTGTCTTAACATATGGTGGGTGCAATGTGTATTTGAAGTTTAAACCACGACAGTTTGGGGGACTAATCGCTAACATCAAACTTTAACATCTGACCAAACCATAACTCGGAGCCAACAATTAGCACTAACCGTGCGGATTATGCGCTAACCAGAGATTAGCATTAATTAAATCATTCTTAACGGTTAATTAAATTCAAATTTAGTTGGAAGTTATTTTGGCAGATCCGACAAATCCAGAATTCCTCCACATTTGGTGGAGTTAACTAGAGTTCCTCTAGTTTTGGTGGAGTTTTCTTAGGGAAAATTGAAGAGGCCATAACTTTGGCTAATTTCGACCAATTTTGGCTTAGAAAGATTCATTCCTAGATGATTTGGATGCTCTTAAGACAATGGAACAAGTCACAGACGTAGAAAGGCACTTTTGTACATGATTTTACTACATTGAAGTTTAAGGAAGCCTAGGGCCACCAGGAGAGGAGGTCAAGCCTAGATTAGCTGAAGTCCAATTGCCGAGCTTAGAGAGTCATTTTTGGGGTTCTTGAGTCTTTTGAACCCAATGGAGTAGGCTTCAAAGCCATTGGAGCACTGCAGGTGCATGTAATCAAAGAATTGACCATTAATGTAAAGAGGGCCTAACCATTGAAGCAAGTCCAAGGAGATGTAGCCTAGGAGGGGTGAACTCCTTTATCATCTTTATGTTATGAGTTTGCTGTGTTTTACTTCTATGCATTTTACTTGTTGTATATGTGTTTTAAACAACTATTTAATATCATGAATTTCTCATAAAAGACAATCAATACTTGACACATGATCCTTCACATTTTGGTTAATATGAGACGATCCTAAAGACATATTTTTAATACCGATGAGGGAGCTAACATATAATTAACAAATTTTCCCAACATTTCAGATCATGTTGGTATCAAAGCACTATTAGCTCATTTTAACCCTGAGATGGTTTGCCAAGCTTAGCTAGAAAATTAGTTATTGGTTTTGTATTTGTGCAAGGAGAATTTAACTGTGTGCAAGTTGATGTGATGGCAACTTCAACAAGTGATGTTTCTAATCCATCTTCCTTAGCAAGACTCTTTGATAAAGAGATGTTGCAAGATCTTATCATCCTGAGAGATAGGGTGCAAGAGATGTATGAAGATAGGAAGGAGAATACTATACTTCAAGAGGAGTTGATGGCCATGAAGGAGGAGAAGCAAGAGCTTCTTGAAAAGATGCATGAGATGGAAATTCAACTCCATGATGCCAAGGAAACCCTAGCGAAGTATGTGCATGAAAATGAGGTATGAAATTCAAGTTTATCTTCAATTTCCTATCAAAATGAATGTTTTGGTGCTTTTGAAAGACACACTAGAGGAATAGGGTCCATATTATTGATGAAGATGGGTTATGAAGGTAAAGGGTTAGGCAAACATGCACAAGGCATAGTTGAGCCAATTGTTGTTGAGGAAAGGCCTAGGTATTTGGGTCTTCGTAATGGACAACATGATGGAGAATGCTCCAAATCCAAGAAGGAAAATGAATTTGTTCCAAGAAGGACTTTCATTACATGTTCATTACCTCAAGCTTGTGAAGTTTGTGTTCATGAGGAATGCAAAAGTTTTATACCCACTTTGCAAGAAGATGCTCATAAGCATGCATCTAGTGTAAATGGAAAATAAGAGGATGCTGAAAGCTCTAAGGTCATTGAAACCATTGTTAGTATTCCAAAGAGAACCACTACCTCATCAAATTCACCTCTTCAAGAAGGCGAAAAAGGTGAATGTGCAAGGTATAAATATGCCTTTAATCAAGTTTCTTTTGATTATGATAAACATGTTAAATCTTCACATAAGATTTGGAGAAAATTTACATGTTCCTTTTGTGGTTTGAATAAACATATTGTTTCAAGGTGTTGGAAGAGGATAGCCATACACAGGAAACTTAAAAAAAAAGAGACAGAAAGGCAAAGGTCCATTGGATAATGGAAACCATGTTGAAAAGAAGATGAAATTATTTTGCACTCATTGCCATAAGTAGGGTCATCTTGTAGACAAGTGTTGGACTTTGCATCCAACAAGTCATCCACGACATTTGAAGAAGGTGGAGAGCTATTTTGGAAAGAATGGAAATAGGATTCCATAATTGATGTGGGTCAGGATGGTACACATGATGAAGTGCAACTGAAAGAAGCACCATTGAAATGGTTTGGAAAGAGATGGTTAGATTTCTTAACCAATTAAGGCCTTGCATTTTTTTTATATAATTGATGCAAATCTTGCCTTATTGATGCATTTCCTTTTTATTTGGATGGATTTCTTTTCTCCTGAAAGTATGATGCATATTGCATGAAGTAAGATGTTGGAAAATTAGAGTTATGTTGATTCACTTAGATGCATCAAATATGGAAATATGCAACTACAAATTTGCATGCATGTTGCATTCTTGAACTTTCATGTTTACGCTAGGAAGGTGTTCGAAAGTGGAGTATGTTGACTCACTTTATTGCAGCAAATTTGGTCAGTTCATCTCTTTAAGTACTCAGACATACCAATGGAATTCTTGTACTTATGATTGTACTTGTGAGAGAGTTGAGAATTGTTATACATGCATGAGATTTTGTGTGTGTGAACAGTGGAATTTTTAATAGTTTCATTGTGCTTGAACGTGCATGAGTGATTGAATTGTGTTGGTTGATTGCTTTGTTAACCTGTATGTTGTTAACTTGAGAATGTTTATCATTTGCACATGCATGAGTGTCAACTTGTGTGGTCGATTGATTGTTATATGTATGTTATATAGACTTGGAAGAGTTGATTTTGTCTCAAAAGATGAAAGGGAGATGTGACGAATTGTTTCATGAGAATGTGGAATTCTTGTTATAAATCATCAAGTTGTTGTATATGATTTTGCTTGACTTGAAAGTCAGTTGTTTGAAGAAGCATTTTTTGTCAACTTGTATTTAGTCGATGGTTTATACACCCAGATGTAAGAGTGCATGGTGATGTTCACATGATGTGACATTTGTTGCTTTGAGAAAGCAAAAGGAAGAGGCCGTCAAGTAATATTCTTGCATGAGTGTTTTTCAAGGTTAATAGTGTTTCTTGTGACAAGATGTTGCAGGATTTTGGAAGATCCACGCTTGAGAAAAAGGCTCATGATTAGACTTCATTCTCAAATCATGACATAAGCAACATATTAATACTGGAGAATGATGGAATCAAGAAACGAAAGTGGAAAAAAATGCAAAAAAAAAATTGTAGTCCTTGTAAAATATCAAATGGTCTACAATGCAATTTGATGTGTTGAGGCCAAGAAGTGAAGGAGATGGCGAATGCATTCTTCCATATGTGTAATTTGGAACCGTGGAGGTAAAATAATGGTCATTTCTTTTCTTGTTATTAATGATATTGGAACTCATTGTTGTAATTCACTCAGATGGGCTTAACTTGGAAAAGCGGTTTCCAAGGAGAAGCTTGCATTGAATGCATGTGTTGCAAAGGAGGAACATAAATCTCAGTGGGAAGGCCATTAATCAACTTTCCAAACATTGAGGGATCGCTTTGGTACAACAAGGTGTTTAATCAGCAAGCATCCAACAAGTGTTGGATTGGGTCAGAAGCAAAAGGAGATCATTGGTTGAAATGCCAAGCCATTTGCAAGGCAAGGCATGTCAGTGAACCCAAGTGGTTGTCATAGATATTTTTCCAGGAAGAATCAATTGATAAAACTTGGGAAGGAGAAGAGTAGTAAGCTCTCATAAGATAACCAAATTTTGTGGGTCCAAAAGCCTATTAGTGGGAAGGAGTGATCAAAATTTGGATTAGGGGCAAAAATTTGCTCAAAAATCAACGTGATTAGAATCACTCAAAACCTGAACAACCAAGTCTGTCTCAGTGATACGATCCCAACACAACTTGTTTCACTCAAAACAGAGTTTGCATGAGAAAGTTAGAGCCTGTTGTCCGTTTCGTCAAATAGTCAAAAATTTGTGACTGGGATATTGAATAGGCATCCATATAGTCTAGTCAGCAAAAAGAATATTCTAGGGAATATTCCCATAGGTGGCTTAATCGGATTTTGACATTTGTTGGCATCAGATTGGTCAATAACACATTGGGTGGACCAATGAGAGGCTAACACATGGTAAGCCCGGAGGCCGCCACGTGCCCTCTTAAAGTTCAATCAAAAGTAAGTTTGGCAGGCCGGGGAGCCAAACCTGTGACCTTGTCCGCACAAGCCATACGCACTACTGCTACACCACAACCTTTTGTCTTAACATATGGTGGGCACAATGCGTATTAAAAGTTTAAACCATGGTAGTTTGGGGTACTAAACGCTAACATTAAACTTCATCATGTGACCAAACCATAACCCGGAGCCAACAGTTAGCACTAACCACGTAGATTATGCGCTAACCGGAGATTAGCATTAATTAAATCATGCTTAACGGTTAATTAAATTCAGACTTAGTTGGCAGTTATTTTGGCAGATCTGAAAAATCCATAATTCCTCCACATTTGGTGGAATTAATTGGAGTTCCTCCACTTTTGGTGGAGATTTCCTAGGGAAAACTGAAGAGGCCATAACTTTGGCTAATTTCAACTAATTTTAGCTCAAAAATAGTCATTCCTAGATGATTTGGATGCTCTGAAGAAAATGGAACTAGTTTCAGAGGCCGAAATGCACTTATATACGTGATTTTTCTATGTTGAAGTTTAAGGAAGTCTAGGGCCACTAGGAGAGGAGGTCAAGCCTAGATCAGCTGAAGTCCAATTGCAGAGTTTGGAGAGTCATTTTTGGGATTTTTGGGTCTTCTAAATCCAATGGAACAGGTTGCAAGGCCATTGGAGCACTACATGTGCATGTAAGCAGAGAATTAACCATTAATCCAAAGAGGGGCTAGCCAATGAAGCAGGTCCAAGGAGATGCGGCCCCGGAAGGGTGAACTCCTTTATCAAATTTGTGTTATGATTTTGCTATGTTTTACTTCTCTGCATTTTACTTGATGTACATGTGTTTTAAATAGCTATTTAATCTCATGAATTTCTCATAAAAGACAATCAATACTTGACACATAATCCTTCACATTTTGGTTAATATGAGACAATCCTAAACACATATTTTTAATACTTATGAGGGAACTTGCATAGAATTAACAAGTTTGCCCAAAATTTCAAATCACCTTGTTGCAATCGAGGCTTACTATGCGTTGTCACATCACCCAAGGGTTAGTTATGTAAACACACCAAGTGTTACCTTATCACACTAATGCCTAACATGTTACCCTGCAACTACTCACACATGTCAACCACATGTTCTGACGATCATATATATTGATTCTAAATCAACCTTTACCAAGACTAACAATCATTTCATAATCCATAATCAACTCACAGTCATTAGACATAATGATACAATTGTCACCTACTTACTCTCAAGTACATATCAATTGCCTCAACACATATGTATTAGTACAATCATCTTAAACAAGATCATTGGAATGCATACTTATATCATGCAATTAGTCAAACATTCAAACAACTTGAAAACATACCATGTTAGATAAATCAACTAGACGACATAATCAAACAATCCAACACCAAGTATACTACATAAGAAAACTCACACCTTAGTGTACCTCAGGGGAGGCTATCTTTTTTGCACAATCAATCTAGTTAGCAAGATATAACTTTACAACATGTCAACTCAAACACAAATAAGATCATGATATCCATAACACTAACTAAATAACATGTTCACATCATAAACTCATAAGAATTTATCGTTCATGCATAACAACCACGTGTGCAAAGTCAACACAAATATGTCGACTCATACCTGGATATCATAACCATAACCATCTGCATAGTCCAATAGAATTTAGCATGATGCATATACCATCAAGATATTAATGTTATAACCTGTTGTAGCCGCTACAACACCACCCAAATTTTGGGCATATTCAAAAATTTGGGTACCCCACCACTCACCCCAAAGCATGATCACACATACGCATAAGGGTTTGTGATAATGCATCATGACAGTAACCCTGATTTGTCTCGGTCCTCCTCCCCTCGAGTGAATTAAGATTCCTCAAAATTCCGTCTTACTCTACGCCCTTGAATCTATAGCTGCACCATTGCTTTTGCATCACATAAATTAATGGCAATTCATAAGTCCGGTAAGGTGCCTAAATTGTTGTGTTGATTTTCAGTTTTGAGCACCTCTTGTTTTACTCGTATACTTTAGTTGCAATTTTTTACTATCACCTCCAGATGAAATTGTTTTCTTAGTTTTAATTATTTATCCCTTGTCTTTGCAGAGATTTAAATGGAGCATAAGAGATATCATATGGGCACCACAGGTTCTAAACTCTGACAGGAGTAACCTTGTTGAGTATTTTACACCATGAAATACAAAATCAAAGGATTTCAAACCATTACGGTATTTACTCATGGAAATCCTCCATTAGAATATCAAGGAGCAAAGGATGCAAAACCAACAATGGAATTTGCAACTCAGCAGTTGAAAACTGTTGTTAAAGACCGGCTAAATGGGATGACTGGATCAAATAAGAAAATTCATCCCGCTTATAAATAGGGCGCGTTGCAAGCGACTTTGATGACATTGTCCTCAAGAGTAAAGATCAATGGCTTGTTGAATGTTATGCTCGTATGTGATGGAAAAATATTTGCAATATGAAAGGTAAACAATGCCATGGTTAATGAAGCGCATACTTTGAAACCTGCAATTATAAGACAATGCATGGGGACAACTAACCAACGTTCATGTGAAGTAAATTGTTTGTTTAATACATATTGGGGTAGATATCAAAGAAATTTTAGGGAGATTCATAATGGGCCAACTGATCTAAAAAAATTGTTGCTGCATATATCTCATGCTAAAAAAGGTCAATGTTAAGAGAATTCATGGATAGTGCCAACAAAACATTACATGGAATGAGTGAACTATGTTTCAATGATACAACATTAAATGTGTAGCTCAGATGGCGACTAGAGCTCAATAGCAAGAGGTCTATCAAAAAGTTGTATACTAAGATTATCATGCTCCTTAGCGATTCATCATCAACACACTTTTAATCAAAGAACTTAAAGGAAGTGGCATTGGAATACATACCAAATGACACTTTTATTAAATTAGAATCGTGCTACGTGCTCAAGTTCTAGAACACACACATATATTTATGGTTATTGATAAACCATGCAAGCCTAGCGAGTCACAGATGACACGTTGTGGGAGTATGCACATAATATGCCATATGGTGGGCACAATGCGAGCCTTCATGAAAGGCACAATGATACTGCATACATTTAGGTGTCAACAGAGCGCATTGGGTGCAGAGCGCATCATGATGCCCATCACAGAAAATAATGGAATATGGAGTGCGTTGATATTCATTCCACAAAGAAAACTAAGCAGTGGAGGAACCTATGATGCGTTAGAAAATTAGGGAAAGTCGCACTCTGCTAACCAAATAATGGAATATGGAGTGCATTGATAGTCATTCCACGAAGAAAACTAAGCAGTGGAGGAACACACAATGCGTTAGAAAATTAGGGCAAGTCGCACTCTGCTAACCAAATAAGGTAATGCGACCTGTTGGGCATGTAAGAGCTGCGGTCTCTCAATAGATTTGCGACTAGGCCAGTCACAAAATCACAGTTATAAGCCTCATTCATGTAGTGAGGATTTGCGACCTGTATGTATCGCGGATTTGTGACCCCTCTCCAAGGTCGCAAGACCACACTTGAAAATCTCATGATATCTGTGAGCCTCCCTCTTGTGCGACTATGTGACCTCTCTCCAAGGTCGCAAGACCACACTTGAAAATCTCATGATATCTGTGAGCCTCCCTCTTGTGTGACTATGCGACCTTCCTTTAGGTCGCAAGATCTTGATGGAGGCCCCAACAACATGACCTAAGAATGCAACCCGAACTACGTTGTGACTATGCAACCTACCTTGCCTTGACGAAATACGATCAAAACAACATTGTAGCTCGCAAGGTCGCGTTTCAGGGCTCCAACATTGCTTCGAGAAAATGCAACCTCCATTAAATGGCGACTGTGCGACCTCACCATATTTGCGACCTTAGCTGCACCATTGCTTTTGCATCACATAAATTACTGGCAATTCATAAGTCTGGTAAGGTGCCTAAATTTTCGTCTTGATTTTCAGTTTCGAGCACCTCTTGTTTTACTCATATAATTTAGTTGCAATTTTTTACTATCACCTCCAGATGAAATTATTTTCTTAGTTTTAATTATTTATCCCTTGTCTTTGCAGAGATTTAAATGGAGCATAAGAGATATCATATGGGCACCATAGGTTCTAAACTCTGACAGGAGTGGCCTTGTTGAGTTTTTTGCACCATGAAATACAGAATCAAGGGATTTCAAACCATTACAGTATTTACTCATGGAAAGCCTCCATTAGATTATCAAGGAGCAAACAATGCAAAACCAATAGCCGAATTTGAAACTCAACAGTTGAAAACTATTGTTAAAGACCGACTAAATGGGAGGACTGGATCAAATAAGAAAATTCATTCTACTCATAAATAGGGCGCACTACAAGTGACTTTGATGACATTGTCCTCAAGAGTAAAGATCAATGGCTTGTTGAATGTTATGCTCGTATATGATGGAAAAATATTTGCAATATGAAAGGTAAACAATGCCATGGTTAATGAAGCACATACATTGAAAGTTGCAATTATAAGACAATGCATGGGGACAACTAGCCAATGTTCATGTGAAGTAAATTGTTCTTTTAATACATATTGGGGTAGATATCAAAGAAATGTTAGGGAGATTCATAATGGGACGACTGATCTAAAAAAAATTGTTGCTGCATATATCTCATGTTAAAAAGGTCAATGTTAAGAGAATTCATGGATAGTGCCAACAAAACATTACATGGAATGAGTGAGCTATGTTTCAATGATACAACAATGAATGTGTAGCTCAGATGGCGACTAGAGCTCAATAGCAAGAGGCCTATCAAATGTTGTATACTAAGATTATCACGCTCCTTAGTGATTCATTATCAACACACTTTTAGTCAAAGAAATTAAAGGAAGTGGCATTGGAATACATACCAAATGATACTTTTATTAAATTAGAATCGTGCTACGTGCTTGAGTTCTGGAACACACACATATATTTATGGTTATTGATAAACCATGCAAGCCTAGCGAGTCACGGATGACACGTTATGGGAGTATGCACATAATATGCCATATGGTGGGCAAAATGCGAGCCTTCATGAAAGGCATGATGATACTCAATACATTTAGGTGTCAACGGAGCGCATTAGGTGCAAAGCGCATCATGATGCCCAACATAGAAAATAATGGAATATGGAGTGCGTTGATAGTCATTCCACGAAGAAAACTAAGCAGTGGAGGAACCCATGATGCGTTAGAAAATTAGGGAAAGTTGCACTCTGCTAACCAATTAATGGAATATGGAGTGCATTGACAGTCATTCCACGAAGAAAACTAAGCAGTGGAGGAACCCACAATGCGTTAGAAAATTAGGGCAAGTCGCACTTTGCTAACTAAATAAGGTAATGTGACCTGTTGGGCATGCAAGAGCTGCGCTCTCTTAACAGATTTGCGACTAGGCCGGTCACAAAATTGCAATTGTAAGCCTCATTCATGCAGTGAGGATTTGCGACCTGTATGTATCGCAGATTTGCGACCCCTCTCCAAGGTCGCAAGACCACACTTTAAAATCTCATGATATCTGTGAGCCTCCCTCTTGTGTGACTATGCGACCCCTCTCCAAGGTCACAAGACCACACTTGAAAATCTCATGATATCTGTGAGCCTCCCTCTTGTGTGACTATGCGACCTTCCTTTAGGTCACAAGATCTCGATGGAGGCCCCAACACCATGACCTGAGAATGCAATCTGAACTACGCTTTGACTATGCAACCTACCTTGCCTTGACGGAATGCGATCGAAACAATATTGCAGGTTGCAAGGTCGCGTTTCAAGGCTCCAACGTAGCTTCCAGAAAATAAGACCTCCATTAAATGGCGACTGTGCGACCTCACCATATTTGCAACCTACCTTGCCTTTAGAAATGCGACAGAGACAACATTGCAGGTCGCAAGGTCGCATTTCAGGGCTCCAACGTTGTTTCCAGAAAATGCGACCTCCATTAAATGGCGATTGTGCGACCTTGCTAGATTTGCAACCTACCTTTCCTTTACGAAATGCGATGGAGACAACATTGCAGGTCACGTTTCAGGGATCCAACGTTGCTTCCAGAAAATGTGACCTCCATTAAGTGGCGATTGTGCGACCTCACTAGATTTGGGACCCAAGGAAAACATATCTAGCTCCTTGCCCATCAAACACGTTTTCTTTGTAATATAAGATAATGAAAGCAGGAGGAATGCACTACTTTCAAAGCCTAATTGACTAATCCAAAGGGTTGGATTATACATCGATAAACATACAGTATCAAACAATGCATTGGGATGCATCCCAAAAGGCATATTAAAGGGGTGATAAAAAGAATGCTGAGAGCCCTTTTAAAGGCTATGGAAGGCCCAACCATCTTGATGATAGTATCTCAGGGCCATACATTTTCGCCTATTATTATTTAAATATTTTCTACTTGTTTTATTAAAGTAAACTTATATTGATGATTAATCAATGTTTGTATGTGCTATAGGGTTGATGTTGTGAAAGAGTTTGTTACTATGGTTTCTAGAGACATTTCTAAACATCATCCGTTTGAAAAGCACTATGCCTTTTGACATTGAAAGACTACAAGGTTGCATTCACCCCTGGTTCTAAGGATAATAACAGATCTATGGATGATGACATGATCGAGGAAGCTTATAAAAATCCCTGCAAAGGTCACTTGTTTCGACAAAACCATTACATGGAAGGGGACTATACGGTGGTCCCAATTAGTGTTTTCTTTCAAGCAAGTACTTATGCTTTAAATCATTCTTTGTTGAAAATTATGTATGACCCATGTCATTTGTTTGCAGGTGGAAGGTTTGCATGGAGAAAGCTCAGGTTTTTGTAAGAAACCGTGCAATTAAGGGTGCCGAAAAACAAGCTAGATGGATCCATGTAGATGCTCGAAGCATTGTGTCACCTATGATGGCAGGAACAAGTCAGTAGGCAAATCAACATTCAACACAACAAATGCATCACAACTCTATTTAGTAGCTCATCTTGGCTGCAGAAAACAACATGAGGGTTCCTAGAAACCCTCTTTTATTCTCCCCACATTTTCTCTTCTATCAATATGTAAATGTTCTCCTATGATGCCAACAGTTAAGCTGAGAGAAATCAAGCTTGTAGTAGGCAGTAGACATGAGAGAGTAGTGAGGAAGCTCAAGAGGCATGAAGGTAGCCGAAAGGGCATGAGGGAAGGCCAATGGTCATGGTAGGTGGATGGTCATCTGACATCTATAAATGTGCCCTCATTCCTCACTAAAATAGACCGTCGGGGGGCGGGAGTAATTTTAACACTTGAGTTGAGGCCAATAGAGATAGTGGATTGATGCTTGGGAGCTAAGGGCACTCAGCTCTTGGTAGCTAGGAGAGTGGGTTTGCAGTAGGGCTAGGGTTTTGATACCAGGTGATGGTATGAACAGTCCATGTTCCACTATTGGGTATTGACCAATTGCATGATATGTATTTGAACTTGCAGCAATATTTTTTTTTTCTCAATTAGTCTACTCCTATATTCATAGAAAAAAGTTACAGCGAGGCTGGCCTCGAAAGTTCATGCCATGAGGTTTGCATTTAGCAGAAAAACTTGACATCCTGACTGTAGAACCGTCAAAATGACTTACATCAGAGATAATAATTTCCAGGAACATTGTACAAACCAGACAGACTCTAAAAATTGACCCAAACAGCAATACCAGACTGAGTGAAACACTGATGTATCGAGGACCAATTTTTACATAAACATAAACATAAATAGACCCTGACCTGTATCATGAACAAAAGCCTGATACAGGCATGAACCCTGTGAATCAAAAAGGAGGTGAGCTTTATCTTCGGAGGCAAAACCATAAAACCAGAGGCACTGACTGACTCAATCTTCATCTGAAGTAGACGGCTGTTCCTCTATAACTCGGCACCCAAATTGACTGGAGTCCATGGAGACAGAAGAGTGGACCTCCGAGCTTGAAGGCCCTCCTCTCGTGCTTGGGCCGACATTGGCCTCAGAGTGCATAGCAGGCATGCTTCTGGTACCTTGGCGCGGGGTGGCAATTTGACTTGCCGACCTCTGTTCCTCCGTCGCCTTCTAGTGAACTGCTCCCGGACTCGAATTGTGCTCACACCTTTCGATAGTCACAGATACGATGAAGGAGGAATTGGCCAGTGAACAAGGAATGCGGTAGCGGTTCGTGGGATGCACGTGATGCATACAGGCATCACCTCTATCATGCCCTCGATCCCGACCTCTGCCACTTCTGGTGGCTGGATAAACTGACGCATCTTCAGGGGGGTCCAGAGTGATGGAGGAGTGCTGGGCGGTGGCTCGACCACGTGAACCGCCGCACCTGCTGATCATTCTCAACCTTTCTTTCGGCATGTTTATGAGATGGGAATTGATAAATGGAGGAGGGAAGGCGGGTAAACTACTAAGGGGTGAATGCACAGAGAGAGCCGGGACTGAGCGATAGGAACTAGAGCTAAAGGGAGACTGGAGAGGGTGAAGACGTATAAAGCCCTGTAGAGCAAGTCCAACAGTGAATAATTTTCAGCATGCACCAGTGCCGAAAGGAAGCAGGTAGGCGGACTGTCTCTCGAGGATTCGCCCAGGACTGCGACCTCGATGGATCCAAGAGCGAACAAAAGAACAACAACAATGAGAATGAAACAGAGCGCCATCGTGCCTATGACCAGAAACTGGAAAGGCAGAGTTAATGCTGCCATTAATGTATATGTGCGAGGCCAGTTATCCAAGCCATGAATCATACCCTTGACGCAGATGGGTTGCCACTTGCCCGTCTTGCGCACCTTCAACGTACCCTTATAGCTGTCAATCACCCGCATCTGGGAAACTTGTAGCAATATTAATTAATAAGATGTTTTCTTTTTCCCTTTACACTAATTCCCATGCTGACTCATGGTGGTTGTATTAGCTGTCTGGTACCTCACCATATCTGTATGAGTGCTTTCATATACGCGAGATGTTATGTACTGATACATAGTGGTTGCATGTATGTTTCGTTTTAGACTCTGTGTTTACTTGTTCCTTGCCATGTCGGTGACCTATTGTGAACTACTTCGCAATTGACCTCTGAAATGTTCTTGTTTATTATGTCCGATGGGGTTTTAGATAACTAATCGTCCTCACCGTTCATCTCTTCTTATCGTTGTTGTGACTTGTTTAAATCTATTTCTAGAATTTGTCAATCTTGGTCTGATTTTGTTTCGCTGCACAAGCACTTCATTTCCGCCCCACTCTTTCACCTTCTCATTTTATAACCAAGAGCAGAAAACATTCATGGTGGCAGCCGGGCCCACATACCTGATGGGGCTCCTATCCCAAACAGTGTGAGGTCTAATTGGGACTTCACATCGGGGAGACCCCCTTAGTCGTTGGCGGTATATTTTTGGCTCGTCAACAAATTAGCGCTAGAAGGAGGGCCAAATGAGAAGATGAGCCCTCAGAGCCTTCAATTTAGTCTCATATCTGTTAATGGCTCTGATTAAAATCTTGCTCCCGGGGTGTTTATCTGATTTGCCTATTTTCCGATTTTCCATCCCCTAGGAGCAGCTCCATCACTTGTCTCGGTTAAAGTTTGATGGTGAGGATGGAATGACCTTAAACGAGCACATTTTCGATTTCCTCAAGTTTTGTGAATCTTTTGAGATTGACGATGAAGAGTTTTCTTATGTGTTTCTCTCCCTCACCCTTGAAGGTTGCCCCAAGAAATGGTGCCACACATTGCTAGCGGTGTCCATTCATTCGTTCGAGCAACTCGTCGGTAAGATTCAACAAATATTTGACTGGTATGACTTTCAAGATGTGTTAAAGAGGATAAATGAGCTTAGGATGAAACCTGAGGAATCTTTAAAGGGTTTTTCTTTCAGATTTGTGCATCTTTGTTTTGAATTTCCTGAAAGTGATATTGACTGGGTGTATTTGAATATAATTTTTTAGCGATTTGCTCTTGTTTCTTTACAACATTTTCAATTAGAAACAAGTTCTGTTTTGCATGAGTATCATCATAATTTGCAGATTACAAAGTGTCCAAATTCTTCCCATAATTTGGTTTGGCCTATCTCTTTGAATACGGAACAAACTCAAACCCTCCTGGAAGAGATTACTGTTTGTGGGATTTCTCATCCTCCTCTTAACTTGTTACATAATAATATTGTGACCATAAATGGTTCAAACAATGAACAATGCTTTCTAGGAAATAGATTTGATGGTCTCATCTCTAAATCCCTCATACATTCTTTTGGTTTTGAATCTGAAAATCACATAACATATGTTCCGATCGAGTCCATTCAACATACGTCGCACTATATCCTGGGATCTCATTCAACTGTGCATGATGGCGTTGGTCTTGTCTCAAGTAATGTTGATTGTCTTATCAAATCCACAGAGCATATCAGGCCTTTAAATTCGTCTTTCTCTTTGGCGAACATAAATGGGCAAGATGTGAGTCCGAGTCTAATCAATGCTCCCTCATCTGACCTTGTACACCCATCCTACCCTGATTTAGTCTATGGGTCTACTGCACCGGCGGTTCCTTCAGATCATTCATATCTTTATCTCGCTCGCACTAATTGCAATCATGTGCATGGGGGCGAGGTTTCACAGTCAAAGGATGCATAGTCTGAATCCCTTATGCCTGATCTTTGCCACTTGCAGTATTTAACAAGTGAGGAAGAGGTCCCTGCATTTCGCCCAACTCAATTTGGGTCTCTCATTGATCCCTTTTTTAGCAATCCTATTTTTTTCGGAAATATATTCACTCATGCCTCTGGTGATTTTCCTACTTATCCGGCTGTTGATCCTACAAAGCCCCCAGAATTTAATGACCCACCTTTTGAACTCTTAGGGACTCATCAGGAAGTTACTTCAGCTCCTGTTGATGGTTATCTCAGGTTCTCACGTTCCTGACGAGTCCCCTGAAGCTAGTCGAATTAGGGTTTCTGCACAACGCACTCCTCACAACAATTTCTCGCCGGATGCGAGCTCATCTTGGAAGCCCTCTGATTTAAGAAATGTCTCTTTGAGAAAATATTTCCATCACCTTTCAAGTGATGCACATCAACCTCTATATCCTAATTTGTTTGCTGAGGGGAGTGCTCTGGCCATTGTCTTGAACCTTTTTTATTGTCTCCCAGCCAATACAGTCTGTCAACATACGCAATCAAATGATATCTTACTATATCCTAGATGGGAGGGTGCCAAGCGCCTGATCTCCCCTTCGCTTGATACTCTTGCGGTTGATTCAGTTCATTCTCTAGAATCTAAAGAATCTCATTTTTCAAGCTACCATTCTATCAATATTCAGTCAATGGATCCAATCCAAAATATTTTCACTGATAGTTGTCTAGTCACAACCAACGATAACCATATGCACTCACATATTAATCTTGTGAAGCTACCAATATTGGATGGCATGTCATTTGAAGGTTCAGAGGTTGGCCAAGACGATGAGGCACTTCAGCTTCTGCTGATGGTTATGTCAGGTCCTCACATCCTTGACAAAGTCCATGAACAATTTCAAACTAGGGTTTCTGAAATTAGGGTTTCTGTGTTTGAATCCTCAGGGATCTCAATTACACACAACATGGGTTCCTCTTTTCAAGGTTATCAAGTTGATCATCCTCCACGTCATGATAGGGTCGTTGATCGGATCAATCTCGCAAATTCCTTTACTATTCGACAACATCTTGCCTTACTTGCATTGGATTTAGGGTTAGGCATAAACAAATGTATGTTATGGTTGGATGATTATATATTTCACGCTTGTGGTTCGGTTTATCAAGATTGGGTTGAAGTTTTCCTTGAAAGGTCTTCTCTGACACATTTACCTGTAGGTGGATGAGATTTTCTTGTTGTTGTGCATGCTTCACAGGTAAACATGTTATGTTTTGCACAACTCTTTCCACAAATTATAATTGTTGTCATATTTGTTTTTGTAGGGTGGGAAATGTTGCGGTGGCTGCATTGGAAGTTTGATTTCACATAACTCGGCCTATGCTTTGGTTAATTTAGGATTTAGGGTTTAGACTAGTTAGGTTTTAGCTTTTCTTATCAGTTGGCTGATTAGAATTTGCTTATGATTTAAATCTGCCATGTTTCATTTTCTTTACTATAGGTAGTTAGTTACCTGCTTGTTTTTTCTGCACTCATGTCCTTGCATTTGTTTGTTCTTGAATTGAATTCATGAAATCTCTGCATACACATTCCATTGGTCCTTTATGGAAATTGGTCGATCTCTTCTGTACACAGCATTACATTGGGTCATTAACCGTGTCTGTTGCATTGCATCATACACTTTCCTTCTCGCTTGGCACACACTCACCTTTGGCCTAACTTGGAATTTTCACCTATGTTGCATGTCGCTGCATGAACCTTCATGAACCTGAAGACTCCAAAGTTGTGGGTCCGTGAATAGATTTCTCACACCTTTGGCTCTTACTCCAAGTGCATTACTTTGATCTCTTCACACCGGTTTGTAAACCTTAGGAAAGTTTCCTGGTCACCTAGCCCTAGAACTAAAACCCTAGCCCTGTGATTGTGTGAAGTTGTGACGATTACACCAATGGGTGGCCTCTCTTAGAGCTAGTCATCAAATTGGCATCTTGAATATCTCTTCTACGAGTCAAATTTATTAACAAGGAAAATATGAACAAATTTCTCATGGGGAACCATGATTTGTTTAAATGACCCATACCCATAACCTAAACCTAGTGCCTAACGTGGTCTTGATTGTTTCAATGACTTGTGTTTCTTTTCACTTGCTGACTAGAAATGAGATGTGAAAGCATGACATGAGGGCAAACCTAAATCAAGATATCTATTAGTTTCTATCAAACAAGAAACAACCTCTCTTGCTCGTAAAATAAGTTGGGATCCCTCATCCGCCCTGGTGTAATGAACACCCAGAAATAAGTGCAAATGCACACGTAAAAGAAAATGAAACCAAATAAAGGGTAAAGGATTGAGAAAGGCTTCCTGCGTAGAGAGGTAATGCAACGACTCTGTCGGGGTACTAACAAGGCTCACTGACAGTGGAGCAATTTTTGTGATTTCTTGAAGTGACTCCATTGGAGTATTGTCCAAGCCCGCTGGCAGTGGAGCAACACCAGAAACTTACTTTTAAAATTCTGAATACAATAAGCCCCTGCCCTGTTCTTTGCATCATGATCAACTACTGCATGTGTGAACTGTCAATGGGGTGTTTACCGACTGGAAAGATCTAGCTGAGGCGTGAGGGAAGGCATATCTGCAATTGGTTGTGGCCATGCAAGAGGTACCCATGACATTTGTTCAATATTCCCTTGCATCATTATTTGCACTCAGACTACTACAAGGGTGTTGATAGAGATACTGGATTCTACTAGTGGTTCGCCAATAGTTGTAGCCACTACAACACCACCCAAATTTTGGGCATATTAAAAAAATTGGGTACCCCACCACTCACCCCGAAGCATGATCACACATATGCATAAGAGTTTGTGATAATGCATCATGACAGTAACCCTGATTTGTCTTGGTCCTCCTCCCCTCTAGTGAATTAAGATTCCTCAAAATTCCATCTTACTATGTGCCCTTGAATCTATAGATGCATCATTGCTTTTGCATCACATAAATTACTGACAATTCATAAGTCCGGTAAGGTGCCTGAAATGTTGTGTTGATTTTCGGTTTCGAGCACCTCTTGTTTTACTCGTATAATTTAGTTGCAATTTTTTACTATCACCTCCAGATGAAATTATTTTCTTAGTTTTAATTATTTATCCCTTATCTTTGCAGAGATTTAAATGGAGCATAAGAGATATCATATGGGCACCACAGGTTCTAAACTCTGACAGGAGTGGCCTTGTTGAGTTTTTTGCACCATGGAATACAGAATCAAGGGATTTCAAACCATTAAGGTATTTACTCCTGGAAAGCCTCCATTAGACTATCAAGGAGCAAACGATGCAAAACCAACAACCGAATTTTCAACTCAGCAGTTGAAAACTGTTGTTAAAGACCGACTAAATGGGAGGACTGGATCAAATAAGAAAATTCATCCAACTCATAAATAGGGCACGTTGCAAGCGACTTTGATGACATTGTCCTCAAGAGTAAAGATCAATGGCTTGTTGAATGTTATGCTCATATATGATGGAAAAATATTTGCAATATGAAAGGTAAACAATGCCATGGTTAATGAAGCACATACTTTGAAAGCTGCAATTATAAGACAACGCATGGGGACAACTAACCAACATTCACATGAAGTAAATTGTTCGTTTAATACATATTGGGGTAGATATCAAAGAAATGTTAGGAAGATTCATAATGGGCCGATTGATCTAAAAAAAAATTGTTGCTGCATATATCTCATGTTAAAAAGGGTCGATGTTAAGAGAATGCATGGATAGTGCCAACAAAACATTACATGGAATGAGTGAGCTATGTTTCAATGATACAACATTGAATGTGTCGCTCAAATGGAGACTAGAGCTCAACAGCAAGAGGCCTGTCAAAATGTTGTATACTAAGATTATCACGCTCCTTAGTGATTCATCCTCAACACACTTTTAATCAAAGAACTTAAAGGAAGTGGCATTGGAATACATACCAAATGACACTTTTATTATATTAGAATCGTGCTACGTGCTCGAGTGCTGAAACACACACATATATTTATGGTTATCGATAAACCATGTAAGCCTAGCGAGTCACGGATGACACGTTGTGGGAGTATGCACATAATATGCCATATGGTGGGCATAATGCAAGCCTTCATGAAAGGCACGATGATACTACATACATTTAGGTGTCAACATATTGCATTGGGTACATACCGCATCATGATGCCCATCAGAGAGAATAATGGAATATGGAGTGCATTGACAGTCATTCCACGAAGAAAACTAAGCAGTGGAGGAACCCACAATGCGTTAGAAAATTAGGGCAAGTCGCACTTTGCTAACCAAATAAGGTAATGCGACCTATTGGGAATGCAAGAGTTGCGGTCTCTCAACAAATTTGTGACTAGGTCTATCAAAAAATCACAGTTATAAGCCTCATTCATGTAGTGAGGATTTGCGACCTGTATGTATCATGACTCTACGACCCCTCTCCAAGGTCGCAAGACCACACTTGAAAATATCATGATCTTTGTGAGCCTCCCTCTTGTCCAACTATGTGACCTTCCTTTATGTCGCAAGATCTCGACGGAGGCCCTAATACCATGCCCTATGAATGCGACCCGAACTACTCTGTGACTATGCAACCTACCTTGCCTTGATGAAATGTGATCGAAACAACATTGCAGGTCGCAAGGTCGCGTTTCAGGGCTCCAATATTGCTTCTAGAAAATGTGACCTTTATTAAATGGTGACTGTACGACCTCACCAGATTTGCAACCTACCTTGCCTTTATGAAATGCGACGGAGACAACATTGCAGGTTGTAAGGTCACGTTTCAAGGCTCCAACATTGCTTCTAGAAAATGCAACCTCCATTAAATGGCGACTATGCAACCTCTCTAGATTTGCAACCTACCTTGCCTTTACGAAATGCGACAGAGACAACATTACAGGTCGCAAGGTCGTGTTTCAGGGCTCCAACGTTGCTTCCAGAAAATGCGACCTCCATTAAATGGTGACTGTGTGACCTCACCATATTTGCGACCCAAGGAAAACATATCTAGCTCCTTTCCCATCAAATACGTTTTCTTCGTAATATAAGATAACGAAAGTAGGAGGAATGCACTACTTTCAACGCCTAATTGACTGATCCAAAGGGATGGATTATACATCGACAAACATACAGTATCAAAAAATGCGTTGGGATGCATCCCAAAAGGCATATTGAAGGGGTGATACAAAGAATGTTGATAGCCCTTATAAAGGCTATGGAAGGCTGAGCCATCTTGATGATAATATCTTAGGGCCATACATTTTTTCCTATTATTATTTATAATATTTGCTACTTGTTTTATTAAAGTAAACTTATATTGATGATTAATCAATGGTTGTATGTGCTGCAGGGTTGATGTTGTGAAAGAGTTTGTTACTGTGGTTTCCAAGGACATGGCAAAACATCATCCAATTTTAAAATCACTATGCCTTTTGACATTGCAAGACTACGAGGCTGCATTCACCCCTGGTTCTAAGGATAATAACAGATCTATGGATGATGACATGATCGAAGAAGCTTAGAAAAAACCCCGTAAAGGCCACTTCTTTCAACAAAACCATTACATGGAAGGGGACTATACAAGGGTCCCAATTAGTGTTTTCTTGCAAGTAAGTACTTATGCTTTAAATCATTCTTTGTTGAAAAGTATTTATGACCCATGTCATTTGTTTGCAAGTGGAAGGTTTGCATGGAGAAAGCTAAGGCTTTTGTAAGAAACCATGTGATTAAGGGTGTCGACAAACAAGCTATATGGATCCATGTAGATGCTTGAAGCATTGTGTCACCTATGATGGCAAGAACAAGAGTAGGCAAATCAACATTCAACACAACAAATGCATCACAACTTTGTTTAGTGGCTCATCTTGGTTGCACAACAACATGAAGGTTCCTAGCAACCCTCTTTTATTCTCCCCACATTTTCTCTTCTATCAATATATAAATGTTCTCCTATGATGCCAACAGTTACGCTGAGAGAAATCAAGCCTATAGTAGGAAGTAGACATGAGAGAGTAGTGAGGAAGCCCAAGAGGCATGAAGGTAGCCGAAAGGGCACGAGTGAAGGCAAAGGTCATGGTAGGTGTATGGTCACCTGACATCTATAAATGTGCCCTCATCCCTCACTAAAACAGACGGGGGGACGGGGGGGGGGGGGGGGATACTTTTAGTACTTGAGTTGAGGTTAATATAGATAGTGGATTGATGCTTGAGAGCTAAGGTCACTCAGCTCTTTGTAGCTAGGAGAGTGGGTTTGCAATAGCGCTAGGGTTTTGACACCAGGCGATGGTATGAATAGTCCATGTTCCATTACTGGGTATTGACCAGTTGCATGATATGTATTTGAAGTTGCAGCAATATTAATAAGATGTTTTCTTTTTCCCTTTGCACTGATTCCCATGTTGACTCATGGTGGTTGTATTAGCTATCTGGTACCTCACCATATCTGTATGAGTGCTTTCATATACGCGAGATGTTATGTACTGATACATAGTGGTTGCATGTATGTTTCGCTTTAGAATCTGTGTTTACTTGTTCCTTGCCATGTTGGTGACCTATTGTGAACTACTTCACAATTGACCTTTGGCATGTTCTTGTTTATTATGTCCGACGGGGTGTTAGGTAACTAATCATCCTCATCGTTCATCTCTTCTTATCGTTGTTGTGACTTTTTTAAATCTCTTTCTGCAATTTTTCAATCTTGGTCTGATTTTGTTTCGCTGCCCGAGCACTTCATTCCCACCCCACTCTGGCACCTTCTCATTTGATAACCAAGAGCAGAAAACATTCATGGTGGCAGTCGGGCCCACATACCAGATGGGGCTCCTATCCCAAATGGTGTGAGGTCTAATTGGGACTTCACACTGGGGAGACCCCCTTAGTCGTTGGCAGTACATTTTTGGCCCGTCAACATAACCCTAGTAATCAAGTTAACTAACATATAACAACAATCACCTAACATATAACATGCCCATCAACAACATATGACCTAATAATCAAAGCTAACTATCATTTAACAACAACAAGTTAACCTATAGCATACTCATCAACAACACATAACATGATCATCAAGTTATCTAACATAAAACAAAAATAACAACACATAAAACCACATGTTACTATCATTCATGACACATGTGCATGTGACTATACTAATTAACAGTCATCTATCATGTATGTAACCATAACATCAAAAACATGTACATAAATCTAATGTATATAAACCTAATGCATATAACAATCCTTGACTTACACACCTGCATACCAAACACACAATACCTATATAACGATCTTCTCTTAACCCAAACTCTAATGCTGCAACCTCATTATGATGATCTGCATCTCCTGCTCTATCTCAGCCAACACATTAACATCATAACAACTAATAGCACCATGATGACCTAAATTGCATACTATGACATCACAAGGAATTTTTGACCTACTATTCATGCATAGCTATAACCAAGACCATACATGCATAACAAATGCATATAGGCATATAACACATTACTACAAAATCATATACACATAATTCTAGCTAGATTCTAGTCATCAATGCATGACCATATCAACTACACAAACCATGAACTCATGCATGACAGCAACAACCACCTTATGTGTATTTGATAACATGTGAACATTGATGTGCATAACAAATGCATATACAACCATACACTCATGACGATGCATCCTAACAACAACATCATTAGCCTTCACATGGAAACATCACTACAACCATGATCAACACCATGAAAATACAACAAGCACATGGACTATAAACATAAGGAACACACATGCAATTGACATGAATGTATGACCAACACACAACCCATCCAGTCCGAGGGATAAAACATGCTCTGATACCTATTTGTAACAGCTTCCTCCCACATCTACCCAAGCAATTGGCCAACCGAGGTAAATGTGCGATGAAAGGCCACTATGATATGATTCAACCTCCTAGGTAACCTTAAGGAAATGGAATCAATGGAAACACAACACATGGACCTTCCTCAGGTGCTTCAGGACCCCAAGAGCTAACCCACCACTCTAGGTGCCCAACACCTGAGTTAACCTAGCATTTAGATGAATTAAACCTGAAGTCACTCCCATGACAAGGCATGCATGTGACTGTAACCCTATAGTCACTCTCACAGGCTTGCCGACTAGTGACCAGAGACTCAATTTATCAGTGCTATGCCAACGACTCCGAGGTTTGAGCTACGTTTTCAGTGCTAAAGCCAAGGTCACTACCCATAATTGAACCATCTCTTCAAATCAGTAAAATAACATGGAAGTGACAGTACTAAAGCAAATACTTGTTCAAGACCTTGATTGGACGCCTACTAGCCATGACAGGCATTTTGTCAAACACTTAGTATATATGCAACTTATCGGTGTAAATAATAGATCTGAGCATAGGAGTCTCATACTTATCTGAGATTCTCTATGAATGATTGTCTCCTTATCACATTCGCTTCCATTTCATCCATTAGGTCATATATACATTGATAAGTCAATAACAAGTAAGAACATGATGAGAGACACTTGTGGCTGCTGTCATAAAATATGTGAATAATGAGCATAATAGGGATAAAAATACTAATGAAATCACAAGCATATAAACCTCATATAATCCATCATAATTCTCGTAGAGATACAAGGAAAAATAACCTTTCATTAATGATGCAAAATCAAAACCTAGGATGGGACTTCCACGCTCCACGCGACCATAGAATGGATAAGCCAAATCTCTCTTTAGCCATTCACCCCCGTGCCATATTCCAAGCCTAAATGTGGGATCTCATAGAACACATTAATCAAAACTCATCCAGGGATTCTAGAGGCCATCCATCTCAACCCATCAAACAATGATTCCACCTCACTATCGAACATCACAAAACGATCATCAGATCGGTCTCTATCCCAGCGATCGGGGGCTCCGAAGCATTTGTCCAACTCGTCTACAAGACTAGTAACTCAACCCACAACTTTTACCGAGCTCTAGAGCATTTGTCCAACCAAGGCTATGAGAATAGTAACTTAACCCACCAAGGGCTCCAAAGCGTTTGTCCAACCCAAGCTACGAGACTAGTAACTCAACCCAAGTTGTTCCAGGGCTCTAGAGTGTTTGTCCAACCAAGGCTACGGGACTAATAACTCAACCCAAGCTAAGGAAACATGAGAACCAACCAAAAACACAATAAGGAAATAAAACCACAATCACCATGGCTATCCAGGAAATGGAAAGGCTAGGAAATCCCCTGTCAATCCAGGCCATCATCCATGCCAATGACAGATCACAAACAAAAATCCACATGGTTATGCCATGCATGCCAAAACTAGTGAAGGAAACATACATGCAACTTGGTACCTGCAAGAAAATCTGATGTAGTTGTTGATCCGATGCCCTATTTCTCTTTCTTACTCTTCCTTTTCCTTCTTGCTCAAAGAATCCAAGTATGCCACACCCTCCAAGAGTGCTCCAAGAAAACTCTAAGTCTCCAAGAGTATGAGAGAGAGAATAGTGAGAGAGAGCTCCAACACTGAACTGCAAAAAAGGTTACCAACTGATCCTCAGAAGACTTTTATGAATGAGGCCTCTATTTTCTTCATTTTCCATTATTTTCCTTCATTTCCCTCCTCACACGCAACCTGTGACCTTTCACCTTAATTTTCTCCTAATTTCCATTATTTTCATAAATAAAATGCCAATAAATGCCTCATGCCTCTTTCCAAATCCTTTTCCATTATCCTTTTCAATTTCCTTTAACCATAATAACCGAATCAACGCCCATTAGGATGTTTCCCCCACTATTCAGCTTGGAATACGTGTCCCATCATCGTGGCCTTAAATATTTTTACATGGAATTTTCACCAGGGATGTTACACTCTGGAATCCCTAGATACTTTTGGATTGATATGTTTTATGAGATCCAAAATTCATGATTGGAATATGGCACGAGGGTGAATGGTTGAAGAGAATATTGGCTCAGCCATTTTATGGTCGATTGGAACGTGGTAGTTCCATACCGGGTTGGATTTTGCATAATTAATATGAGGTTATTTCTCCTTGTTATTTCATAAGTATTATATTAGTGTATATGTGGATTATATGGCCGATATATCCTTGATATTTCTGTTGTTATTAGCTTGGTTATAAGAATGTATTATGCCAATGATGATGTATGGTTCTCCTCATGTTTTGATTTGTAAATGAATGGATAGTGTATCTATGGCATAATAGATGATAATGCAGCTAATGATATAAGGGAACAATGCTTCTTAGAGATTCTTAGATAAATATGAGACCCCTATGCTCATATATGTTGTTTACTCCAGTAGATTACATATTTGTGATATATTTGCCGAAATGCCTGTCATGGTTAGTAGGGGTCCAGTCAAAGGCTTGCTGAAAAAGTGTCTCAAATCTCAGGGATGCTGGCACAACACTAAGAAAAATAGTCCCTGGACGCTAACATACCATGTTTTGGGAGCTTCCATAGACGTCTAGATGAATACATGCCCATATCATGGGAGCATCTGGGGGTTAATTGGTCTAAAAACTCAGTGGGACCCTCGGGCTAGTTACCTAAGAGGTTGGGATGGTTCCTAGGATTCTTGTTGCTGACGTGGAAGGTCTGTATGTTGTGCTTCCGTCGATTCCACTTCCTTAAGGTCACATAGGAGGTTGAATCCCATCATAGTAGCCTCTTGTCACATTTTTACCCTAGTTGGCCGGTTACATGGGTAGATGTGGGAAGAGGGTGTTACACATACTTCCAAACCAAGGAAGTAAAGCATGAGGCCCATGTCCTTCATCTCGAACTCCCTTGCAAGGTCCTCTTAAGATCTGATCAATTGCTCATCACTAGTAAGGATCAAGTTATGAACATATAAACAATAATCAATAATATACCTTCTACCACAATGTGATAAAGGTTTTCATCTCCTTCAATTTCGGTGAATCCAAAATGGTGAGATAACTATTGATCCTGGTGTACCAAGCACGAAGTTGTTTCTTGAGTCCATACAATGTTCGCTTGAGTCTGCACACATGCGACTCTCTATCAAAGGCTCAAACCCCTCTAACTACTCAATATACACCTCCTCCTTAATAAACATTGAGAATGTTGTCTTCACATCCATCTGGTGGATCTTCCACCCCATCTGCGCTGACAGTGCTAGAATTGACTTGATGGATGAGTACCTTGTCACTGGTGAAAAGGTCTCCTCATAGTCAATTCCCTCAACCTAAGAGAACCCCTTGGCCACAAATCTGGCCTTGTATTTCTCTATGCTACTGCTAGTTGCATGCTTTACCTTGTAAAACCATCTTGAACCAACCACTAATTTTTCTACTGGTCTTTGGACCACTTCCAAAGCACTATTTCTGACAACTAAATCATATTAATCTATTATAGCATCAACCTGTACTAGTTTCTCTACAACTTCCTCGAATGAGGATGGCTCAGTCTCTACAAGCTCACTCATCGAGCCATGTAGCCAGTGTACCAATTTGATAACCTCCTCTGCCTGCGCCGTGATGTGGGTTCTCCCACATTCTATTTAGCATCCTGCAATAACATGTTAGCTTCCCTGGTTCACTTCCTTCCTCCCTTGAATGTCTCTTCTTGAGTGGATGTCTCCACTCTCTGCTCCTCTACTTGTGACTGCTCCACCACTTCCTAAGGTTCTTCCTTTGGAGCCAAAATATCTTGATCAAGCTGCAACTGAAGCTCCCTCTCAAGAGAACACCTCATTTCCTTATCCTCATCAAATTTCACATCTCTTTTGACCACTGTCATCCTGAGAGATGACAAGTACACACGATGGTTGTGAGGTGTGTCTGTGTACCACATAAATATGCCCAAATCTGATATCGGCTCTAGATTTTTCCTTGCTTCCTTGGAAACATGACAGTAAATTGATGATCCAAAGATCCTGAAGTGTGACACATTTGGTTTCTTCACTGAAAAAGCTTCCTCTCGTGTAGTCATGACAAGAATCCTGTGAGGACTCCTGTTCTGCAAATAGATTGTTGTGTTGCATGCTTCAACCCACAAGTGCAGAGGTAGGCTTTGGTCATGCAACATCACCCTTGCTTCTCCCATAATACTTCTGTTCTTCCTCTCATCCACCCCATTATGTTGTGGGTTATGGGGTGTTGTCAACTCTCATCGAATGCCTTCCTTTGCACAATTTTTTTTAAACTCATTCAACATTAGCTTCTTCTTTTATGGGTGGCACAGTAAATTACTCCCTCAGATGGAGTGTGATGGGCCATGACTCATTGTTCTGGTAAGATTGTTAAATTAATCAAGATCGTCATTTCTCCTTTTCTATATTAGTGTTATGGTTTTGTCAAGTCTATCTTTTCATTTTACTTCCCTAGTTTCTTGAGGTTAGATTCTCCATTACTCTATTTGTTAGAGTCCTTAATGACAATTTTGGGTTTTTGGGTAACTTGGAATTGTCCTATTGGCGTTCGCTTTCAAAAGGGTTTACTATTTGGGTCTTATGTTCTAGGTTCTAGGTTATTTGTTCTGTTTCAATTTGTTCAAATTATTCATAGTCTAGTGTCAATTGGCAGAGTTAAGGGTTATGGCCATTGTCATAGTTCTTTTGGACTAAGTATATGCTTCAAATAATTCTACTATTATTTGCAGGGCTATGCCATGTTTTTCTGTTGTAAGGAGCTTGAAAATTTGCTCAAATTTGATCTCGTCTTATAGCTTTTGGGTGATTATTTGATAGCCTTTAGGTTGGGAGTTTAGGGTGTTGTATCTTGTCTCTTTTCTTACTTTGAAGGCAGAGGTTCTTTTCCTTCATGTTCTCAGTGTTCCTTGGTTGTTCCACTCATGCCTCCTAGGCAAAGGATGTGTAGTAGGAGAGGTGGAGGAGGCAATGCCGAAAATAAAAGAAGCCAACCTTTTGCCTCTAAATTTGTTAATATCTTCTTTGATGTTCTTCCTTTGGAAGTTAGGAAGGAAATTTTACTGCTGGAAAGTAAAGAGGCAAGCGATCGGTCTTATCACTCAGATTCTGAGTTGGTGGGGTAGGATATGAAATGAGTATCATACCCTAGCAGATTTAGGAAAAGAAGACTTCATTTTATGAATTCACTAGCCTCACACTAGCGAATGACCACCCTTTTACACTTGATATTGAAATATAAAAAAGTGGAGGTCTATAATATATTCTTCTCATTAGAGGATATTAAACACATGCTTCACAATAAAAGGTATTGTTTGGATAAGGTGGATTATCTCTTAGCTCATGTAGAAGGCTTCCCGGTGAGTGGATCTTCCTTTGGTGATCTCGCTGATCCTCCAGTTGATAATGGGAAAACTCCTACTATAATTTCCTTTGATCAAGACTAGTGATATTGGGATTCATGAAGTTTTACTTTAAATTTTTGGTCATGCAACCTTCAGCTATAAACTTTCCATGATAGTCTGCTTATTGTCTTGGCTTTGAAGTGAAATGTGCTAAAATTATGCTCATTGTCTATTTGATGCATTTTGGAAAGTGTTTAGTCCCCTACCACTTTTCTTATGGATTATTCAGTGGTGAAATCAGTATCTTGCACCTTTTGTGAACTCTAGATGGAATTTTATTATGGGTACTCTATTTTTGGTGCAGTGGTGGACGATCCTCATCGTTTTAATGTTAATAAGGTTTCAATACTTCTCTGTGGAGTGTTATGACTGCTCCGAGTTTTGTGGACAATCTTATGATTTGATGCATACGACTCTTTTCTGGGTTGTTGTCTCGTATGCACTTTGTAAAATAGTTTAACATGGCTCTGGCTTTCTTGTGCTATGAATCATGGATGGATTTTCCTATTGCTGGTGAGGAATGTATTTGTTACAAGGTATGTTAATGATCGTTTTATGCTGCATACATTATACAATGCTTCAATTGTTGAACTTTATGTTACCTTCTTCCTTGTTTGGATATTGCCCCTTAGACACTTCATGGTTTTTGGATGTCTATGTATAAATCTTGGTGATTTTATGGAGCGAAGGTTTGTTGGGTATCTTTTGATGAGGTTGTTGTGGAAGATTGTAGTCAGACCTGGACAAAATGTTATATTTTTCACTAGCTGGTTTTCTCCTTCCCGGTATCAGTTATTCTGGATCCATGGTATGTATTAACACTGTAGTGGGCTTGAATATAGTCTCTGTAATCTTGAAACAATCTCTATTTGGGTTGTAGATTTGGTAAATGTTGTACTGATGAGCATCTTCTAATTTGTAGTTGAAATGTGGGTGATCAATGCTTTTAGTTTCTTTAGTATTTTTGGGGGTATGTAGTAATAATGGGGATGTACCCAATGTAAAACTTTGTTTTGGTTATGAATCCAAACTGTTTCAATTCACCAAAAAGAAACGTTTACATTAACACAACATTTATCATTATAACATTTCATATGACCAACCACCTTGAAAGTTTTACTATAATGTGATACTTATAGTCATAAAAATTGCGTGGTCATTGCTTTCAATTTATGTCATTCCCATTTGTTTCTCTTTTTCGAAAGTGGCTATGGAAAGCCTTCAAATAAACAAAGTCTTCGTAAAATCATGGATCATGTTTTCTTTGGTAAGTTGGAAACAATTTATATTAAGATCAAAAAGCGAATTACATCACTAATATCCAATAGAGCTGAAGCATTAATACCACAATACATACTCCTCACGAGGGCCCAAAAACCATGGATCATGTTAATTACAAGTTATAACCATAATATCTCAACAAAAGTTAAAATGTTACTTATTTGAAACTGAAAGCTTTTGCAATTTGGTGTTGTACACTCAGTGTTGTGTGTAAGTTTGCTCCCTTGTCCTATGTTTGCATGCATAAGGTTTAGTCTTTAATCATTATTTTTTTCATTATTTGAATAAGTTACATGATCTTTTTTTCTATTTTTTCTTCATATCAATTGGACATTTTTTTTCCTCCTTTTATGTTTTAAAAATGCCCATATGAACACATCATTTATCATTATAATCTTCTATAAGACCAATTACCTTAAAAGTTTTACTATATAATGTGATACTTATCATTTGTTTCTCTTTCTGGAAAGTGTTAATGGTAAGCCTTCAAATAAACAAAATCTTCCCAAAAATATGGATCATATTGGAACAAAAGTTGAAATGTTACTTATTTGAAAGTGAAAGCTTTTGCAATTTGGTGTTGAACATTGAATATTTTGTTTGTATGTTTACTTCTTGCATGCACAAGGTTTATCCTTTTTATTTTTATTTTTCATTATTTGAATGAGATGCATGATTTTTTTTTATTTTTATTTTTTTCATTTTAAATATTCATTGGAAGTTTTTTTTTCTCCTTTATATTTTAGAAATGTTCATATTAACCCATCATTTATCATTATAACTTTTGAGAAAACGAATCAAAATTACATGTTCATTGTTTCCAATTTATGTTGTTCTCATTTGTTTCTCTTTTTGGAAAATGTTATTCAGTTTATTACACTTACATTCAACTTTTGCTAAAAATATTCCACATTTAAATTTTCATTAAATCTTTGTAAAATATATTACAAAATTAAAACTTACATAAATTTGCACTTTATCTTAATATTTCTTATAATTATTTTTATAATTTAAATTTACATAAATATAATTAAAATTAAAAAAATTCATATCCTCATTTTTTATCTAATTTATTATTTTTTTAAGTAAATGATATAATTTCATTTATATTATATTCATATCTTAACTCCATAATTAACATTTTCGTTAAATAAATTCTAATATTTCTTCAAATCAACATCATATGCACTTGTAAATAAAAAACTAAACATATACTTGAACATTTCTTTATCTAATAGTTTTTTCACTTTCACCCTTTCTAAATTGATTTATACAACCAACATAAAATTAATTTTTTTTAAAGGGAATAAATTAAATAACACAATAACATTATTACAATATCTAGCCGATGAGCTTTTTTATGCATCAACAATTTGTCAACACTTATAGTCAATAATTTTCAACGCTTTCACCCTGCCTCTCACTGAGACACTTTCAATTGTTGATTTGAAATGTAATCTGGCAAGCATGCACTGCACTTTGACTGCTTTTTCCAAATATTAATTGACTTGCTTCACCTCCGAATTGACTGCTTTTTCCAAATATTAATTGAGTTGCTTCACTGAAACACTTTCAACTGTTGATTTGAAATGTAATCTGGCCACTGCTTTTTCCAAATATTAATTGAGTTGCTTCACCTGCAAACTGACTGATTTTTCCAAATATTAATTGAGTTGCTTCACTTCCGAATTCTGCTGTTCATTGAACCTAGCCCTGTTAGGCAAAACCTCTGATCCCTGTGCATTGAACCTGGCCCTGTTATGCAAAAACTCTGATCCCTGTGCATTGAACCTGACCCTGATACAAAAACTCTGATCCCAGTGCATTGAACCTGGCCCTGATCCGCGCGGGCCCTCAGTCTTACTACATAGAGTTCTTCTGCGTCACTTTCCTGATCGCCTTTGCCGTCAATTAGTTCGTGGGCCGACGGCAAAACGAGCAGATCGCCCTAGCCTGGGCGGTGCAATTTGCAACGAAGGACGGGATCTTTGAGAAAATTTTTAGTCTATTAGGTACGGGGGACGGAAACGATACTCCCCTGCTGCTGAAGACTCTAACCATTATTTTCCTAGATCATTTAAAATGATCCATAAATCCCTGACATTCTGAATCACTGCAAAAAAATTCAATCCAAGCACAACTTTTTTGACTGTCGCATTATAGACTACTCCGTTAAAAATAGGGCTGCCTTCAGTGCTGACTGTGTTATAGTCGCTCGTTTCTTCGTCATCTATGATTTTCCTTCGCGAGGGATGTCAGATCGACTAAATGCAGGCCCGCTCCAGCTTGCTACATCAGGGTAAACATAATCGGTTTGGAGGTTTCCACTAGTTGCAGATTCAAACCCTAGTCCACCGCAACAAATTCCCATGGAGTGTGTCTTCACCAACCGTAACTTACTTGCGCTTCCCCTTCATTCATCGGTTGTGCCCAGGTGAGCTGTTAACCCTCTGAGGTTCTTCTCTTTTCTACGGTGGACACCAAAAACATTGCTCATCTGCTGCCATGTCTGTGTGTGTTTTATTACTCTGTTTCCACAAACTAAAACAGGACTTCGAATGTTTTCTGTTTCACATGGATACATAGCTTATACAAAAATATAGACATCTAATAATATTTCATAAGCTAGGGCATTGCATTCAACCCTTATCTGACACCCAATTTTTGTAGGCGCAGGACCAATCCAAAATGTTCTATGTTGTTTGTTCCTCATTTGGTTCTCTCTAGGACTGCAAAGTTACATAAACTGTGCATTGTCAGAGCAACATCCCCAAAAGAAGAAGCCACTTCAAAAGCGTAGAAAGAAAGGTAGCTGTTTTCTTGCATAAATGTTTCCTTTACTTGTGAGGAAAGTAGGAGTACGAGTAGTCGTTTCAAGTATTCTGTTTTTCTCCATGAGCGCATTGTGGGTTTTTTTTTCTTTTTCTTTTGTTGTAGTCATTGGGCTTGTGGGATGCTACAATGAATCGCTACCTGCCTTTGTTACCCTTGACCTGATTCTTTCGGAATAGTAGGTAATGCTGTTTCAAGCTCAAAGAAGGCATCCCCTGTTATCAAGAGGATTGCGAGGAGAAGAAAAAGTGAAGAGAAAACAACTTCAGCAGACGTTAGTGGGAGCGATGTGCCTAAGAAGAGTAGGAGAAAGAAAACCGCTGAAAATAAAGAAGAAAAAAGAATGGAGTTGGAAGCAGATTGTGAGGAGGATGATCATAACTTTGAATATGATTGGCCTCCTTTGGTATGCTGTTCTGGCTTGGCGCAGAATGAGTTTATTCCTACTGTTAGGGTATCAGACAGACGAATGGATGAAGATAAGTATTCTACATGGAAGGGCTTGCAATGGAGTCCTCCAGAATTTGTCAGGGCACCGGGAAAACCACCATCCAATGTTGTTATTGCACTTGTAAGGTTGGGAGGTAGAGTAGCATTTATGGGTAAAGTAGGTGATGATCCCACTGGTTATCTAATGGTTCTCACAATGAACAAGGAACATGTCCAAACTCGTGGTGTTAAATTTCATCCTTATGCATCCACAGCAGTTTCCTACATGAAGGTAAACCGTCGGAAGGAAAATTAGGAATGGAATGTGTCAAACCATGTGCAGAAGATGGTTTTCACATTTCTGATATTAACATCGATATACTGAAAAAGATATTTTTATAGTCATCCACACAAAATGTATACTTCTAACTTCTTTTTTAGCAACATTTTCCTTATCTCATGTGCTTGATTAGTTTCCCCTTTTATATATTTGACCTTTCCCATTTTTTATATTTTTTTGGTTTGGTCCAATTTTTCGATATCTTACAGAAGCAGACTGCTTTGTAATCACTATGTGCTGATAACCACAGGCTGGAGTTAAATGCTCTTTATCTGTGACTAAATATTTAAACTTTTCACGCAGACCAGGATGTTTCATTTCAATTCCATGGTTCTTCTTGAACAATCCATGCATGCCACTCTTCTTGCTGCAATCAAAATGTCAAAAGAATTTGGGGGAGTTATATTTTTTGATGTAAACCTCCCTTTGCCACTTTGGAGGTCTCGAGATGAGACAAGGAAACTTATCCAGAGTGCATGGAATGAGGCAAATGTCATTGAGGTAACCATGCAAGAATTGGAATTTTTGATTGAAGAGGATTATTTTGAGCGAAAGAGGAATTACAGGCCTCAATACTATGCACATTCCTATGAACAGTCAGTCGGAGAAAGAAAAAGGCAACGACGACGGAGGTGTTATCATTACACAAGAGAGGAAATTGCGCCGTTATGGCATGATAACATAAAGATTCTGTTTGTCACTGATGGCACCTTCCGCATACACTACTACACACCTACATTTGAGGGTGCAGTAATAGGAACAGAAGATGTTTTGGTCACGCCATTCACGTGTGATAGGACTGGTTCGGGTGATGCTATTGTAGCAGGTAGTCATTGAATGCAGTCACATTGCTCAAGGATCTATCTGAAGAGTTCTTATACTTCTAATAGAAGGATGATATGTCGATGCAGAGTTCAACATTGTTAGTAACTGTGTATGTCTTGCAGGCATTATCAGAAAGTTGACTTCACAACCGGAGCTATATGATGATCAAGTGTTGTTGGAGAAGCAATTAAGATTTGCTATTTGTGCTGGAATTGTCGCACAATGGAAAATTGGTGCTGTCCGGGAATTCCCAACTGAAAGCGCAACATAGAATCTGAAGGAGCAAGTATATGTACCTTCCTTGTGGTAGGCTATTTAGAGGTTTAGCATAGCTCCATTGACGCTGCAAGGTAATGTATTATTGTATTGAGGTATCTTTTGTCTCGCTGGACACTACATCATGAACTTTGCCTTTCAGGTTCTTCTCATGGGCATTGCTTTTGAGGATTCGATATCCTGCTGGCACATATTTTAAGAGACAAATTTATGGATTCTCACAATTCCTGTCAATTCCCTCTGTACCCTTTTTCATCTTAAGATGTTTGATATGATAAGTTTGTATATTTTTTTTCCATGCTATTGCTTTAGTCATAAATTAAACAATGAGTTACGGAACACACAAGAATCCGCTACTATCAGTCATTTGTAATTATAATGTTCTTCGAGGTACATTCCTTTTCTTAGATCTCAGCAAGTCTGCTAGATTTGTGCATGATGTTTTTAGTCATTCTATAATTATTTCACTTTTTGTAAAATCAGGTTTCAATGTGTAGGCATTAGCATTAATGGAGTCTCTGTAGTTATCTTATTGAAAATGCATTGTATTGAGTTTGTTAAAACACTGGGGAAAAGCAAATCTGTTACTAGACCTGGTTGGGTCTAAGGTGCTGGGTTTGCCAAGTCGACTTGTTCAGAGTCAGTGAGTCAAATTTGTGCTTGTTTTTCCGGTGATTTTGTAACTGTTGGGTCTGAGGGCATGGCCTGTCCCAGTCGGACCCAGCTGGGTCTGCCAAGTTGACTTACCCAAACATACTGTGTGCCAAGTTGACTCACCCAGACATACTGTGGGTAACCAATTATTGACTGTACTGGGACTGTTAACTTGTGGGCTTGCCTAACTTATTTACTGATGCACAGCGCCAACCAACAAAGGATGCTGGTGTTATTGCTAGCTTGAATGTAACACATATACTGATGCACAGCGCCAAGCAACGAAGGATGCTGGTGTTATTGCTGGTTTGAATGTAGCTCATATTATCAACGAACCCACAGCAGCAGCAATATCTTATGGCTTGGACAAGAAGGGTGGAGAGAAAAATATTGTTGTTTTTGATCTTAGTGGTGGCATGTTTGATGTCAGTGTTTTGACTATTGACAACAGAGTTTGTAAGGTTTTGGCTACAAACAGTGATACCCTTCTTGGAGGTAATTTGTCTAAACTCTGTGGCAGTTTTACATTAAGAATTTGAATACGTGCATGGTGGTTATCATTGACTTTTTTGGTTAGCTTTCGAGCTTTGAACTTACCATGATGTACACTAATATGTAGGGCAGGACTTTGACTAATATGTAGGGGAGGACTTTGACCAAAGGATAATGGAATATTTCATCAAATTGATCAAGAAAAAGCACTGAAAGGATATTAGTAAGGATAGCAGAAATGAAATAAGACATTCAATGTGTTCCTTGTAATATAAATATAAACAAAACATCTGAAGATCTAAAGAAAAGTAATTGCATAATGATCCAGTGCAATAAAACAAGGTTTTTCACAAACCAATTAACTCTTCTAGAAATTAAAAATCTAATCAAAATAACAACTTATTAGTAAGTGTTTGTTTAATAGTAATGACGATATAAAAACATATGTTAAAAAAGTGAAATTTTAGCTTTTTATTTTCAACATAAGTATGCTTCTTCCTTTCATGAGCATAATTTATATATAATTTTTTTTAATACTATAATTAATAACTAAATATATATTAAATAATAATAATTTAAATTAATTATAAATTTTAAATTTTAAAAATAAAATATTCTCTATTGACGATTTATTTTTATATATTTTTATTACTTCATTTTTCATTTTCGAATCAAAGTGCAATAATATCCCATGATGCGTATTTGACTTACTGGCAGTGGGCACGTCCGTCCCACGGTGAAACGTGCATGCTGATTAAGATTAGAGTAGTAAACTCGGTCATCATCTTACGGGAACGAATGTCTTTTCTGTCATGAATTTCAGAGGGAATTTTTGGAAAGTTCAGTTATAATGGTCTAATTTCAGAATCTTCTGGGACAAGAATGTTTTTCTGACATTATTTTTGAGATTTTTTTTGGAAATTTAAGTGACAACCATCAAGACCCAGAATTTTAAATGTTCCAGATATTTTTTTAAAGAATTAATTTCCACCATTAAAAGAGATTTAAACACCATCTAATTCAAATTATTATTAAAAAAAAAAAAAAACAAAACAAATTTTTGACAGAAAATCAACTATTTAGAGAACTCCAGAAATGCCAAACTTGTCATAATTAATCAAATACATGAAAAATCAAACTGCACTAATATTTATATGATAATATTTTGAAATCTGACTAACATGAACGATCTCTCAAATCCCAAAATATTTTTGAAATTGGCCATATCCATATGATCCTAAAATATTATAAAATTTACAATAGACTTTAGGATACCTCAACCAAACCCTGACGGTGGATTATTATGCTTGGATGCCTATGGCTTCAATTGAGGGTGAGTAGCTTTGTGGTTCTCTGAATGAAAATTTCAAATTAAACTAGCAACTTTCACTCCGCTTTATATTATATATTATACGTGATATTCCATTTTTAAAAATAAAACGGTTAAATATACACAAAGGTAAGGGTTTGAATGGAATAGTCGAAAAAATTCATTTTTATTTTTCTAAATTTTTTGTATGGAGTTTTATATTACTAATCCGCATAGATTTATTTTAAATATGGAGTTAACATGATTTGAGAGGGATTTAATTTCTTCATATTTAACTTTTTTTTATGAGCTAATAGTATTTAAATGTTTGTATAATTTTTTTTTTAGTTTTTTTATAATTTTTATTTTAGCAGCACTGGGCTGCAAAATGACGCTCACAGCTCAATTATGGAATGAAATGTTAACATAACCTATAATTGATGATAATGTCCCCTTTGTTTAGAGATGTGGTTTGGTTGACAAACCCATCTGTTATATTATTATTTTCATATAATACAATAACATGATGTGTTAAATTATTATTTTTATATAATAACATAGGATAAAGAACAACTTAAGTATGAGACTTTTTTTTATTTTTTTGATAAGAATTTAGAGACAAATTGTCTCAAGATTAAAATGAATTTTGTCTTCGGAAATTTGTGGGTACTTAGATTGTGTAGATTATAGAATAATGAATTTTGTCCTTGAAAAACTCTTTGGGTACCTGTAGAACTCAAACTTATTATTTCAAGAAAATTTCCATGAGATTTAGAACAAATTAATTAGATTTTGATGTTTAATTATTTTGACTTCATAACATACCTATCGTTACATGCTAAAGAATTATGGTGCTCTTTAATTTTTTGTATTTGATTTTTTTTTAGATATTTAGCGTACATGCTGAAGAATTATGACGCTCTTTAATTTTTTTTTAGATATTTCTTATTCCAGGTGGACCCTAACAAACATGATTGAGACTTTTGTAGAAAATTATTTGAAGTAAATTAAGTTCATCTCAAGTCATGCCTCTATTATTCCCTAGGTCTATCATATAGAGTTTCCAAATTCATATTATGAACATAAAATCCCTCTTATTTTCCATGTTTATTTTAATATATTATTTAATATGATTTTTATTTATAGAATTTTTATTGAATGAACTTGTGACAAAGTACATGTATTCATGGAACATTAAAAAATGTAGGAACTTCATTTATGAATTGGGTCTCGACCTGCCTATCCTTATCAACAAGCTTTACAACCACTAGAGCGTCATTCAGAAGCATTCATTTATACACCACACCAAAGCCTCCTCTTCCAACTTTCAACAAAGTTGTTTGTTTCCTCCTTTAGGAATTTTTCCACCTTTGAATTAGAGCTCCTAAAAGGAGGTTTCCTCCTCTTCCTATGATACATAATGAACAACAATGCTATTGCAACCTGGTCAACTCCTTTAAAGGAGCAACCTGTGGGTAAGTCCAGAGAATGATAACTATTTGAGCTTTGTCAAATCCCGAATAGACTAATGGAAACATGATACAAATTCACAGTTCTAAGATTGCAGATTGGAATTAATCATATTTACCTATTAGTGGAAAATCACAAAAGTTCCTTTTTGGATCACATAATAACAACTCCTATATGTTGAACTCTGTATGTCTTTACGTGCTAGAGTATTCTTGAGAGCCACTCCTATTTGGTTTTTTGGCCACTTGGTTAAAATATCTTCGAACATTCGATATGTTGTGTTTCATGACACAATAGTGTCTGATGGAAAGCAATAGCCACAAAGATATCCAATTAAGCATAAAAACAAGAATTGCGACCTTGTTGAACGTATTCTAATTTGCAATTATGGAAAACTAATTTTTCAAATCTAATTCATGCTTGCCTTACATATGTTATCATTCTATGTTTAAATATCTCTTCCAATGCATTAAAATCAATTACGGGTATTTTTTGTGACCGAAGATTGTACCGTGCTAATATCATGGAGCTAGCCTTAACTGAGAATGGCATTCCTCTCTTACTAAATGTCTCCACTGAGATTCAACCACTACTCCAAATAATCGACATCGGCTCAGTTACCTCATCAATAACACAAGACTTTGCTACCATCTACATATAACACACAAGTTTCATCTGAAGACATCCAAGTCAGCTTAATCTTTCTTCTTAAAAAAGTAGCTTGCCCGCTGCTTCAAAAATCTTCGGAAGGCCCGAAATTTGAATGCACCCTCTTCCATTTTTTTGTCTTTTACACTCTTCCTGCATTATAAAAAAAAAAATGGATTCTACATTAATTTCTTTTTCGTTTGTTTACACAAGATCCATCCGAATTGTTGAACTTAAGGTTGTGAGGCGTAAAGCAACGTTGACTAAGGATTCATCAACACTACTAAATGCAAAGGCATGCACATTCCATTCTATCTCTTCATCAACAGAAGAGAGTTTTCCCTCTATAGTAACTCCAACGAATACATCCACAACTACAACTATGTCATTCAAGGCGCTCAATCCCTACCGAAAGTATTGGTCAGTCCAAGGTAGAACATCTGCAAAGGCAACATTGGAGACTTACAAAAATGCGTGTGGCTCTGGAAAAGTATTTGGATTTGACCTTATTGATCATGATAAAGATGAGATCTACCTTTCTACATTTGCTGAATTGTTCGAATCTCTTTATAATCTAATTCAAGTTTGGAACTATACATTGTTTCGAATGGAACAATTAAAGAAAAAAACCCAAACTACAACCACATAAAGAACAAATTAGAGATTTACTTGTTTACTGCATCCACTATCAAGACATGTTTGGAAGATGATCCAACCTTTCCTTATCAATGTTTTCATTTCAAAACTATCGTTGAAATCAAGTCTGCAAGCTCAAATACCAATGTAGATATCATTGGTGTTGTTAGCTCCACCTCACCTGCCTTGACAATTCGACAAAGAGATGGAACTGAAACACTAAGGAAAACACTCACATTAAAGGACAAGTCAGGTTTTATCATTGATGTAACACTATGGGGAGATCATTGTGACTCTATAGGACAAAACCTTGTTGAATTGTGCTTTTCTAACAACTCATTAATCCTTGTAATCAAAGGAGTTCGTGTATTTGAATTCATTGGAATCACCATAGGGAAAATATCCACTAGCGCTCTCGTCATAAATCCAAACATTGTAGAAACTCAACAACTCCATACATGGTTTCGTGAAACAAGCTATAACTCTTCCTCTCCATCTTTGAGTAGAAACTACAATGTTGCTTCCAAACGAGCCCTAGCACAAAAGACGATTCATGAAATTACTTGCATGCATGCAAGCCTCCAAGAAAACAATATGGGTTTTGGTTCGTGCAACTATGAATGCTCTTCACATGGATGACTTCTATTTTCTTACATGTCCATTAGATTTCAACGTAAAACAATGCATGAAAAAAGTGATACACCATTATAACAATCTTTGGCATTGTACAAAGTGTAACGACAACTTCCTAGAATGTGACTACCATTACAAACTTAAAATTGAGTTACATGACCACACCAAGCACCTAGAAAACATCACGACTTTCAATGACACATGAAATGAGCTCATGGACGCCACAACAAAAGATCTGTTCCTTCTTTCTATCAAACAATTGATCTCCAAGAAATTTGTGGACAGATTTCAGGCTACCACTTCTTGCTGACACTTTCCATCAAAACAGACTTCTTCAATGGTGTTGATCACTTGCAAACAATACTGCTTAATTAATAAGAAATTCAATGATACTGCATGCAAGGAGGTCCTCAAGGACATTCAAGCAATGTCCATTGCACAACAACCTGTTATTCTTCATTGTTGCAAGGAATGCTATTTTTTTGTACATTATCATATCTGTATAGATCATTGTTCCATAATATTGTAAAATATGCCCATGTTGTTGTGCTACACACTTTCTTTGACAATAATCTTTTTCAATAATTCCAAAAATATATGTTTACCTCTTCACAATTTACATAATATACATATCAACATTGTAGGAACTTCAGTTCATTTTTTCCCTTCATCGTTTATATGTATATAAACTGAATGTTTTCTTGTTTATCTATTTATGCTATCGTTCAATGATGTTCAAATAAGAAGAACTAGAAATTTCTTATCTTGCTCTATTTCTATCAATTTTTGATGCTACAATAACATATATTTTGAAAATATTCTTTTTCAATAATTCCAACATATATATTTTTACCCCTTCAAAATTTACAAAACCTATATATCAACATCTGTGTCAATGTCAACACCATTTATATTGCCATAAATTGAATGTTTATTATTTTTCCTATTCCTGTTATTGTTCAATGATGTTCAAATAAAAAGATGGAATTATAAAACTTGTAACACATTTTATATGCATACATAACTTAATTTTGATTCACTCTAAGTTTCTTATGTCTCCAAACTAACGATAAATAATTTTCCATTTTCTTAGATATGCCATGCAATAGTCAAAATGCAGATAAAAATGCACGAAAGTGTCTTCTTTATGTACAAAACAAAGATACAATAAACAACAACTTCTTTATAAAAACCACAAAAAACCTACTGCTTCCACTACATCCCTTCCCACCTCAAGTGCTCTCCCAACTATGCAAACCAATTCACCTCACCTCCATAAAAACCAATATAATCCCCCCTTAATAATGAACACCATCGCTTTCGAAAAAGGATAGATAAAATTTATACCATGCATGTTTGCACAATATGCAAAGAATCATACCCAAGTATGAAAACAAGGCTTTTACATGGTAGCCTTTCTTGCTTTCGTTGTGCATCATCTAAATCTACCAATCGTTTTTCTCATCTGAACAACATGAACCCTGGTGAACAACCATATGTCCTTCAAAATTTAACACAAGTTGAGGAAATACTCATTGCATGTGTGAAACCCATTCTACAAGTCACTCATGGCCGTGTTGGTTAATACAAATATAGCGGTCATACAATCAACTTCTCTCAAGACATCACTACTATTGCCAAATAATTACCTCAAATGGTTTATGAATTGGACATTCTCATTATGAAAATGCACAATCCTTCTAAAAATGCTTATGAATTCTTCGTTTTCAAGTCACGAGTACTTGCGACACTTGAATGCAAACTAACTAATGATCCCTATTACAAGGATATCCAACTCAGCCCATCTGCAATTTATGCTCTGCCAGATGAACCTACATATATTTCTTCTCTTCTTCATAATGTAACCACCTCCTCTTTTGAACCCCATCAAACCATAGTTGATTCTACTTACGATCTTGATGTCATGCTAACTCCATTAGATATCCAACCTTCTTCTTTCGTTCCAATTCTCCCAAACTCATGTACTGAACTTGAGCACATTTGTGCTTATTTTCACTCCACCCATCCAAATTCAACAAGCTTGGTTGACTGGCCTGCAATATCTCTATCACCTATGAACGAATACACCATTGAGGGCCTCTTTGCTATGGAATTCCCCACCCTCTTTCCTACAAGAATTGCCATGATCACACAACCAAGAATTACAAAAGTTGAGATGCATGCATATGCTTTGCACTTGCTATAATACCATGATAATTGATTTGGTCAACATCTAAGATTCTGCTACTACCTCTATAACAATCTAATGCTGCACATTATCCAAACAACTACTACTATTTTTGTGAAGAAATACATTTAGAATAACTTGCCAAAAACTATTTCATATCTACGACAATGTCTTCGTGACTTCCCAAATTCAAAATTTCCCAAACAAGTCATGTGCTTTGGCTTAGCCCTATGAGGAACAATCTCTTTCTAGAAAAAATGATGGTGTGAGCTAACTGACATGATCACTCAAATTGTAAACCCAACATTCTTCTTCACTCTCAGTGCAATTGATACCAAATGGCATGACTTGCACATGATCATGCCTACAAATGTTCCCTCTAGTTCGTACAATCACTGTTGGGAACGGGATCCCCCAAAGGACAATTTTGGGGCTAAAAGCCCATATTTTGGTCAAATTTTCTAAGAAACATGTAAAGACTCTGCATTTTGTGGTTGAGGAATGCGTAGGTGTTATAAGTCATAAAGGGTTGTCTGCCCTTAGTTTTGTAAAGTAAAGTTGGCTGTAAGAGATCTACCCATGGTCCGCGGACCATTGGATTGTATAAAAAGAGCTAAGCTCTAACTAGTTTAAAAAAAAGAGGGACACAAGAGAAGAGAGTAATAGTTTTGAAGTAGGAAGTCTAAGTTTTTGGTCATAGCGTAGGTAGAGGTTCTGCAGCTGAGTGTGCAAAGGCCTAGAGTAGAAGTCCACAACTAAGTGCGCATCCCCTGTAGCAAGGTGAATAGAGTCTGTAATTGCTTGGAAGATATCAATAAAGAGAAGTATTCTGCAATTTCTGTGTCTTTGTTTCGATTAATGCATCTTGTCATTTTATGTAAGAATTTCCTTTATAATACTTATATGGTGCGCGAATGTGTATAATTATGCTGGATAACTGGACACATATAAGAATATTTGTTTATGCGATGCTCATTGTGAGTAACTAATAAGATAAGCAAGACACTTGGAACAGTTTAGGAATCTGTACGATATGCTACCTTAGCAGCGCGAAAGGGTCTAGATCAAGGGTTAGTGCCACGCGAAGGACAACGAAACCCTTTTGTGGAGGTATTGAAGGACGGAACAAAGGGCTCGTTTGGAAAGCTCTAAAGCGAAGTAACTTGCGCGAAGGTAGGAATAAAGGGAATAAAACAACATCATGACCATCTCAGGGTGCCGAAATTGGTTCCATTATCCCCCCATATTGCTTTGGGTGAGACTTTGGTTCGCGCCCCACGGGCTGATGGTGAAAGGGCTAGTAGTGTAGGGATTTGTTTCGCTAATTAACACTAAACTTGGGTCAGGCCCCCTCAAGCCAACAAATGGTTCCATTGTGGAGATCAAAATCTGCATAAGAGATGTGTGATATCGTATCATTGGAATCCGACTAAGAATGATATTGGAAACTGGTTGGATAGGAAGATCCACGGATTCGCGGTGCAGGAGAACAAAAACCCACCACTGACAAAGGAACAGTTGCTGGATAGGTACCTGTATACAGAGATCCACAAGATCTTTTTCTGCTCCTTTCTAATTGAGCTATACAGGTGGATAGCGAAGCTAGCAGATAACCAAGGAAGGTGGAAACTTGACGGTCCTATTGTGTGGACCCCGGAGCTAGTGCGAAGGTTGGAAGCATCAGAGGATAAGATCACCTGCGCTGTCGATCATTGGCTCGATCGCATCATAGGAGGATTTGTAATTGAATTTGCGGTCGACACCTCAGTCAATGATAGCGAGGCGGAGCGACACTTTTTCAAGGGACCGCGAGGTAAGTACGTGAAATATTTGAATACCTGGATTAAAATGTTATTATGCGAAAAACAGGTTATGCAGCTACCTTGATGTTTAGGGCTACGTGAAGCGGAAAAACTTACAGGAACGAAGGAAAAAAGGGTCCTGAATATAGTCTGTTGATTTCACCTCTGCGAGGTGACGAAGAGGGAATAACGCAGGTTTCTCCGCAAAGTGCTATTTAGTTAATAAGGTAAGGATTCTCGCGAATACCACCTCCACCCACACCACCTACAACTTCACCACCATCACCTGTGACTTCACCCATACCACCTCCACCTCGACCATAGTTCAGTATGGAAAATTCAGTGAGGCTTCCTTTGTTCAAAGGCTTGAGGAATGAGGACCCGGAACAATTCTGGTTCGTTGTAAAAGCTGTATGGGAAGCTTAGGGAATTACAAATGATAACATGAAGAAGGCAACATTGGTTAGTGCTCTGCAAGATTGCGCTCTAACCTGGTATATCAAGTACGCTAATGATAACTCGAATGCTGGAGTGGAAGACATCCAGATAGCACTGAATAGAGAATTCAGTAGGCCTAAATCTGAAGCACACTCAATTTTAGGGTTCAAAGAAATCGTGATGCAACCAGGCGAGACACCTTGGGAACTTGATCAGAGGTTGAAGTGTACAATCCGCGAAGCTAACATGAACCTAACAGACGAACAACATCATGAGTGGTTTGTGGCTTCGCTCTTGCCACACTTAAGGGTTGCGTTGTCGCAGCAGAAGATAACAACTCAGATAGAAACATTGGAGATCGCAATGAGGCTGCCTGAAATACTGATGCAGGATCCAAATCTTGGGGTTCAACATATCCATGTGCAGTTGAAAAATATCTGCCTTGAGATGCAAATCTTGAAGTAGGATAGGACAATTCGACTAGAGGTGCGCGAAGAGGTATGGTGTTTGAAATTCAAGAGTCAAGGGCATGACAAAGACCATTGTCCGGTCTTTGCGAACTACCTTACAGGAGGAGGACCAATGCCTTTGAGGCCGAAAGCTCAAGCAGGACCGAGTGCAGGGTCTGCATTGTGGTGTGCTATATGTTAGGTAGCAGCAAAACATGCCACTAATAACTGTCATTTGTTGTAGAAGTTTGTACAGGCACCGCAACAACTGTTCTGCAAATATTGCAGGTCGGTAGGGCATGATGAGTGCAACTACAGAAGCTATGAGTTGATGATGGATAGAACACCCACCTACAAGGTTCATGCTAAAACGCGGCCCCCTGACTAGAGCACAGGGATGGCACGAACAAGATTTCAACGGTGTGGATAGGGCGAAGGCGGAGGAGGACCTAACAAAGGTCAAGGATAGCTAATATGCTACAATTGCAGAGGGCCAGGACACTATGCCCACGATTTCACTAATCCAACGCGACCATCGTGCAAGTATTGCACTCTGTTTGATCATGAAACGGAAGATTGTCCTACGTTGATAGCTAGGATACGTGACAAAGGGGCACTACCACCTCTGTTGACTAAGAACATGTAGATGATGAGATCTGAGCCACGAGAAGAGGATCCAAACGTGAATATAGTGCTCCAAAGTGCAGTTGCAACAGGAGATGACAAGGGAAAAAAACCCGAAGACAGTACATGGGTGCACAAAGCTCCGATGAAGGAGGCTGAGTTCAATTTGGAGCGTGCACAAGAAACCTTCATGGAAGCGAAGAAGAGCTTCGCTGAGGTCTCCACCTCAGGAAGCAAGGATAAGCCTGATCAGGAGATGGACCCTTCTATGCTTACAACTTTCCTGGAGACTTGCATGAAGCTACTGCGCAATAGCAAGGCTATGAAGGGGCTGCAGGAGCTCATAAATAGATGCGTTGGAAACATTCCTGCTGAGCCACGCGTTGTACGAAACACTAGCAAGCATAAAACAAGGACGGGACAGGAGATGAGACTGACCGCGTAGATAGGAGAGTATGAAATGGATCAGGTTATTTTGGACCTGGGGTCAGATGCGAACGTCCTACCAAAGCAGACTTGGGAATGGATGGGGAGACCCACACTGCAATGGTATCTGATTCAGCTAAGGATGGCGAATCAGCAGACGATTATCCTGATGGGGCGGCTGCAGGGGGTGACTGTGGATATTGAAGGTGCGAGCGCGCTGGTTGATTTGAAGTAATAGAGATAGTGGATGACAACAATCCCTATCCTGCGCTCTTTGGAATTCACTGGACTACTGATATGAATTGGGTAATCAAGCTAAAGAAGCAAAAGATGATATTTGAGAAGAAATCGTTGCGTGTAATAGTACCCCTAGATCCTTCTTAAGGATCGCGCTATACTAAACTAGTCCGCGATTATGATAGCGATGATGATGTGGACTGTATCTATAAGATAACAACACGAGACCAAGATTGGGTGAATCCAACAGCGGATGGACGGATTACATGGGATCGCGAGAGTTCATGCACCTCAGACTTTGATGAAGAACTAGAACACTCGCACAATCAGTTACATGAAGTAACTACGCTAAGCTGTAATATGATGACCTATTCACTGCGATGTGTGTTGTCATAGGTAAGAAATCTACCTACTTATGATGGCCTAAATGATGTAGATATTTTTCTGGATGCATTTGAGAGGGAGGTATCATAAAAGTAGCGCTTCCAGGCGTTGGATTGGGCACTACGTGCTACGCCCGCAAGGTGGTGGGGTACGCATAGGGGAAGCTTTGATGATTGGCACAAATGTAGGAGAATGATGAGAACTCTCTTTGGGAAGCCGAAGATGCAAATGACAGACAAGTATGATGGGCAGGATGATCCGCGCGCACACTTGGCCAAATGGGCCCAGGCTTATGGAGAGAAGCCCCAACCTGAATGGGTGCACTCATTCTGTCATACCCTGGATATTGTCCCAATGAACTGGTATGTAGAAATGGAGCTCCGCCATGGGACAGGTGAATGGGATATCCTGCGCGAAGGATTCATGATGATGTTCAGTTTTGAAGACAGGTTTGATAGTATTGATGAAGCGCTACAAGAAGTGAAAGCAGCAATATTTAGGATACCACAGGATCCTTTAGACCTGATTCAACTTGAATGGGCTACTCAGCTGAGTCACATGCTAGAATGCTATAATGTAACCACTGAAGAAGAAGATGAGGATCCACGAAAGATTAACATCCCTGAAACAGAAGGTCACCGCGAGGTTGAAGGAACACAGGTTGAGAACCCTGATATAACTACGTTGTTGAAAACGAAACAAGTAAACATTGGTACAGAGGCAGAGCCCAAATTCGTGAAGATTGGAGATTACTGGGACGACGCGACGGTGGATAAGGTTGCTGAATTGCTCTGTGAATACCAAGATTTATTCCCTACCAAGTTTACGGATTTGAAGGGGATAATCGGGGACCTAGGTATGATGAAAATCACGTTGAAGCCTGACGCGAAGCCGGTTAAGCAAAGGCCTTACCGTCTCAATCCAAAATATAAGGAAAAGGTCCGCTTAGAGCTAGACAAGATGCTCGCGGCAGGCATCATTGAGCCTGTGGAAGAATCTGACTGGGTAAGCCCTATGGTGGTACAGGAGAAGAAGTAGAAGGATGAAATAAGGATATGTGTGGATCTCAGAAAGCTTAATGACGCTTGCATACATGATCCTTTCCCGACTCCATTCACTGATGAAGTGTTGGACAATGTAGGTGGCTAGGAAGCATATTCCTTTACTAATGGGTTCTTGGGGTACCACCAGATCAAAATCGCACCGGAGGATAGGAGCAAGACAACCTTCATGACTGAGTGGGGTTGTTTTCAGTACACTGTAATGCCATTTGGATTGAAGAATGTGCCTGCGATCTTCTCACATGTAGTTGTTGCTGTGTTCAAGGAATTTATTCATAAGTTCCTGGAGGTATACTTTGATGATTGGACTGTGTTTGGGCTGGTGAAACACCATGTAGCAAGCCTGCGCCTGATGCTGGATACCTGCCGAAGATACTAGATCATGCTCAATCTGAAGAAGTGTCTGTTTTGTGTTCCCTTTGGGACCCTGTTGGGTCATGTGGTTTGTAGACAGGGACTGATGGTAGACCCCGCGAAGATCACGGTGATACTGAACTTGGAAGTGTTAAGGAGTGTGAAATAGCTGCACGCTACCCTGGGACATATGAGATATTACAAAAAGTTTATCAAAGGTTATGCCCAGATCACCGCGCCTATGGAGAAATTGTTGAAAAAGGATGTCACATTCTGCTGGAACGAAGACTGTAAGAAGAGCCTGGATGTGTTGAAAGAAAATATGGTCACTACGCCAATCCTAGTCTTCCTGGATTGGAAGAAGGAGTTTCACGTACATGTCGATGCATCATGTATAGCGTTGGGAGCAGTACTGACATAGGCTGGTGGAGAATACTTGGACCACCCTATCGTGTTTGCAAGCAGAAGGTTATCTAAAGCAGAGAAGAACTATTCCACTACCGAGCGTGAAGGGTTAGCGATGGTATATGCGCTCCAGGAGTATAGGCACTACTTGCTGGAAGGCCATTTTAAGATGTACACAAATCATTCCGCATTGAAGTACCTGGTCAATAAGCCTGTGTTGGGGGGAGAATATGCAGATGGTTGTTATTGTTCCAAGAATATGATTTTGAAGTTATTGTGAAGCCTGGACAACAGAATGTGGGACCAGACCATTTGTCGCGCATCGAAACAAGGGAAGAGCCCATTAATTTGGAGGAAGGATTGCTTGACACACAACTATTTGCAGTGCGCGTCGCGGATAGTCATTTTGAGAGTATAATACAATTCTTAATGACAGGGACTACACCAGAAGGATACACTATCCAACGGAAGAAGGAATAAGTGCTATGCATGGTATATTTCTCTGTCATAGCTGGGCATATATACAAAATGGAGTATGATGAGATATTGTGACGATATGTACTCGAGTTTGAAAGAAGCAGCATCCTCGTGGACGCTCATGGGGAAGCTGCGAGAGGACACTATGCAGGAAGAGCGACTATGCAGAAGATTCTACGCGCAGGGTTGTGGTGGCCAACCGTCCATCAAGACTCGAAATTATATTGCAAGGCCTATGATCAAAGGAAGTGTCAAAGGATTGGAAGGTCATTGCAGAGGGCTGAGATGCATTTGAATCCATAGATGACGTTGCAACTCCTTGAGAAATGGATGATAGATTTTGTGGGACCCATTCAACACCAAGGAAAGACAGGAGCCAGATACATTATCACCGCGACGGAGTATTTGACTCATTGGGTGGAGGCACAGCCTGTTAAGGATTGCACATGCGCGGCCGCTGCAAAGTTCCTTTTTGAACATGTACTAAAGCGATTTGGCTGTCAAAAAAACCTTAATGAGTGATCGCGATATGTACTTTCTGAATGAGACGATCAACGTGCTAACGGAGGAATTTTAGGCATATCACTAGAAGAGCATGCCTTATCACCCGCAGGCTAACGAGATGGTGGAAGCGTTCAATAAAGTGCTCGAGAATGCACTGACCAAGGTTTGTAATGCTTAGCGAAGTGATTGGGACCTACACATACCTGCAGTACTATGGGCTTATCAAATGACATGCAAAAAGTTGACTGGACAAACCCCTTTTAGGCTTGTTTATGGCGTTGAAGCGGTAATGCCTATGGAATATATTGTGCCTAGTCTGCACATAGTAGTGCTCACAAGTATGATGGATCGCGAAGCCCTGGAGGAAAGGCTTGCACAGCTGGATGAGCTTGAGGAAGAGAGATTTCTAGCTAGATTTCACCAACAAGTCCAAAAGCAGTGTGAAAAGGCATGGCATGATCAACATATTAAGCTACGCACCTTTAAGGTAAATGACCTGGTTTTGTTATATGATAGTAAGTTTGATAAATTTCCAGGGAAGTTTAGGATGCACTGGTTAGGGCCTTATGTCATTAAGGAGATTACCGACGAAGGAGTGGTACAACTGGTCAAATTGAATGGAGATCCCTTCCCAGGAAAGGTGAATGGCAGTCACTTGAAGCCATACACTGGTGGTCCGGCCACGTGACTAGATGAAGGCAACACAGTCTTAGCGCTCCAGGTAGCTGAAAGGAGGCGCGGGACTATAAACTACAATGCCCGGGTTGGGGAGCTGCACGATTGGAGGATGGTACAAAGCAAGGAAGTGTCACAGGGTCCGTGACAACGTGGAGGGAGCTGCACTACCCAAGGAGAAATCGCACAGGTCGACCGGAAAGTGACCATTAAGGGCACTGTTCATGATTTGATGGTTGAAATGTGGCCAAATGGAGTGGGCATCTGACATTTAAGACAAAATTTATGGCTCAGATCCTTGAAAATCTGCTGCTAATCCAACATTAATGAATTGAATTTGGGGGGAATGGTCGGATTTGAATTCAAAATGCATTATAAATTACAAGTGGATATCCAACGAAAAACACTTGGCATTTTCAGAGTTGAGTTGTTGAGCTCTCAGGCACCCATGAACCGAGAATTATTCGATATTTTCAAGGAGACTCCCAAATTTGAAAACTTGCCAGAAACAACGTGAGCACTGTTAGTAAGCGTTATGTCAGCACTCGCAGAAATTATAAATACCGAACAAGTAGTAGAGGAGGCAGCACAAGAAATGGAAATAGGGGTAGAAGTAGCTGCTCCAGAAGTGGCCGAAGTACTAGCAGAGGTCCCTAAATTTCCGAGGACACCGAGACCAAAGCCGACCCCAACCAAGGAAGCAGTGAAGGACAAGAAGGGAAAGTAGCCTACCATACTGGTGTGTGCATCGAAAGAAGAAACCTACCGAAGCCTATTGCACAGGAGAAGGGAAAATCCATAAACTTAGAACCAAAGGAAGAAGACATTGAAGACATCCTGATGGACGACGAGGATGTGGGAGTTGAAGTCGAGGAGGTTGAAGCCCAGGGTGCAGACCCTATTACTCGGTTGCCAGAGTATGTCCCTCCACGCAAGCCTAAGTCCAAGGTACCAAAGGACATTGACGAAAGTAAGACTCCCCTGCAAACCCCTCTATTGCTGGACAAAATTGTTTTCGACGGTCCGCGCTTGGCACAAGTGTCGCTGCTGAAACTTGAAGACTGGGACTTGGCGGACCATGAGAAGTTCCCACACCTGGAAACCGAACCGCTGTTGCAATGCATCATTGATACGAATTCGGGAATGACTGCATTGGAGCCGTGAAGCTAGTTCAAGGGAGTAGAAAAGGCATGGTTGCTTAACCTGCTCTGGGTGCCGCACTACAACCGCACCTCAATAACAGTTTTGGTCATCAAACGACTGTTGTGCTTGGTGCATGATGGGTGTTTGTGGCTGGAGGAGATGATACCCATCACGGATAGGCTGATTCACCAGATAATGTGACTGCCATATACAGAAGAGAATTCGGCTCTTGGGGAATCAACGAAAGACAAATTGAAGCTGGTGAAGAAGCAACACGGATACACTATATCCAGTATCTGTGGCCCCACTGTAAAGGTAGCCACACATATCTCAGTGGGGAAGGTAATGAGGAAGTGTCACGCCAATGAGATGTCGGCGCCTGTCGTCACACTCGTAGCACAGTGCACTGAAGGAGTCCAGTTCAACTAGTCGTACTACCTTCGCAGAGAGTTCTTGGTGAACTGAAGCACAAGAGCTCAGTAAGACGTTCCACTATGCGTGGCTCTTACTGTCAATTGTGCTGGTAGCGTGGGAGTTGCCAGAGGACAGACAATTCCCTTTGGTCATGCTAGACCTCCCTGAAGCAGCGAAGTACGCTTCACTGTGGGCGACCAAGGACACGCATCAAGTCAGGGACAACAAGATCTTTTGGATCTTAATGGAAATGAACATTTAGATGGCCATCAATCACAAGCCGCGATTGTCGCCTATGGTGTATGCCAACCTGCAGGGCTACGCTGAATTCAAAGCCGACTTCCATCGAATATCCATTAGGGCGCAGAAGGACCCTGCGCAGAAATGGTACGACTTGCTGTATTTGGCAATGGACAATGCCATTAATGCAGTGCTTGATAAATGGCTGGCAGAGTGGCACTCTACAACAGATTTGGCAGTGGGCAGAAGCAAGTCTGCCGCGTAGAAGAAAAAGGAGGAGGCCAAGCTTAAGATGACATGGCTGGTGGAAAAGAGGAAGAAGGAGGCTGCTGATAAGGCTCAGGCGGAGCACAAGGTCGCCTTCACTTGAGACCGAGGAGGAAACAGATGAATAGCAAGGCACAGACCCTTAGGAGACGTCCACCCACATCAAGTGCCCAAGAGAGCTGGAGAAAGGAGGGCCCAAGAAGAAATCAAAGGCAACCAAGACCTCGCTAGACCCCATCACGTTAACAAAGGGTGATTTACATGATATCGACGACACAGTGAGGGATGTCACCGCGGAGGCCCTGCAATAGTTTGAACAACAGCATCAGATCATCTTAGGGGCCATCCAGACAGGGTTGCAGGAGTTGTAGACCTGTGCGTCGCAGGCAGGTATGGTGTCTACCAGCCTGGCTATCGACACTTCAGAGGTTGTCGATATGTTGTGCACAAAGACTTCTAGTGCGATAGTGCTGTTGGATGGAGCACTGACCATAGAAAATGAGGCTGACAGACCCACTTTCAACGCCTTAAAAGGAGTTAGATTGAACCTAGCAGCACTACCGCGCGAAGCACTCCACCTCTTGTAGGATGGAGTAATTGCAGAGCTGAGGGCCCGAGAGCACCACGACCTCCAGGTGATCAGTGAACAATGGATTAACAACGAGCAGATGGCCATATAGAGAAATGCTGCCATTGCCGCTGAGATCAAGGCGACCAATCAGAGCAAGCGAATTATGCAGGTCGTTGGGGAGGCTTGTCGGATGGTCCCAAAGTTGGCCATTCCAGAGGAGGAGCCAATCAAGGTATGCATCGCAAGTTGGCCACATGCGACACTTGGATTGAAATGGCTCAGGTTTAATGGAGTTGAACTTGCAAATTACGGAGTTGTAGTTGAAGGCCCAACCTTCAACCCTGCCAGAAGTCAAGAAACATCCGATGACCATTGTCACAGAAGCAATAACAGCGGTGGATAGTGTAGTAGCAGACTACACGCAGCTGTTCGAACAGTCATTTGAGGTCCTGACAAGCCTGCAGGAGGACCCTAATGTACAGAGGCTAGAGACGGAAGCGCGCAAGCTACAATAATGCTACGATGAGGTTAAGGGCACAACGTGAACTGTCGCGCTGACACAGAGACTAGCCAAGCTGTAGGAGGCCAAGCAGTTGAAGGAACAGGTGGATGCAGTGCTACACAAGGAAGCAATGCTCAAGGCGAGACTAAAGCCTTGGCTGGATGAGGCTTACGTAGTAACAGGGAATATCGAAGGCAAGCTTGCGACTCTGTAGGAAACGCAACAAAAGCTTCAGGCTGATAGTGGAGGAGTAGTAACCAAGAAGACAGTGGAAGACGCAAAGCAGGCCGCAGCTCAGTGCACGGCCGAGGTTGCGGTCGTACGGGTTGAGCTGGAAGGACTTCACACAAAGATATCCATGCCTATGGAGTGACTCGAGCATGAGTCACGATGTTTCTGTTGGGGTCCTGTTGGGAACAAGATCCCCAAAGGACAGTTTTGGGGCCAAAAGCCCATATTTTGGTCAAATTTGGTAAGAAACTTGTAAAGACTCCGCATTTTGTGGTCACCGAACGCGTAGGTGTTATATGTCATAAAGGGTTATCCGCCCTTAGTTTTGTAAAGTAAAGTCGGCTGTAAGAGATCTACCCATGGTCCGCGGACCATGGGATTATATAAAAAGAGCTAAGCTCTAAGTAGTTTTAAGAGAGGCACAAGAGAAGAGAGTAATAGTTCTGAAGTAGGAAGTCTAAGTTTTGGGTCATAGCGTAGGTAGAGGCTCTGTAGTTGAGTGCGTAGAGGCCTAGAGTAGAAGTCCGCAACTGAGTGCGTGGACCCTTGTAGCTATGTGCGCAGGGTGAATAGAGTCTGTAATCGCTTGGAAGATATCAATAAAGAGAAGTATTCTGCAATTTCTGTGTCTTTGTTCTGATTAATGCATCTTGTCATTTTATGTATGAATTTCCTTTATAATGCTTATATGGTGCGTGAATGTGTATAATTATGCTGGATAACTGGACGCATATAAGAATATCTATTTACGCGGTGCTAACTGTGAGTAACTAATAAGATAAGCAAGACACTTGGACCAATTTAGGAATCTGCACAGTACATTGCCTTGGCAGCGCAAAAGGGCCTAGATAAAGGGTTAGGGCTATGCGAAGGACAACAGAACTCTTTCATGGAGTTATTGAAGGACGGAACAAAGGGCTCATCTGGCAAGCTCTAGAGCGAAGTAACCTGCACGAAGGTAGGAATAAAGGGAATAAAACGACATCTCAACCATCTCAGGGTGTGGAAACTTGGTTCCAACATCCCCCCATACTGCTTCGGGTGAGACTTCAGTCCGTGCCCTGTGGGCTGATGCCGAAAGGGCCAGTAATGTAGGGATTTGTTTGGCTAATTAATGCTAAACCTGGGTTAGGCCCCCTCAAGCCAACAATCACTACCAATGGATAATTCAAAACATAATTAAAAACCCACATTTAACATCCCAATATATGTATTGCATATTTTTAATTTTCCTTGAAGAAGTCCTATAAAAAGGCCTCCACGCAGTTTATTATTGGTGCATGTGTTTTTTTATTACCATTTCTCCTTACATCTATTTAGACATTGCAAATATATGTTAACAAATATTGAATTTCATATTATATTAAGGTACGAATGGAAACATAGAGGATCCACACATATACATGGCTTCCTTTGGTTACAAGATGCACCAAATATGGACACTCTTGATTGGAACAATGAAACATAAGTTGTCAATGCTCATAAATATTTTGATCACTACGTAACTACTTGGAATCTGTGACACCCCCAGCATCGCAATCCTGCACTTCACTAATCAAAAATTCACAACCCATGTCTTCTAGACACAACATCAATATTCACGTCAACCCAGTCTAAAGACTATGAAGAGTTTTTCAGCTTTGTTCAATGTCACATAACGTGTCATGAATCTTCTTGCCTTTGCAAAAAAGGAAATGTTCTTAGTTGTAGATATGGAGTGCCACGAGAGTTAAACTCCACCTCTTCAATGTTCATTGATGACAAAGGTCAGAAAACTTACATCCCCATTTTCATTGATGATAGATTGAACATCCACAATGCCGATGTAATTTCCATCTGGAGAGAAAATGTTGATTTCCAACCTATTCTATCACGCCATGCTGTGTTAAGCTATATTTCAAAATATGTAGCAAAAGTAGAAACAAAATCAAAAAGCTACCGCCAAATGTTATCACGTCTCTCACACAACGTTTCTCCAGAAGCACCTACTATCACTGTCATCTAGAATTTCCTTACAAAAACCATTGCAGATAGAGACATTTGTGCATAAGAAATATGCTATATGTTACAAAAACTACCCCTCTCACTCTAGAGTTGCGCATTTATTTCTTTAAATGTTAATAGAACTATTTTTAGATGTGTTTCTCATGATTTTGAAAATCCCCTTTCAACACGAACCTTCATTCTTGCATACATGAATAGACCTGCTTCATTGGAATCATTGCCCCTCCTTGAAGTTGCACACTCTTGGTCATTTTATGCTCACCAAAAATAAAACCAATGGAAACACATATTCCCTCCAATGATTGTACATGTCTTGCCATGATACATTGCCATCCCTTCCCCTAATGATCCTTGTTATGCCAATTTTTATTGGAGTGAACTACTATTGTATTTCACTTTTCACGCACACCCTAATGACATTGGTTCCATTGATGAGGACAAAATTTCACACTGGTAACAAAATAAAGGGACATATATACCATGGCATGTTCATCGAGAAATTGAAAATCCTCAAACCCCACAACCCGAAGATCAATCTACTCCAGTGGCTACCCCATTTGACCCTCTTCTTGATCCCATGCAAATGAATGAATAACAACTCCTTTCTCACCTCCACACATGCTACAACATTGAAATTGATGACCTTGAGATGATTGGCAATCTCGACTTCGATGCTAACCACAATTGGTCACATACTTCTATCCCTCTCCACTTGCAAGAAACTGCCATAAATTTTATTGAATTCAACCAGTCAAATATCTAAAACCAACATCATCCTTTTTCAAACCTTTCACAAGATCAAACCTTCGCTCCCACCCAATTTTTTTGTGACCATTGTTCTTTCTCTCCTAAAAAACCTTTTCACCAAAATCCCCACTCAGAATCATCATACAAGGGGCACCTGGGATAGGAAAATCTCATTTAATTAAATGTCTGCAATGTGTATTTATGGAAAAATCCCCAACAAGCACAAACCCTTTGTTGTTACTTGCACCCACCAGTGTTGCAACTTTCAACATAAATTCCCTTACAATCCACTTTGCCCTTCACATCCCTATCCAATCAATGCATCCTCTTGAAGGACAGTCGCTCCTACACTTGCAAGAGCAATTCTTCCATGTAGAGTACATCCTCATTGATGAGATGAGCTTCATCAGTCCAAAAATGCTTTCCTGCATTGACGATCGCCTAAGAGAGGCATTCCCCCTTCATCGAAATGCACCATTCGACAATCACTCCATTATCCTTGTCAGAGATTTAGGTCAGCTACCACCTGTGAAGGACATTCCTCTATACGTTGGCACATCACGTGGCACTGCACTTTGGCGAAGCTTCGACACAATCATAACACCTTCAACTATTTTCCACCAGCAAGGTGCTAACCCTTCCCAGGTTGCTTTATTCCAAATCCTCACGAACCTCAAAAATGGAACACCTACTCTTGAAGATTAAAATTGCTAATGTCAAGGATAGATTCCTCTCCTATGCATGAAGAACAACAAATTTTTCAAGACTCCATGCACCTATATGCAATGAATAACTAAGTTGCTTTGCATAATAAAACAATGCTTAAAAAATTGAACATGCCAGTAGCACTTTGCTCTGCAGAGCAACAAAGGTAGAAAACTTCTACTACAATAGAATATGAACATCTAGACGCAAACATACTCTTATGCACTGAAGAAAAAGTTATACCCACCAACAACTTGTGGGTACATGCAAGCCTTGTTAATGGTGCACTTGGATAAGTCGTTTCAATCTCTTATGCACCTAACTCGAAGCCCCCATAATTTCCATCATTCATGGTAGTCGACTTCAACCAATACAAAGGAACACCATGAGACATTTCACACCCAACATATGTACCCATTTCCCCCATCATAAGGGGTGCATGTCGACAGATACCACTTCGAATGGCATGGGATTTAATGAAACACAAATCACAAGGAATGACATTAAACAAAGCAATGGTAGACATTGGCACCAAAGAACGCCAAGGTTTAACATTCACTGTCATTTCAAGAGTAAGGTCATTGTCAGACCTTCGAATCAATCCAACATTTCCATTCTCACACATCTCACGCATGAAAGAGAATCCATATTTAAAATGTAGACAACAAGAGGAATCATTGCTCACATCAAAATCTGTGCAAGAGAATACATTCTAGCCAACCATACACTCTATTATCCAAATTTACCCATGGTAAACATCACTTTCTACTTAACCAAATTTTACATACGCTTGCTTGCTATTACATTTAACCTCATATTGTTTTATTCTTATTTAGAAAAAATGTTCATTTTTACTTTGTTTTTATTTTATTTTTTGTTTTATATATAATGATTTCAACGTACACGTCCATTAACAAGTACTATTTCTCTTTTTTCATGACCAACAGATATGGATATAGACTACTTAAACATGCTCTATTAATATTGTCGAGAAATTCAGTAGCAGGAACTTACCTTGCATGCTATACAAATGAGGCCCATGCTCCCACAATCACTGCCTCTTTATTGTTTGCATCAAACTATTATATTGCTACAAAATATAAGGAAACTACCGAAAAAAATCCACATCCATGCAAGAGACGCACAATAGAAAATACAGGTTGAATGGAAAGAACGACATTCACATCTTGACACCACATTAAACATCAATTGATGTTGCCAATGTCATGCCTCATCATGTATATATGATTAGTTACTCATTGCCAATTAGATTTATATGACATCACATATTTTTATTGTACATATGTTTAGTTATTCACTGTCTATTACATCTTTATGTATATAAGTCATGTTCCATTGAACTACTAAGTCATTCTGTATAATTTCGAGCGAAGTCATTGCATATCATGTAGAATATTGTTGCTACTTTTGTGTTAATGATGATCAACCTTGTATATGTTTCATCTTCCATTGACACACACATACTTGCTATTGACAACAACCATTAATTGACTGCTATGTATAAATACTTGTTAATGTTGTTACTTTCAATTAAAAACTTTACACTCAAGTTATTATCATCAAGTTCATGATTTGAGTTTTTGATGTTTGTAATTACATCAACAACTTATTGATACAATTGATGTAGCTCTATTTGTAACTATTATCCATGCTTATTCGATATATCTCATTTTATGTTGTTAAACTTGTATTTGAGCTCTTAACTTGTTTATATTTATATGTAAATCAGAATTTGATTTGTAATCAATCAACATCAACTTTGCCATTAACATAATGGAACCTCTCAAGCAAAAATCCAAAATATTTCTATTATATCAAACTGAGAAACAAATTCTTATATTATAGAACCAGAATTTAACACGTTAATCAAATTCTTGACTAACGCCAAAATTGTCGTTAATCTAAAGAAACTAGACATTCAAATCCCTATAGCTGGCTAAATCCATCCCATACAAGGACGGTGTCTGAGGTTTTATAAATGTGGGCATCAGATGTGTTTTCGCAAATGGAAGGTTTTTTCCTTTTGCAGCCGGTGCATAAATGAGAATGTAGATTGCAAAGATGATATAGTATTTTTATGTTAGTGTTTGGATGTTAAACCACCTTGCAGGCCATTTGGACTGCTTTCGCATTCAAAAGTAAAATCGTAGCATCAAGAGTAAATAACCATTGCAATGTGAAATATGAGATGAAACCAGAGAAAGGAATTTATTTTTTAAATGTCGTTTCGTGATGAGTGAATATGTAAAATTTTCAATAAAATAATGAGATTTGTAAATTATGTATTTTATTGATTAATTATTAGAGGGAATTTTTATTATAATATTATTATTGAATGATATGTTTTCGAGAAAAAGAATTGAAATAAATCTTTTAGAAAACTAAAACATATTTTTATATTAAATAAATGTAAATACAAATTCCAATGTGATTTTTTTTTTTTTTTTAAATGTTTTTTAATTTAATAACTTTATTTATAGTTTTTTTTTAATACTATTAAATTGTTTTTATTAATGATCATATATTTGTCTAAAAATTAAGTCATATATATTTAAGTATATATTTTTAAAATTTTATATATATGTTATTATTTTTATTTCCTTTTACATATTAATATATAATTATACATAATTATATATAATTGTAGGCCCAGTGAATATATAGAAAATTTTTGAACATAATTTAAAATGTAATTGAACTTAATGTTATTTATTTTTGTTTAAATATTGGTTATATATGTATCAAGTTCTGGTAATTTAGTAGGATCAATACTATGACAACTAATAATAGACATGTCTCCCCTGAAAAAATGTTCTATGAAATGTATAAAAATAGTATCCAACTAAAAAATGACAATGCAAGAATCTTATTTCCCACCAATCCATAAGAGAAATTGTCTAACTTGAATTCTATCTAAATTACTCATTAAAATTTAAATCGCTCATTAGAAATTATGATGATCAATTTAAATACATAAAAATCAAATTTATTTAAATTACTTACTAAAATTTAAACCAGCTAATTAAAACTTATGACCAGCAACTTAATACATAAAAGACAAATTTACAGTTCCAGTTCCAATTTTTTAGTGGTCACTTTTAACCTCTCAAACAAAATTTCTTCACCATCAAATACGTTAAAAAGGAGATAAAAAAACAAATAATTGTAGGTCATCAGATTCCAGATCGGCTATGCAGGGAAGGAACTCAAATTTTCCAATCCAATAATGATTAGATTCTTACCATCTGGCGAAGAGAAAGGTCTTGATTCCGTGAAGAACACACTTTTTTTTTTGGCTGGAAAAGAGGGCACGAAATCTACGTCAAAGGGGAGATTTACTTTGTAGGGATTGCATCCTCCTCATAATGAACTTGGCCTAAATCCACAAATGGAAAGAACAAACACCTTAACTCCCCCATCGAAAAAAGTAGTTGCGGCAGAATTCAGATTCCATGCGGCACCGACAAATACTAGTTACAACTGAAAACCTATGACATATCCAGGATGAAAAATCGCAGGTCTTCAAATAAACAGAATCTGAAAACATATGACATATCCAAGATGAAAAATGGCAGTCTTCAAATAAACAAAATCTCCCCAATATATGGATCATGTTACAAGTTATAAGCATATTATTCTTGCGAAAATTAAATTGTTACTTATTTGAAAGTTAAAGCTTTTGCAATCTATTGATCTAAATTCTAGATTTCTATTTATCAATAATATTAATAACAAAAGTAGTACAATGAGTCTACAAAGTTTTCTAAACTCTAAAAAAATAATTTTAGGAGACCATGGTTTCAACTAGGTAAAAACACCACTTCAAAACTTTGAAACAAAACCTTACTAAACTATATATCAACCAGATTTAGCCATAGTCACCGCCAAAGAGTTTTATAAAAACAAAAGAGGTTGTCAAGACTAGAAACATGCACTACCGAACCAGGGTTATGTAAACAAAACATGATTCATACTATAGAAAAAAAATTAAAGTGTTGACCACCAAGATGCCTCAAAGAATAACGACTACCTCCAAGAGTTCCATGATTCTAATCACCTGAAATGGAGAGTACTAAAGTAATTGAGCACACATCAGTCTGAGATGATCACTGGATAGAGAAGAGAGGAAGTTTCCTATAGAGAAATAATGGTAGGAGGAGATACGATAGCTAGGGGAGCATTTATGACTGCAAGAGAGTCATTAAGTTCCACTAACTCAGAGCCCAAGTAAAAAACCACGTATTTCTCCACCCTTGTTAATCTAGATACTATGCCATCCAAGAAAAATAAGATGTTCCAAATAATCCACTTGATATCTTCTTGTCCTCCAAACAATTTGTAATTATCTACCTGTTTATCCCTAAGGACCATACGAAGGAGGATTTCCAGCTATTGGTGCACTATAAATGAGTGATGAAAATGGGGTATATGCTTTCTAAATCTCCCCAGGTTAGGTATCCATTTGAGGCACATGTATCCTATCTCTAAAACAAAGAAATATGACCGCTCACCAAACTCCTTTGACTCGAGGAGGAGAATTTCCTTCCTTTGGAGGGACATAATCAAAGTAGTTCGCCATAAAATCCCACCCAAACAATCGACAACGATGAGAATATGAAACACTCACGCATCCTTTGTGACTTGGCATTCGCTACTTAGGAGCCATAATAACATAGGGGAACAAGCAAAACTCAAAGACCAGCTAAACAAAAAACCCAGGTGGACAAAAAAGGAGGTGGATGCTCAAGTAAAGAGTACTCGTCCCAACCAAGAGAGCTTCATCACCAAAGCTATACACTATGGAAACTTTCATAGAATATTTGAGACTAGCCCAACTACCTATGACTGAGAACCCACTATTGTAGAATGATAGTGGTGGCGTTAAAATATAGAACCCTCACTGAAAGGCTAAGTAGATCACAATCTTGAATTGTGAGAGCTTTCGAGGAATGCGAAATAAGAGATGTCCCCAAAAATTTAACATACCCCCACACCTAGACACTGAATAAACCCAAACTTGAATGATGTAAATGAAAAGGAAGACCCAAGAACTATATTGTCTTATGAGACTGGAATGAAAATATTCAAATTGAAACTACTCGGATTCCAAACCCCACAAAATACTCACAGAATCAAAACCTTGAAGCAATGAGGTGGGGAGAACCACCACTAGTTCAAAGGCTGGACTTTTCCATGCGTTATGAAGAAACAACATGAAAAACATTGACCCTCGTCTATACCCCCGAAGTTGTGATGTCTTCAAAGGGAAACAAGAGCTAATAAAAAGTTGACCAAGGTAAGGAAATAAACCTCCCCCACATCTAGAGAATATCAAAGATGGAAACCAATGTTAGTTTGACAACGATTTAGTCGTTTTAGCAAATTTAGGTATAGTCAGCTCTTTGTAACGAATAAGTTTGTAACGGTTAATTAGTTGTAACTATAAAACATGCATTTGCCCATGAAATGAAACGTGGTGAAACTCATTGTTAAATCAAAACAGTCCGATCCAAAAACTCTGTTTCGGTTTCTTGTCTTGTTTCGGTTTCTTGTTTTGATCCTCTGTTTCTGTTTTCCCTTCATTTGTACAATAAGTGGTATCAGAGACGAGGTGTAACTGAGAAGTCTGCCTGTTGAAGAACGTGGCTGTGTAACTGGGAAGTCTGCCTGTTGAAGAACGTGGCTGTGTAACTGGGAAGTCTGCCTGTTGAAGAACGTGGCTGTGTAACTGGGACACAGAGACTCTGCCTGCATGAAGTCTGGACGCAGAAGCCGAGCAATTGTGCGGATTGTATTCGCTGTGTAACTGGGACGCAGAGGAATGTTGCCCGCAGCCTGTCGTGTATCCTCTCTGCCTGCATGAAGTTTGGACGCAGAAGCCGAGCGATTGTGCGGATTGTATTTGCTGTGTAACTGGGACGCAGAGGAATGCTGCCCGCAGCCTGGCGTGTATCTTGCGTGAAGGAGAGGAGGAGCCTGCTTGCTGGCGTGTGGAACCGGGTAAATTTTTTCCTTTATTGAGAATTTTTCTCAGAAATTTTTAATTTGGCGGAGAGCAAGAAGTATTTTTCCCAAAATCTCAGAAATTTGGCGGAAAGCAAGAATTATTTTTCCCAGAAACTCAGAAATTTTAACTTTGGAGGAAAACAAGAATTATTTTTTTTTCCAAAAAAAAAAACTCAGAAATTTTTTAATTTGGAGGAAAAGAAAGGGTTCAGGAAGGGTTTTATTGTGTGTTTAAATCACCAGAGGCTAAGATTATTTTTTTTAATAAGCAAAAACCCTAGAAAGACTGAAACCCTAGGAAGGAGGAAAAATGGCCAAGATGTCAAATGCAAGATTCGAGGTGGAGAAATTCACCGGAAAGAGCAATTTTGCTCTTTGGAAACTGAAGGTTAAGGATCTGCTTGTGCAACAAGGGTTGCACAAGGCATTGGATGGGGTTACTAAGAAACCTACAACCATGACTACTTCAGACTGAAAGGACTTGGATGCCCGAGCTCTCAGTACCATCCGGTTATGTCTAGCGGATGAAGTTCTCTTCAACATCGTTGAAGAGACTACGACATTAGGTTTGTGGGAAAAACTTGAAAACCTTTATATGACAAAATCATTAACCAACAGAATTTATCTGAAACGACAGTTATACAGTCTTCGAATGAAAGAAGGTTCAAGCGTTGCAGAACATTTGAATGTTTTTAATACACTAATTTGTCAATTAACAGATATGGAAGTCAAAATACAGGAAGAAGATAAAGCCATAACCTTGTTGTGTTCTCTGCCTGAATCATGGGATCACTTCGTAACCTCAATCAGCTTCAGCTCTGCTGATTCTTTGAAGTTTGAATCAGTCGTGGGAGCTCTTCTGTCTAAAGAACTACGAAGGAAATCCAGCACTGATACAACTGCATCAGAAGCCATGGTCGTTAGAGGACGCTCAAAGGAAAGAGGAGACAAACCAAGGGGGGTCTTCCAGGTCGAAATCGAAGGGCAAGAACTGTAAGGCAAAATGTTGGAACTGCGGTAAAGTTGAACACTTGAAGAAGGAATGTTGGAAACGGAAGGAATCCGAAAACCTGAAGAACGAAGCGAATCAGGCTAATTCAGGTATGGTAGACGAAGTTTTATCTGCTGAAGAATTGTGTATGATAGATGAAACTTCACCTGAATGTAATGTCTCTCAGAGTTTTGATAGCTGGCTGTTAGACTCTGGTGCTTCGCATCAGATGTGCCCACATAGAAATTGGTTTACTTCGTATGAAAATGTAAACGGTAGTTCTGTGTTTATGGGTAACAATATGTCATGTCAGACTGTTGGGATGGGAGATATCAGGATTAAGATGTATGATAACACAGTTAGAACATTAACTAGTGTTAGACATGTACCTGATTTGAAGAAAAATTTAATCTCTTTGGGAGTGTTGGATTCAGATGGTTATAAGTTTACAGGTCAGGATGGCATCTTGAAAGTCTTCAAAGGTGCCCTTGTGGTTATGAAGGCAGAAAAGGTCAGAAATCTTTACAGGTTAAAAGGAAGTACTCAGGTCAGTGAAGCAGCGGTTGCGTCAGAAAAGGAAGAAGCAGGTACTCGTCTGTGGCATCAACGTTTGGGCCATATGAGCGAGAAAGGTCTTCACACACTGATGAAACGTAAATCTCTTCCCGGTATGAAATCCTTGAATTTAGATTTCTGTAAACATTGTGTGTATGGAAAACAGTGTAAACAGAGATTTAAAGTTGGCAATCATAATAGTAAAGATGTTTTAGACTACATTCATTCTGATCTGTGGGGGCCTTCCCCTGTTATGTCATATGGAGGTGCATTGTATTTTTTAACGTTCATTGATGATTACTCTCGTAGAGTTTGGGTTTATATGCTAAAAAGGAAAGCTGATGTATTCAATGTCTTTAAACAATTTAAAGTAATGGTAGAGAAAAGAACAGGCAAATCTATTAAATGTCTAAGAACTGACAATGGTGGTGAGTTCACTTCTGTTGAATTTGAACAGTACTGTAAGGATGAGGGCATTGTTAGACACAAAACTGCTGTCTATACTCCTCAACAAAATGGTGTTGCTGAGCGTATGAATCAGACTCTTATGGAAAGAGCCAGAAGCATGATCAGCAATGCTAACTTGCAAAAGGAGTTGTGGGCAGAAGCAGTATCTACTGCTTGTTATTTAGTTAACATATCACCTTCAGTAGCAATTGATTGTAAAATTCATGAAGAAGTTTGGACAGGTCAGTCTTGTGACTATTCTCATTTGAGGATATTTGGCTGTGATGCTTATTCTCTTATTCCGAAAAATCAGCGTTCAAAATTAGATCCAAAGTCAAAATGTTATGTCTTTGTTGGGTATGACTATGCAATGAAAGGATATAGGTTGTGGGATCCTACATTGCGGAAGATAGTCATTAGTAGAGATGTAACATTTGATGAATCCTCTTTGTTAAAGTCAAATGTTGAAAGAATTGAACAGGAACAGGTATCGCCGAGTCAACAAGTTCAGTTGGAGGCTAGATCTTTCGGTGACAGTCGAAAGGAAGGAGAGACTTCTGGAGACAAAGGTGTTGAAGACACAAAGGAAGCCGTTGAAGCTTCTGAACCAGTGCAAGTTTCTGAACCAGTTCAGCAACCAATCGCTCTGAGAAGGTCTACAAGGGAAAGGAAAACTCCCAAAAGGTATGAAGATTCTGCTTCATCTGTTGCTTTGGTTACTGAAGATGAGGAACCTTCTTGTTATCAGGAAGCAATAGATGATATAGATAGCGAGAAATGGAAAATGGCTATGGAAGAAGAAATGGACTCCTTAGCCAAGAACAATACCTGGGATCTTGTAGAGCTTCCTGAAGGGAGAAGTGTTGTTGGATGTAAATGGGTCTTCAAGCTGAAACGGAAAGTTGATGGTAGTATTGAAAGGTATAAGGCGCGACTGGTAGCGAAAGGGTATTCTCAGGTTGAAGGTATAGACTTTCATGAGATTTTTTCTCCAGTTGTAAAACTTGTTTCTATACGTATTGTGTTGGCACTAACTGCGTTGCTTAATCTTGAGTTAGAACAGTTAGATGTTAAAACAACTTTTCTACATGGTGATTTGAACGAAGAGATATATATGGAACAACCAGAAGGTTTTATACGAGGTCGCAGCAGAAGATTGGTTTGCAAGCTCAGGAAATCATTGTATGGTCTGAGGCTGTCTCCCAGACAATGGTACAAGAAGTTTGATTCCTTCATGGTGAGCTAGAACTTTATAAGAAGTGAGTATGATCATTGTGTGTACTTCAAAAGTTTCAATGACATGTTCATTATCTTAGCTTTGTATGTTGACGATATGCTTATTGCAAGCAAAAGCATGGAAGAGATCAACAGGTTAAAGGCTCAACTCTCTAGGACGTTTGATATGAAGGATCTTGGAGCAGCAAAACATATCTTGGGCATGGAGATACACAGAGACAGGAAAATGGTAAGCTTTGGTTGTCACAACAGAAGTATGTGGAGAAGGTACTTGAAAAGTTCTCTATGAATAATGTGAAACCTGTTAATGTTCCTTTAGCTTCCCATTTTAAGCTTTCTTCGGTTTTGAGTCCTAGAGCTGATGAAGAAAAGCAGTATATGTCTCATGTACCATATGCAAACGTTGTAGGCAACTTAATGTATGTGATGGTATCTACAAGACCTGACATTTCACATGCAGTTGGAGTTGTCAGCAGGTTCATGGCAAATCCAGGTAAAGAACATTGGCAAGCAGTGAAATGGGTGCTTCGATATCTAAGAGGCACAAGTGACCATTGCATCGTCTTTAATGGTAGTGAAGGATCAGTTTGTGGATATGTAGATGCTGACTATGCAAGTGATTTGGAAAAAAGAAGATCTACAGAGGTTATGTCTTTACTCTTGCAGGTGGAGCAATTAGTTGGATGTCAAGGCTTCAAGAAACAGTTGCGTTGTCCACTACCGAAGCTGAATATATAGCTGCTTCAGATGCCAGTAAAGAAGCAATCTGGTTAAAGGGTTTGCTCGATGAGATTGGAAGGACGCAAGAGAAAGTGAATGTACTTTGTGACAGTCAAAGCACTATTCACTTGGCTACAAACCCTGCCTATCATAGCAGAACCAAGCACATTGATGTAAGGTATCATTTTCTGAGACATGTGATCGATGGCGGAAAAGTAGCTCTTAAAAAGGTCCATACACGAGAAAATTGTGTAGACATATTCACAAAGCCAGTTACAGTAGAGAAGCTGCGGTGGTGTTTAGCTTCTCTTGGCTTGCAGGAAAGATGATGAATGGGAAAATTGTTGTCAAGGTGGAGTTTGTTAGTTTGACAACGATTTAGCCATTTTAGCAAATTTAGGTATAGTCAGTTCTTTGTAACGAATAAGTTTGTAACGGTTAATTAGTTGTAACTATAAAACAGGCATTTGCCCATGAAATGAAACGTGGTGAAACTCATTGTTAAATCAAAACAGTCCGATCCAAAAACTCTGTTTCGGTTTCTTGTTTTGATCCTCTGTTTCTGTTTTCCCTTAATTTGTACAATAACCAAGAGCTTCTCGGGAAGGAGAGACTCTCTTTGCCACCCCACATAAAGTTGCGACTATATGTTTCCTTTTGTAAAGCATGCACAAATTCTAATCTCTATTATTTTTTTCTTCTCCATTTTCATGTAAGTATTTATTGGAATATTTTTTCTTTTTTCTTTTATGCTTTAAAAGTGTTCATATTAACCCAACACTTATTATTAAAAATTTTCATAGGACTGATCATTTTGAAAGTTTTATTTTAATGTAATAAATTACTTGTTCATGATTTTCAATTTATGTCGTTCCTATTTATTTGTCTTTCTTAAAAGTGCAATTCAATCTATTACATTGAATCTTTATAAAAGATGTTCCACTTTTAAAAATTGCATCATTTTCTATTTCATTATGTCTCTGCTTACACAGTGACATGTATGATCAGTTCCAAGTTATTAGTTTGTTTGCACTAGTGCAATTTTTTGAATTCCTATAGTTAACATTAGGCTTTTGGTTGAAATTTTTATGTGACATCAGCTCGTTGTCACATCCTCGACTCCGTATTTTGAGGGTCGACATCATCCTTCCATGCACAGTAGACCAGGTTGATTCGATTGTGCAGTGTAGGTACAAGAAAAGACGATCCTTCATACAACTGGGAGTTAACTTGCGTTGCTTTGAGCTTTGGTGGTGTTAATTTCGTTTTAAGAGTGTTGGTGAAGAATTTATTATTATGGTTAATGGATTATCGAGAAGCAGATTTAGCTGTTTTTGGTGTTCAAAGTGGCTGTTTTATTTTTTTCTTGGTGTTTTGGCACTCATTGAGGGTAGATTTCCTGCTTCTGTGACTGCGTTTTCTGTGCGACATAACTTCTCGTTGTTAGGTTTTCATTGTTACTAAGTGAGTTTTTTTTTTTTTTTTTTTTTTTTTTTTTTTTTTTTTTTTAACTTCAGCGGATGTGAGCAGTAAATTTTTTGTGTGGAATGTTGAAGGTGTTTGGTTATGTGGTAGGACACGGATTTTCCAGCCTCCTTAACGATGATTTGACATTTAAATATATGAACATTATTTTTTGGTTTAATCGTCATGGTGCAAAATTTGGAGTTCTAATGGTTCACTGTTTCATAAAATTCGCAGGTGATACTTTGGAATTTAGAGCATAACAATTGTTCAGGTAAGTGGATCACTGGATTCTAGCAACGAAAACTTGGTAAGTTTTTGAGTTTTCTCTATGAGCAAACTCTGGTTTAATGGGTCAGAAGTGTTAAATACATTGTCGGCTCGAGTTTCAATGGTTTGGATGCAATGTTGTAGGAATAAAGCAGTATTAGCTGACCACAACTAGGTCGGAGGTAAACCCCTCTTTGCATTTGTGGAAGTCCTGTGAGCAAGGTGCTGACCTCAATTTTCTGTGGTGGTTACGACGAAGGTTTCCCATAATTTACTCTCAAACTTGCAAAGTCGGGAGTATAGGGATATTTGCATTTTTAGAATACTCATGAGCAATGTGGCGGCTCCGATTGCATATGTGTTGTTTTAGATAGTTGGGAGGTCGAATTTCTATTAACATAAACATCTAGCTTAGGAAGAAAATATCTCCGACCTCAATCGGATGCGACGCATAGACACAAGGGTGTGTTAATTATTAAGTTTCTAAATTTTGTGACGTCGAGAGTTGACACATGTTTCCGTTTTAGCAGACTCGTGTATGTGATTTTCTCATTCCTTTTATGTTCAGTCCATTGTTATAGGCCACATTACTTCTATTAATTTGTTTTTCAAAACACTAAATTTATTGGAATAAAAGTTGTAGTTTAAGCGATGGGAGATTACAGACTCAGATAGTTGCCAGCTAGAAAAACAAAAACATAAAATAATTAACAAAAAAATTCAAGTTTCAAGAATATTGGAGAAATTTTGAGACCAATGTTACCAGTATTATGAGTTTCCAATAGTTGGATTTTCTAATGTACATTCTTCCCAAATTTTATGCACAAAGGAACACGCTTGAGCCATAGTTGTGAAAGTATGTTTAAAAAAAATCAAAGTTAGAATAATGACATCTCTCTCCATTTTAGTTTTTGAGTTTCTTTAGAGTCAGAGGAAACCCATAGTTGAGGTTGGGATCAACATCGTGGTCAAGCAGTCGGGGTGTCTGTGGAGAATAATCATAAGGAAAAGGCCAAGCTTCGAGCCATCTTGGCAAAGGCTGAGCTTCGAGCAGTCTTGAAGTTGCAACTGACATTTAAGTTAGTTGTTTTCAAATTTTGCAATTTATGAACCATATTCACATTGTTTTTATTTAAACGAGGGATGATGGGTTCATATCTTTTAAAAATTTTAATCCTAATTTTGTTTTAATTTGTATGTAGTTTTTTGATTTGTTACTTTAAACTTTTAGATAGAAAGAATAATAATATTTTTGTAAAATTGATTTAAACAATGTCTTATAATTTTTTTTTTGAATTTATTTCTTTGTTAATAAAACAATCAAGTATTTTAAATTACATTTATTAAATAATATGTTATGTGAAAAAACAAAACAATAAATTATAGATACATGTTTTTTTTGTGGGCCTTCGTTGAAGCAAGTCGGAGGTTGGGTTGGCTATGAGATCAGAGGCAGCCGTTGTAGAAACGTATAACTATACACACATATTTCTTTTGCGGCTCATACTGAAAGAAAATTGGAGTGTATGGAACAGTATGTTGCATTTGAATTCCATTTTCGGTGCAAAAGTTGATGAATGTGTTTTTAACATATTCTCCACCATTATCAGTTCTTAGCTTAAGAATTTGATGTCCAGATTGTTTTTCAACAAAGGCTTTGAAGGCCAAAAAAGTGTTAAATACTTCACTCTTGAGTTTTAAGAAGTATACCCAAGTGCGTCTGGAGAAATCATCAATGAAGGTTAAGAAATACTTGCAGCCAAAGAATGAAGCAACAGGAAGTGGACCACATAAATCATTGTGCACAAGCTGTAAAGGGGCTGAGGCGTGCCAAGAGGCACGTTTGTCAAAACTGTCCTGATGATGTTTTCCGAGTACACATCCGAAACAAACACCATCTCTGCAAGATACCATAGGAAGACCTGTCACCATATTTTCTTTACATAGATGCTGAAGGGAGCGATAGTTTAAGTGACCAAATCGCTCATGCCAAAGTTTGCTCACTTCATCATTATGAGCAACAAATACGGAGGGAAGATTTGATGACCCAAAGTTGTGAAAATTATACAACCTTGTGGAATCATCAGCAAGACCAGTAGCTAGAATCTGTTTAGGATCTTTTAGATCCTTGATTACAACATCATGAGGTGAAAATTCAACAATTTTACCTTCACCTGAATGAGTTATCTGATAGACAGATAGAAGGTTGCAGGATAAGGTTGGAACACATAATACATCATTAAACTGACCATTGTCTAGATGAACAGTTCCAGTCCCTACAACATTAAGAGATCTATCATCACCAACATATATATTTTTGGTGTTACAATCATTTAAAGAAGAAAACATGGCTTGGTTTTTGGCCATGTGATAAGAGGCTCTAGAATCAATGAGCCACTCATGAGAATGAGAAGAAGAAGAAGATACATTTAATGCATAACCAGACTGAGATGATTGACAACGACATGCAGAAAGTGCCATTCCGGAAGTTGAAGTTGAAGTAGGCTCCACATGGATGTTATGTTTCTTCATTGCGGCTTCCAAGGCTTCCATCTTCTTAAAGCATTTAGATTCTAAGTGGCCATCTCGATTACAAAAGTTACAATGTCTATCAGTCTTCTTCCATTTGTTTTTATTGGTCTTATCATTTTGCTGAAATGATCTTTCATTTTGAGGCTGAGTTGGTTTATGACCATTCTTTTGAGGATATGACTTCTTAGGATTCTTTGAATTTGGTTGCTGCTGGGCGGCTAACGCTTTCGTGGAAGAGTTTCCAAGATTAAGAAGACCAAGGTGTAAGAGTTTTTCTTGTTCTCTTATTAAGGAATCACAAAAGGAGTCAAAGGAAGGGGCCTTGTAGTCTTTTCCTTGACAAATGAAAGCTTCCCTTGTAGAATGGAAAGTGGAAACAAATACTGAGTAGGCTGGTCCCAACTTAGTAAGGATGGAATAAATAAGGTTACCATCTTCTTTCTTAACTTTAACACCTTCCAAGAGATATCTAAAGGTCTTGAATTTGGACAAGAAATCTTCAATGCAAGAAAAATTATTAGGATCCAAAGTAAGCAACTCATTTTCAAGTTGATGGGCTCTAATTTCATTTTTAATCCCAAAAAATTTAGCGAGTTTTTCTAATGCTTCATGAGGAGTCTCAAGATCTACAATGTGGAATCTAAGATCAGGAGAAATAGACATCCCTATCAAACCACGTGCTTGATCTTGTCTATTTTCCCATTTTGCAGCCTTGTCTTCATCTTTTGGTTTATTCTCTTGGTCTGTGGCTATTCTGAAGAGACCTTTACTTCTAAGTAAATCTTCCATGTAGGCTACCCATTGGAAGTAGTTAGTGCTGTCAAGAATGAATTGGCATGGACTTTCCATTTTTTTTAAAAACTTGAAGCTGAAGATGCTGAAAGTAAGTGTTCAAATGGATAGATATCGAAAAAATTGGCGGTTTTAAAAAAAACGGTTCTGAAAAAGACTTCCGGATGAAGAAGTTATGCCTTTTTGAAAAAAAACAATTGTTGACGTTGCTGGCAAAGTGCGCGAATGTGCGGGAATGAAAAAATCCGCCCCCACAAAATGGAGACTTGAACCCAAGACCTCTACTCTCTTAAAATAGCTTTGAACCAATTGATCTATACAAAAAATTTGAGATAGAGAGAGAGAGGGGGGGGGGGGGGCCTCGGTTTGCGTGCTTGCCTTGAGAAAACTCTTTTTCCCTACAAAACACAAAACACAAAACCCAACACGAATATGCAAAGAAAAACGAACCTTGCGGCTCGAAGTTAGCTTTAGCCAAAAACTAGAAATTTTAAAAAAAAATCTCAAAGTTAGCTTTAGCCGAAAAACTAAATATTTTTCTCAATGTTTCTGATTTTCTGAGATCACACTAAGGTGCAGGGAAAAGAGCATACGCATGAGAAAAATCCTTCCTTTCTGTTTCTGATTTGCCCAGATCGCACAGAGTCGCAGGGCAAAGAGCATACACAGAAATGAAAGGTATAGATCCGGTTAAAAAAAAAGGGCTAAATAAACCGAAACCGAAATAAGCAGAGAGAAAATAACAGTAAACTGCAAAAAACACTGTATACCTCCCGATCTGAAAAATGACGCAGCTAGGGCTACCGGAAACCTTTTCGCGTGAAACGAAAGGGGTTCCTCACTGGAACAGATGCTCCGAACGCAACAGAGCAGTCCTCTCGGCCCGAAAGCAGTCAGAAACAACAGATCTAGGAAACGACAGCCGCATGCAGTTCTACCGGCTTCAGATTTGGATCACCAACGGACGCGGCCCTCAAATAGCTATGATACCATGTAGGAATTTACAGGGTAAGTTCCTCAGAAAGAACACCAAAAGGACACCGCTCACAACCAGATCTCAAATCAATACACCAGTATTTTTGACGTGGTTAAAACCCTCAAAGTGAAAGGAGGGAAACAGTCCACGGCCTGTCCCAACGTGGGTACTACAGGCAATTTATTAATCAAAGAATGAAAATTTACATAAGCTTCTCTCATGCACAGATTACCCGAACAATGACCCTCCATGCGCTTTAAATAGAACTCATGGACCAATCGGGTGTCAAGCCACGGATCAAGTGTCGGTAATACCGAGGTGAGAGTGAACCGTCGGATCACTACATATCGTGACCGTCGGATTGTAAGTTACAAAATGTACAACGGTAAAGAAACACACTTTACCTAACTCTATACCTAACTCTACACTAGACCAAGTTGAACTTAACTATATCCTATGTGTCGGAATATCCTAACAGACATTTATGCACTTTCTTCAACGACCAGGTGTGACGCTACATGAACTACCTCACACTAATCCTCTCAATTGCATGATGCTCTCAAGGATTCATTCTTCTTGTATATCTAAATGAGAACCTCGCCACTCTGTCAAATTTGTACAAATATGTTCCAAAATGTTACCCCTTCTGAGCTTGGGTGATAGCTACATTGAGGAATTACTATCCCATGGCGCTTCTATGCCTTCAGGTAGGGAATTCCTCACTTGGTGGCATAGGCGCTCTTGCAGTTCTTATCTAACAGAAGCCTGGTGCCACCTTACCTCGAGCTTCCACCTCACCTGCCACACACTATTCTAGAATGCTCACAAACTCTCTCAGCAGCCCCTTGAGACTACTCATGTGTAGTCAGGGAATTTGGCTATTGACAAGGGTTTGTGATCCTCATTTCCAAGCTCCATGTGGCGGGAATGGAGGCTCACGCACAAAAAAGGCTAAAGCCTATAGAAGCACCAATAAGACATAATCGTCTCGAGAACATTCGTTTTATCTTTCGCATACTATTTGCTTGTCAGGACAGTATTTTGCAAACATATATCTTAATGTACACATTGACTGACTCTGTCAAATAGAGCGTCTCTATTATAGATTTGTACATTAATGCAAAGAGTCTCAGAACCTATTTCTTTTCACTGATCTTGTTTTGCAATTCAAATAGATCATTGATATCTTTAACTTCATTTATTGAATTATTTATGACATCATTAAGCATTTAGGAAAAAATATTATGGGACTCTTCGTCAGTATGAACTTCAGACATTATGTATGTTATATATCTCCTAGAGGAAACCTTGCTGTGAGAAAATCTCTAAGATAACCTCGAACCTCTTTGTGGTTGAAAGTTGGCCCTTCAACTTGGAGAGGGATCTCTTCCTAAAACATAACTACCCTAGGTCACTATAGTAGTAGATTTTACACTTTAAGCTCTATGGCCAAATTTAGTTTGTAGAATAAAATTTGGTTGGGTTGCATGTAAAACACGCCATTGGGCATGGAGTCCAGTTTTATGAAATGATACTACAAATCTAATAAGCAAGACACAAAAAGAAGGGTAGCAATAACTCCTTTAACAATTTGAGAAGTTTTGAAGAAGAGAATTGAAGAAAATAAAATTATAGCTGATAGAAGCAACAAGTACTAATGACTGAGAAATAATGAAACCAGAGCATAAAGAATCCCAATTTTAGATACTAAAGTTTCCAGACATGAAGAATATTTTTCATAAACAGAGAAATAATGGACATGGAACTACAACACATGAATTTTCTGCAAATGCTCATCAAACTGTAATATATTTAAGATCTACTCAAATACACCATAATGCTATTGTTTTTACAATAAAAACCAACCCTTTTTCCCTTCTTGAGAAATTGTCTTTATAGACATTACATCAACTTATCACAGGATTATGATTTCAAACTTAATTACAATAATCCAAAAATATCAAAATATTCTAAGTTCATGCATGTGGAAAATATTTTTAATTATATTAAGTTTTTTCTAAAACAAAATATCTGCTGGAATATGTGCTAACATATAGGCTAAGAAAATCATCTTCAAAATATCTTCCTTGAAAAAAGAAACAAATCCTTGATTGATAAAACTGAATCCTCACTGGCAAACAAGTCCCTCTGCAAATAGGTTTAATCCTTCACCAAAAACTTCTTTTCTATTAGAGTTCTTTTCCCTTAGGCTTCCTAGTGAAATTTGCTGATACTTCCGCTATCATCTTTTTTGGTTTCCTGAGTTGAAGATTTCGCTGACAAACTGACTGTTAGCATTTCCTTTCTGCCTATTTTTTAGAATTCGCCGGCAGTGGAAATGTCAACATTTCTCTTGCCAAAATTCGCCGACAACGTAGATGTCAGTTTTCCCCTTTAAATCACTGAAAACAGAGATGTCATCTTTTGTTCCTGAAAATCGCTGATAGTGGAGATGTCAGCTCCTGTTTCTTTCAAAATCGCTGACAATGGGAATGTCAGCTCCTCCTTGCTTCGTTGTATGTAAAAACATTGTTAAGCAAATTATCAACGATAAAGCCAAAAATGTTGCTTCTTAAGTGCATAACCAAAATTTTCAAAATGACCCCAAGCCTCCTAACCAAGGGTGCTGACTGCTTTTAGAAGCACATCCACCTTCTCCAACCTCTATTTCTTGCTTTTCCTTGTCTCCATAGGACCTTTTCCTTTAGTTTCTTTGTCTCTGCTCTTTCTAGAGTCTGCAATCTTCTTTTTGTTGATGATAAGGTCCTTCAATGACAAATTATCTACATAAATCACCTCCTTAGCCAAATTTGGGTTGTTTCTCAATTTGTTTTTAAACCTTCATTTGTTTGTTGGCCTTTTATGGGGCCTTTTTCCTCTAAAAGTTTCAAACAATGTTTCCTCATCTTGGGTCTCAATTTCGACCTCTTTACCTCTAATGATCTATGGAATAGTTGTGTCTACAGGGGAGGCTTGAACATGTGAACTCATCGTAGAAATTCTCACTGTAGATCAACAGATTATGCAATATACTAAAGCAAAATACAAGATCTACTTCTACAAGAAACTTTGTGGAAGCTTAATCAATTTGAGCAAGATCAACCGGAAAAATATAACAGATGAAGAAGAAATCATACACATGAAACATAGAAGAATAACTTGGGGAAAGCCTCAGCCTAAAACCCCAATCTCTGTATTATCATACAAGTGGATATATGTTCAAGTTACAAAAAGAATCAGCTCTCAAGCTATCTTTCTCTCTCTACAATCAAACAATGTTGCTCATAGACAGTCAAAGGCTCTCACAACCTTCTCCTCTGCCCTCCAAACCTCCTATTTCCTTGTGCAGTTTTTCCTGGGGTTCAGTGCTTCCACTTGTGTGAATTCCCAACTCACACTGCTCACTTGGCTCATAAATAACTACACAAACCTGAAGGAGATAATTCCTTCTACATGGATGAGTTTCCTATATAGGAAAAATCCTCTAATTGATAGTACATTGTCCCTTCCTCTGATCTTAACTGGGTCTCTAACTGAACTAACATGCATGAGTTATTTATGAGAGAATATTTAGTTATCTAAAGTGCAACAATTACATGCATGCATGCATTAACTAACTGAACTCACAATTAATTCCACAAACTATTGGAACTAATCTAATTGGACTTGACTACTAAGCCAACTAATTACAACTCATCCTTATCTCTTTAACTGATGGATAAATTCCTTAATCAATGGAGAAACTGTTGCATATCCCCACATAGGCTTCATGTTTGATTTTCTACAACTAATTAACTCAAGATGAATCAATTAATTATTTTACAAACAACTCCTAAGATCAAATTCGAATTTTACTTCTCAATTTTAGTTCAGGGACTAAATAAATTTGGAATCTATCCCGAAATATTATTTATAGCAATACTATTTTTAGCACTTCCATTTTTCATTTCTTGTTGCTATTTCCAACACTGGTACCCGAACTGCTACTTTTAGCACTTCTATTTTTAGAATTTCTTGTTGCCATTTTCAACACTCCTTCTCAACAAGAAAGGCATTCAACTCGAACTTGATCCTAAACCTTTGGAATGTTCTGCATGCAACACTTCTTCCAAGTGTTATCGCTCCAACAACTCTATAAACAAAAAATCTCCCAACTGACCTCCCTGTTGGGCTAAAAACACCCTCTGACGTTGAAGCTCCCTCTGCCGCTAACAAGTGCTCCCTCTGTGACCTCTGAGTTGCTACAACACTTGACACATCTCGTACCATTGTACACCTCTCTGTGCCATCCTGCACTGGTGCAAAATTCTTGTGCCTCTCACATTGTTGCAGACTGCTAGCTTTGCACTGTAGCTCTCCTTGCTGCTCCATCCACATTCGTCTCTACCCACTCAACCATTCTTGCTACTCCTCGTCGGGGATCCTGTATCAAGGTCTAATCAAAGAGGTTGGGTACCTCAATGATCCTGCCCCTATTCCAGCCTTCTTAGGACTGTCACTCCACATCGCCCCACCTCCTACCTAGAGGTATGGATGCACATGATCCCTCTGAGCACCTGGCTCGAAATTTCCCCTACTGGAGGTCTCTGCATGAGTGGATGCCTCCAATCGGTCTCCTCTCGGCTTCTCTAGTTATGGCTGCTCCACCACCTCCTGAAGCTGCTTCACCAATTGTGGCTCCTCCACAATTTTCTGAGACTTCTTTTGGCGCTGCATGTTGAGAGGTAATGTACTCTCCCTCTCAATCACCAAGTCTCCATCAGTTCCCTTGCTCCTCAAGGCTTTTCATGCATCTTGAACCTCAAGAGCATATAGGTTCTTGAATCATGAACCGATTTGCTTCACCTGTGTAGTGGTGATGTGTCGAAGGAAAACCTTTTCCTGGGAATCTTTTATAAACACTATCTTTGGTACAACTTGTGCACTCCAAAGTAATTGTTACTCTTATATCTCCGCAATTGGCCATAAACTTACTCTGAATATTGGTTTTGCAGCCCATAGCTAACAAACCAACTTTATTGAGATCACGGGGTACATTCGATTATGAGATTCAATCCTGGAGAGAGATTATTCCTCATTACCTCTCTGCTCGTCCTTATTACCTCTTTCCTCGGGGTTCTGGAACATTTAAAGAGAGAGACTGAAGACTATATCATAGCCTTTGTCTTCCAACATTACGATCGACACCAAATTTTTCTTCAATCCTGGTACATAATTGACATCGGTCAAGGTAATGCAATCTCCATGCTCCCTCTGAAAAACAACCGTGCCTACACCTGAGACACTATAATTTTCATTATCACCCATCGCTATGAGTATCTGGAGATCTTTCTCCTCCAAGGTACTGAACAAACTCTTGTCGCTAGTCATGTGGAAAGAAGCTCCATTGTCAAGAAACCAACCACATCCCACCATGGATGAAACCATGTATGCGGGTGAAATCCAACTCGAACTGTGGGGCCAATGCATCACCTTCAGATCCTTCCTTGGATCCCATCTTGGATTTCTTCAATGGAAAATTTGTTGCAAAATGGCCCACCTCATGATAATGAAAGCATCACACTTTCGATTTGTTAAACTTCTTCCCACCATAGGAAGAACTCGATTTGGGATGAGAATCCTTCTCCTTCCCCTTCTTCGCCTTACTCGCTAAGGCGTAATTTTCTTCATCCTCCTTGGATGAAGAACCATCTCTCTTGCTTCTTCTTATCTCCTCCTACATCAAATCCAACAAAAGTCATTCGCAATCTGGTAGTTTTTCTCTTCCATTAATTGAGTCTTGGTAGCTATGCTAGCTCTTAGGAAGATCGAGGAGAGCTAGACTCACCATGTCATCATTGGTTGTCGTGATCCCTACACTTCCAAGCTCATCCCTATAGGTGGTGAGCTTGTTTAGATATATAGAGATCATTTCGCCCTTTCACACTTGATTTTCCGAAGCTTGTTTTTCACTGCTAGCTTCCTCTAATCGTTTCGGCTCTGATATAGATATTTCAGTGTTTTCCACATCGAAAATGGTGTCTCCTTCCCATTGAGACTAGAGACTATGTGGTCTTGAACTCCCTCCACGAGGATTCTCATTGCTCTAGCCACACATTTCTTGCATTCTGCCAATTCTGTAGCATTAGCCACTGTCGGCTTGGGGACTTCTTGATCAATGAAGTCCTTTAGACCGTTATCCTCTAATACTACTTCCATGTGATCCTTCCAAGCTACATAATTCGAGCTGCCATCAAGGGCATACTCGAGTTTTAAACCGTTGAACGCCATTGGTGAAATTGAGATGTGATAAGAACTCGATTTCTATATTCAGGAACCTCAAACTTCAAACTTCTCCCTTCTTTGTATACTTTTCTTTGCTTTGATCACCTTTGCTCCAATACCATGTAGAAATTCCCACTGTAGATCACAGATTATGCAATATACTAAAGCAAAATATAAGATATACTTCTACAACAAACTTTGCGAAAGCTTAATCAATTTGAGCAAGATCAATCGGAACACATATAACAGATGAAGAAGAAATCATACACATGAAACACAAAAGAATAACCCAGGGAAAGCCTTAGCCTAAAACCCCAATCTCTGTATTATCATACAAGTGGAAATATGTTCGAGTTACAAAAAGAATCAGCTCTCAAGCTATCCTGCTCTCTCTGCAATCAAACAATGCTACTCATAGACAGTCAAAGGCTCTCACAACCTTCTCCTCTGCCCTCCAAGCCTCCTATTTCCTTGCGCAATTTTTCTTGGGGTACAGTGCTTCCACTTGTGTGAATTCCCACCTCACACTGCTCACTTGGCTCAGAAATAACTGCACAAACATGAAGGAGATAATTCCTTCTGCATGGATGAGTTTCCTATATAAGAAAAATCCTCCAACTAATAGTACATTTTCCCTTCCTTTGATCTCAACTGGGTCTCTGACTGAACTGACACGCATGAGTTATTTATGAGAGAATATTCAGTTATTTGAAGTGCAGCAGTTACATGCATGCATGCATTAACTAACTGAACTCACAATTAATTCCACAAACTACTGGAACTAATCTAACTGGACTTGACTCAGTTAACTAAGCCAGCTAATTACAACTCAATATTACAACTCATCCTTTTCTCTTTAACTGATGGATAAATTCCTCAATCAATGGAGAAACTATTGCATGTCCCCACATAGACTTCAAATTCGAATTTTACTTCTCAATTTTAGTTCAAGGACTAACTAAAATTGGAATCTATCCAACACTGGTACCCGAGCTGCTATTTTTAGCATTTCTTGTTGCCATTTTCAACACTCATGGACTGAGGAGAACTGATATCAAAAGTTAAGCTTACAGGGGATGCAGGGTCTAGTTTACTAAGCCTGGCACTATTTCTTTGGTAAAATTTGGGGATTTTAGGCCCAGAGGATGTAGAAGGGACCTCTATGTCTTTTTTGAGAGTTGGCTCAATAGGGCTGTTTCTTGAATCTTTTCCCCCTATTTAATAATTTTTGGCCTTCCTCTTCGAGATTTAGGGGGTTGAGGTTGAAAACCTCCCCAAAATAGGAAGTGGCTCTAGGTTGTTCCCGCTCTAGCTAGCTGGTTTTCAATCAATAGTTTAATGAGGGATTTATGGTAGACAAAATGGGGAGAAGGGTCACTTCAGGCTCTCAAACAAGCTGTCATATGCCTGAGACTCTCCAACAAATAGAGACATGTGTTCATCCCAACTTGAGCAGCTAAATGTGCAAGAAAATGGAAGTGATAGAGGTTTACCTGTTGAATCTTCCTTCGGATGTGAAATACTGTTTAGTAATGCGAAGCAGGCTATGCCATTTATCTTGTAGCTAGTCCCTATGTACCCCAATTCTCTAATTATGATTATTGAATTCTTCCTTCAGAAAGAAGGGAACATCAACTCCTGCCATCACATGGCTTCTAGAAACTCATTCCCCGTCTGCTAGCAAGGTCGTGGCCTATGAGATTAGCTTTTCTGTAATAGAGGAGAGACCACCAACTTCCACCTAGTTTCAATCGAAATTATGAGAAAATGAATGAGCCACGACATCGTAGTAGTTGGTGCAACGATGGAAGAACTCAATCCAAGCGGCCTGCTAAAACTACTATTGGATATCAGGATAAATCTCCAAAAAATCCAGTGCTTTGGCTTCGACCTGATTAGCCTTGCCTCCACTCCCCTTCGTAGACTTTAGTTGGAAACGAACACTAGGATTTGATCCTGGATCTTTGCAGGAGAAGACGAATGAAATCTTTCCAGTTGTTACCAATTAATAACAAAGTAACCAAACTTACAAGCGAAATCATGAATTTACAAAGTGAAATGAGTTTAACGATGGAGAGGGAAAATTATTACAATCTGGGGAAAACACGTTTTAAACCATGATTAACTGATAAAAGATATATCAATGGTGGCAGACAAATCGACGATTTAACATTACATTTACCAGTGGCACGCTTGCAAACCTCATCATTGACGCTGACGTGGTCAGCATAATTCCAAAATTTAAATTTGAAATTCATTTCTTGCGCTGACAATCGCCTTGTCAATTATATCAGAAATACTGATAAGCCCATTGTCAGCGAATTCCTTCTGAAAACATTAGCGAAACATTAAAGAACTGATAGCTCCGCTATTGATGATTTCCCCATTTATTACAACTAAAATGCTCACACTGAAACTGCCAACATTTTCTGAAAACTTTTAAAAACATAGTTAATGTGATAACATTGTAATTTCTACTGTTTACTATATTAACTTATTTACTTTCTCATAGAAGCACATGACACATGTGCCCATGCATAATCATAACCACAATCAATTAACAAATCACGAAATATCTGTTCATAGTTGCATCGTAGATATCTATTACAATGATAATGCAACATAATCCATTAATTGGAAATAATAATCATACCATATTTATATTTTTTGTCTATAGAAACTAAATCTAGACCTCTATCCACATCCTCTCTTCCAAATGCCTGTCTTTCTTTTGGAGCAAGTTTCTTGTCCCTCCATTACTACTACATCCTTGCTCTTGCAACGAGTCCATACATTTCGTTCCCTTTTGCTCCTTGTGTTATCTCAAACAAACATGGGCCTGAATAGTTTCCTGAGACCATTTAATTTCACAAACCATCCCCTTTACTTCATGGACCACTAAGCTTTTAATGCCTATAGTCATGTTCATGTCTCTTCTTTGTATAATAAACTGTATCATTTCTATTGGGAATTCTCCATTCTTAGCTCTAGAATCCATGTCCTCAAACTCAATCACCTTTTTCTTTTGTTATTCCAAATATTACAACATATGCACATTCATTTTACAATGCAACTCATACTAGAACTTTGGGTTAGATTGTGACATAGACAGTAAAACTCCTTAAAGCTAATAATAAGAAAATACCCTTTCCTACTTTCTATTATTGTTTGTTGATCTAATGTAAAGTGAAGCAAATGTCAAACTCCTCTAATTGTTTACTTATTTGTTTTAAGAAATAAATTATCTATCAAATTAATAACTGTGAATATCAGTACACAACTAAACCAAGAAAACAATGACACAAATGTAATTTTGTAAAAAGATAGCTAAAAGTAATTCTTGAAAAAAAACGTGTTTTCCCATTCCATGTAAATAAATAACAATAAAAATAGGATGAGCTCGAAAAAATTGATATGATCAAAACGTCATGTTTTTCTCCAATTAAGAACAATCTATAAAATTACACTTAGAAATTAAGGTTCAGTGCTTTGAAATTAGAATCGAAAATGAAATAGTTTGGAATTAGTTCAAAATACTTGGCCTTATTTTATCTTTGTTTTTAGTAATTAGTTGGGTCTAATCTTTCCTTGTATATATGAACTTGAGCTATAAATTCATCTTCTTCTTCACACATAACTACACGCACATGAATCATGCCACTGCATGGCTCTTGTTTTAATAATTTTTAGAAATATTTTCATAATTTAAATTTACATAAATGTTTTAAAACTTTAATATTAATATTTATGTAATGTATTTTATTAATATCAATATTTATACCATATTTTCGAATTAACATCCTTCTCTATATTCTTTAATCACATCCTCATTTTTTTATTATCTAATTGATTATTATTTAAATAAATTGAGTATTTTTTTCCTTAAAATAATCATAACTTTAATTATTAGATATCATTTTGGGAATTCAACTTTAATTATTAGATATCATTTTGGGAATTCAACTGCATTAAGTGAGTCATTCATCTATAACCATTTCCATGAGAGATAGTCATAAGTGACTAATTTCTCATGTTTTTTGAATAGTTCACTTAGCACTCATTGCATCAAGTGATGGTCACAGGGGTGAAAAAGTGGGATTGAAACTAGTAAAATGAATCACATAGCGTCAATCATCACTTCTTGAGCTTGCACCCTATAGCCAAGACTTCTTTAATTCTATCAATAATCATATCTTTAATTCTATAATTAACATCTTCCTTAAATACATACTAATATTTCTCCCCATCTACATCATAAAAACACTAAAAATACAAAATTATATACACTTATAAATAAGAAGCTATACTACACAATCATATGCACTTGTAAATGGAAAACTAAAAATACACTTGAACAATCGGTAATCTAATGATTTTTTCCCATTTCGCCCCCTCCGAGGTTAAATAATACATAATAACATTATTACAATACACATTTTATTTTGTAAATTAAAAATCTAATCAAAATATAAAAAAAAAATCTCATCTAAATAACAACTTATTTGTGTAAATTAAAAATCTCATCAAAAATAACAACTTATTTGGAAGTGTTCGTTTAATAACAACTTATTTGTGTAAATTAAAAATCTCATAAAAAATAACAACTTATTTGGAAGTGTTCGTTTAATGATGATGGTATAATATATAAAAACATGTATTAAAATAACAATTTATTTTTCTAAATTAAAAATCTCATCAAAAATAACAACTTATTAGGAAGTGTTCGTTTATTGATGATGGTATAATATATAAAAACATGTATTAAAAGGGTGAAATTTTCACATTTTATTTATCATAAAATGAATTTGATAAACTCACTCTATTTCCAAATAAGTATGTTTTTTTGGCCTGGAGTATGATGTAAAATTGCTTTTGTTTGGCTAAGAGTTCGTCTTCCTCGGATGTAAGGAAACAGGTTAACGACCCAAGACCCATAGGCATCTGGCAGGAGTGAGAGCTTGCTCCCTTGGGGACCACCTGAGGGGTTATTCCAGGTGGCCTGGTTTTCCTGTATCTGTTGACAATTGCGGATAGCAACCAGAGATGGCTGTCCTCACTGTTGGTGCCGACAATTGCGGATAGCAACCAGAGATGGCTGTCCTCACTGTTGGTGCCGACAATTGCGGATAGCAACCAGAGATGGCTGTCCTCACTGTTGGTTTGATTTTCTGAGTTTGATCGGTTTTTCCACCTTCGTAAAAAAAAAAAAGTATGTTTCTTCCAATACAAAAATAATTGATAAATATATATAAAATTTGAAATGATATAAGTAATAATTAGTTTGTAAATATTCATGAATTAATAATAATTTAAATTAAAAATTTCTAAACCTTAAAATTAAAATATTTTCCATTAAATATATGTTTATTATTTATTTTTTATTTGTCAAATCAAAGTGGAGTGATATCCCATGATGTGTATTTGACTCGGTGGCACTAATTCGATGATCAAACGCGCGTAATGGAAAGGACAGGTCAGCATTTTGCTCGTGTTTTGGGCTTTCTTACCCGCCCAGCGTGCCCATTACCGCGGGTTATTTTCCTTTGATGCCTATGCCTTTAATTGACATGAGTAGCCAGTCGCAACCGTACAATGCGTGCACCCTAAGTAATCTTTAAGATTCGTACTACCGAAATAAAAGTATTATTGGCGGGTAGTGGTGACTACTTTTATTGATTGGGGAGGGTTTTTTCTAGACGAAATAAATATTTTAACATAGGTGTTATGATTTAATTTTAAATTTAAATAAATTTATAGTTAATTTGGTTTGTAAATACACTGCCCGTCCCGAAAAGAATGCATGCGAGCTGTGTGAGGACAAGACCTCGCACTGAGTACCGCAGTTTGCGCCGCACATCGAAAAGTCTTTCCATCTACGAATCACGACTTTTATGATATTTTTTATTGTCCACGCGTATGGAATAAGTTCTGACGTTCTTCGATTATGCATATTATATTTATACGCTTTGTCTCACGACGACACTGTAGCTACATTAGGTGGCGGCCGACGAATCTAGCGACACTGTCGGATGCAAAGTCTCAGTTATAATTTTTTTTTATAAGTGTTTAATATATAATAATGATGTAATTATTAAATAAACATTTAATAAATATCAAATTACGGAGTACTCTTTAACGCGATTTTTTGAAAGCTTTTCCGGCGATTTTTTCCGGTGAAAATCCGGCAGTAATTTATTGGAATCCAAGTTTGATAGCTAATTTCTGCACAATGAAACTGTCCCAGAGGTTTTTCAGGGTGCTGAATCCGAATATGCAGTTAAAAAACCATTTTAATTGCAACAAATCATGATTTTATCTCAATTTCTTCCGCCGGATTCCGTCACCGGAATCTCAAAAAGTCGCATTATAGACAACTCCTCAAATTACAATTTAAATGTGGTTGATAATAAATTTAATTTTAAACATTTCACTAGAATCTAATTATAAAATATTAATCTTTTTCAAAACACACTAAGACCGCTGACAAAACTTGCACTAATTCACAATGTGATGTTGGACCATCGTTGATTTTTATATTAAGACAATCTTTGGCACATTGTGACATTGGACCATCGTTGACCATGGATGACCATGATTGTAAACCCAAACGATTTATATTAAACCCTAAGATTAATATTATAAACCTTATGAATAATATTATACCCTAGGAATATGAACCAAATAAAATGAAAGGATTGATATTATAAACCAAAGGGAATAATAAACCCAAGGGATTAATTCTAAAACCCAAAAGTATTATAAACCCAAGGGAATAATATTATAAATGCAATGTATAGAAACCCTAATGGGATTGATATTATAAACCCAAGGGATTAATACTAAAATCTCAACGGATTGATAATATACACCCAAGTGAATAATATTAAACAAAATGGATTGATATTATAAACCCAAGGTATATAAACCCTAAAATAAATATTATAAACCCAAGGAAATAATAAACCTAAAAGAATAATATTAAACCTAAGGGATAAATATTATAAACCCAAGGAATATAAACCCTATGATAAATATTTGTCACAATGTGACGTTGGAATATGGTTGACCATGATTGATTTTCATATTGAGACAACACTTGTCACAATGCGACATTGGACAATGGTTGACCATGGTTGATCTCCATATTAAGACAAGATTTTATGTTATGTTTGGAAGTTAAAGCACTTCGCCCAAACTTTCAACCTTTGAGGCCTTCTTTTTTACTTTGGTATTCAAAAGTAAAATCATACCGGTGTTGTCTACCTATGTTACAAATTTGTTAGATGACAAATTTCATCTGGTAAAAAAGTTTTCAAAAAATCAGAATGTTGGAGTGTTTAAATCATTTTTTTTGTGGTGGAAATAAATTCAACACCATCAAGAACCCTTGAGGCACCCAAAATTTTGAAGTTTGACAGCAATAATTGAAATTTTTAAAAATTTCTGCCATATTTTATCATAATATTACCAAAATTTCTATTATTTTCTGAGCTGATTTGTAAACTTTTTAGACTACACTAATCATATCATTACAAATAACATAAACATTGCACAATAAAAATGAAATAAAACATAACAAAATAATTTATTTTTTAAATGTCCTATAGTAATAAGCCAATAAATAAAATTTTCAATAAAATAATTTCTTTTTAAATAACTATATATATATATATATATATATATATAAAATAAATACAAATATCCAAAAATTATATATATTCCCAAAATTAAATAACCTTATTTTATATATATTTTAAATTTCCTCATATATATTATTACTTTTATTTCCTCTTACATGCTATTGTGTAATTGCTTATGTAAAGTCACTGCCTTTTAAATTTCCTCTTCAAATTTCACTTTCTGCATTATGGTATAAGTGAAGTATCCCAATACCTTCAAATTTGAAAACTCTTACATCGTATACTTCTTTTCCTCTAAAAAAAAATCCATTTCTTTATAAACAAGATGAGCTGCGAGGCAGCAAGTCCCTGCAAATGCACCTGTAGCTGCATTGATGCTGAGAAGAAGCTAGAGCGTACTAGATGCTGAGAAGAAGCTAGAGCAACAGAACTGTATCACATACCAAGTTCCAACTAATGTGTTCCATGTCTAAAGAGTTCACAATTTTGTTAAGGTGATTTTGCAAGAGCCTCCGCATTAATGCTTTGGATCTGGTCGGTTCTAAGTTATTCAATCAAAATAATCACTTTATTTTATGCATTCTATTTTTAAAATATTCCTTCGCCTTTCAATTGATTACAAATATGGCAATGACCATAAAACTGTGTTTCCACCACATTCGATTCCATCGCTGTTGTAGGTAGTTATTTTTAATTTTGATTTCTAGAATATCCAGCTGGTTATACGTGCATATGAAGCAACTATGCAAATACTTCGGCTTCTATGGCTAAACTTCAGCGTACCATGGAAAGAAAAACAAAACCATGAAACCATCTATATTTTACTGCATAAGCGCTGCAGGCTAATTCCGATTTTGAAGGGCGGTTCACAAATATGCACTGTCACACTAATTCCGATTTTGAATCGTGCTTCACAATAAGAGTTCGGAATCAGCGTAGACTGAAATCGTGTGGCATTACATTACCAGCACGGTGCAAATCCTCAATTTCAGGCCATGTAAATCACGATACATTGGACTTCACACATTTCAAAATGTGAAATTGTAGTCATCAGTGTGCGTGCCAAAGAATGTGTAAAAACCCCTCAGACAAAGTACGTAGCGGATTGGTTCCATTTACAATATCGAAATCCCCATACTAAAACTGACCCAGAAATTCCGGGGTTGCTATGAAATTGTTTATAAAGAAAAATTATTGTGCCCACGTGGACCAAGAACTGAGCAGGCAAATTATTGTGCCCACGTGGACCAAGAACTGAGCAGGCAATGCATTACCAGCTCTACAATGCATTTCTTTTAGCAAATCAAAAGTGAGAAAGCGACAATGCCAAATAAAAAAGCGTCTTACTATTATGGAAAAGAAAGTACATGTATGACTAAGAGTAATAAATATTTAGCCAACACCATTACATTGCATGTAAGCCACGTGTTCCACCCTTCCCTGAGAACATGTCGCATGTCAATTTGCATGCGGTTTCCATGGAGGCCCGTGTCCGTCTGTAAGCAAATTAACCTTGCGCAATGAAGGCATTCTGACTTTTTAATAAGCACAGTAGCTGCCGCAGTTGAGCTTCCTGCTTCAGGCTTTGGGGTCGGTGTAAACCTGGTTCTATTCTTGACGAGAGTGCTTCATCAGAGAAATGCATCAGTAGCAAATAATGTGAGCAAGTGGCTCCCCATGCTTTCACGATTGCTGGATGGCATGGCTGGCATGAAAAACCTTCTTACCTTTATCCCGTCACCCTAAGACGATAGAGATAGAGTGCTGCCCAATTTCTGATGCTGAAGCCAGGAATACTAAGTAGGTGGGATCATCGGAAGACCTGCCCCGGATAGATTAGAATAAACAGCCATAATAACTTAAGGGACATGGATGGATGAGATGGGTCAGCCGAGGACTTATTGTCTATGCTCCTGCGAGGATGGAGGGGTCCCGAGGAGGCCGGTTTTCCCTTTTAGCAGAGATCGTTGAATTGCCACGTTTCCGTGCGTACAACATACCTGTTAATAGCCAAAGGACTCAATTACAGGAACCTGACACTTATGCTTTCAGATGGTCATCCAAAACGAGTATCGCCGGAAGCACAGAAACTGCGATCAATACTGAGGTTTGTGAGAGATAGGTCTGAGATTTATGGCTCGCTAAAGATATCTGGTCCCGCCCTTCTAAAGGATCTATGCCTCTGTTTTCGGTTAATTGTCAAGATGTCTGTCTGCATTCACATTCACCGTATCTGCCCAATTGTTTCTTGCAAAATTTAAATGTCGTGGCCACAAGTATTTTCATGGGATATATTATATTGATCTTGAGATTTTCTTAATTTGTTTTCATGTGCTTCAATCTGGGTTAGTCCAGATCTTGCTACACGATACTGTGGATATTTTGCATTTTCTGTTTGAAGTGGTGTTCTATTGCTCTAGCCAGTACTTGAACTGGGTCATTCTATGTACAAGCAAGTTTGAAACTAATTATATTTTGTTAATTTCCAAAACTAATTATGGCTTTAGATTTGAAATAATGGATTTCTAGTATTAAGCATTAATCTTAAGCTAATCCCAATTTTTTTTGACATGGCTTCCTTTGTAATCAATTGCAGGCTAAGCAATCCAAAAAGTTTGGAAGCTGCGGTGGAAGTAACAGCAGAATTTCTAAATGCAGCGGTGAAGCCAGTGTTGGTTGTCAAGATGTCTGTCTGCATTCACATTCACCGTATCTGCCCAATTGTTTCTTGCAAAATTTAAATGTCGTGGCCACAAGTATTTGCATAGGATATATTATATTGATCTGCATTCACATTCACTGTATCTACCCAATTGTTTCTTGCAAAATTTAAATGTCGTGGCCACAAGTATTTGCATGGGATATATTATATTGATCTTGATATTTTCTTAATTTGTTTTCATGTGCTTCAATCTGTTTTCATGTGCTTCAATCTGGGTTAGTCTAGATCTTGCTACACGATACTGTGGATATTTTGCATTTTCTGTTTGCAGTGGTGTTCTATTGCTCTAGCCAGTACTTGAACTGGGTCATTCTATGTACAAGCAAGTTTGAAGCTAATTATATTTTGTTAATTTCCAAAACTAATTATGGCTTTAGATTTGAAATAATGAATTTCTAGTATTAATTTCCAAAACTAATTATGGCTTTAGATTTGAAATAATGAATTTCTAGTATTAAGCATTAATCTTAAGCTAATCCCAATTTTTTTTGACATGGCTTCCTTTGTAATCAATTGCAGGCTAAGCAATCCAAAAAGTTTGGAAGCTGCGGTGGAAGTAACAACAGAATTTCTAAATGCAGCGGTGAAGCCAGTGTTGGTAGGTGGTCCAAAGATAATTGTTTTGTAGGTATTTTATTTTATCAACTGACTGGCTTTTATAGCGCATTGAATTTTGCAAGAATTGATTTAAAGCTCACCTTGCCAAGAAGCTAAGCCAGTAGGGCAGCGGAGTGAATACTCTTCTCTTTTTCTCTTCCAATTGCTGTTGCGGCCGGCATGTGTTCGGCATCGAAAGACCCCCTTGTTTTCTTTCCTACGATTCTTCCAGGTGATGATAAAACCCTCCAATTTTTTTTATTCTACTCCAGGTACTTGAAGAGCCAAATTCGAAATATGGTGTAAGGATTTTATGATTAAGTATTACTGGGCCGCTCTGGTTAGACTCTTATAGAATTTATGTTAATAATTAGATTACGACCTGCTTGACCTTAACTTGCCCATGAGGCTTAACTGTTATTCTCGGCAATCTTGAAAATTCAATGTATTTAACTTACCTTTCAATGTTTTCCAAAGGCATTCGCAACATGTGCTCTTATTATAAACTGGTTTCTTTTAGAGGAATTGGTTAGTTTTCTCTCATGGCCATTAGCGATTTGGACAGAGAGTTTATGAAATATATATATATATATATATATATTCAAATTGCATTTCGTTTAATGTAACGACCCATCTAAATTGATCCATTATATAAAATTTTAAACTTTATAATATACATATATATTAAATTTTATAAAATATATAATTGGACTTTATAATATAAATTTATAAAATATATCATGGAACTTTATATATGTATATAAGTGAAATGTTATAAATCATATAATTGAACTTTATACCATATATAAATGAAATGTTATAAAACATATAATTGAACTTTATAAAAGTATCTAAACTAAAGCGTAAAACTAAACTGTGCTAAGAAAAATATATATATATATATGTATACCAAAGATCATTAAAGGGGCGCGTCCAACCTGCTGAGAATTTATAGCAGAGCGCCCTTTGCCAAAAAAGATATGTGAGTTAAATTGCATGCGGAGGCGTGTCAAGAGGGAGAAGAGCGGTGGCCGTAAGCAGGAGGGTGGCCACCGCCAAGCCTGCCATTATAAATCACTTATCTGAACCGATCAGGGGGGAGAAAAAACGGAGATGGAGGGCAGGAGCTGAAATTAGGAGTTCAGACCAGAGGACTAAGAATTACCAGTGGAAGAGCATTAGCCGGCCTGAGGTTCTGGGCACGGGGGCAGTAAGTTTCTGCGAGTAGCTTACTGGGTTGAGCAGCCATTTGCTCAGTCTGGCTGGGAGGAATTGGTTTCCCGGAGATTGGATCGAAATAGCCACGATATCATCATCACCAGTTCAGTAGCAGAATCAGCAGCAGTTAAGGTAAGTACCAATTTAATTCTTCAGGTTGTCTGTATTTCAGATTTTAGTTATTGTGTTTAGTTATTATAGATGGGAAAAGTATTTAACCTTAGTCGAATTCACATACAACAACAGTTACCACAGTTCGATTGGGATGCCTCCATTTGAAGCTTTATATGGGAGACATTGCAGAACACCGTTAAGTTGGGACATGTTAGAAGATCGAGTGATAATAGGACCAGAATTAATCCATGAAATGGAAGTGCAGGTCTGCCAGATTAGGCAACGATTAAAGGAAGCACAAGATAGACAAAAGAGTTATGCTGATGCTCACCGATCTGATAGGAAATATGAAGTCGGGGACCAGGTCTTCGTCCGCATCAAACCAAATAAAAGTACTATTCGATTCGGAAAAGGGACAAAGTTGTCACCCCGATTTATAGGACCGTTTAAAGTCATGGAAAGAGTTGGACCTGTTGCCTATCGTCTTGCCCTGCCACCCCACCTGCATAGAATTCATAATGTATTTCATGTTTCTGTATTAAGACATTATGTAGCTGCTCTATCTCATAACATCCAGTGGAAAGAATTGCAGGTATCGGACGAGGGAGTCATAACGGTTGAACCTTTACGTATTCTGGAACGTAGAGTTCGACAGTTGAGGAACCGTCTGGTGGACCAAGTTAAGGTCCAATGGGACAAGTATAGTCCTGGATCAGCAACTTGGGAGAATATAGAGGACATATGTCAGAGATACCCTAATTTATGTCCATTTTGAAGAACTTTACTCTATGTTTAGTATATATTTACTTCACTATAATCAGGGACTCCAAAAACATTTTGAATAATTATGGATAAACATGAAATTTGTGGCATAATATATGTTTAAATTCCTACTGGTACATGGATACCAAAATAATATGTGTTTAATTCCTGCTGGTACATGGATACCAAAATAATATGTGTTTAATTCCTACTGGTACATGGATACCAAAACAATATATGTGATTTATTTTTTTCTAAATTATGAATGTTGAAGTAAAGTTAAGACAGTTGAATAAGTTTTCTTCTGATAAAAATTAAGCTATTGTAGATCTGATTTATTTTTTTAGTATGATCAATGGGATAGAAATCAGGAAGTGAATACATTCTAGATGAACGCCAAAAGACGTGCTTGGAATATGGAAAAATATGTTATGCTGTAGTAAATAATACATGAGTTATTTTGAATATGCTGATGCACATTTTACAAATGCATGTGTAAGTGTATGATTTTAGATAAACTCGCAGATAAGTGTATGATTGCAGATAAACTTGCAGATAAACTATGATTGCAGATAAATGATCCAATTTCCGGGATGACCACGTGATGACAAAACCTCAGATCAGTTAAAGCTCAAAGTGATTCTATGATAGGGTAGTAGCCCTAATTTTTTTCTGGGAGGGGTGGAGGTGTTACCCACTGTTTATCCTCCGAACCCTGGAGTCATGGGAGGACTGTGCGAGTCACGCTCCCCTAGACGTGTAATGATGACTGCCGAATGCCTACTGGGAATCAGGTCGGTATAGCCGACGCTGTCACCTTAGTGCTTATGAATGGTTAGGTTAGTAAAATTGACGCCATGGCATACTCCAGTAGAGGACGGATAGGATGGGAGCAGAAGAGATTAGGGAGGATAGGCTGATTTTGAATAGCTTGGGGACCTGGATAGAAAAGGTCATGTCCATTAAAACCTTGAACTTAAAACTCTAAACTTCGGGACGAAGTTCTCAGAAGGGGGGGTGTATGTAACGACCCATCTAAATTGATCCATTATATAAAATTTTAAACTTTATAATATACATATATATTAAATTTTATAAAATATATAATTGGACTTTATAATATAAATTTATAAAATATATCATGGAACTTTGTATATATATATAAATGAAATGTTATAAATCATATAATTGAACTTTATACCATATATAAATGAAATGTTATAAAAAATATAATTGAACTTTGTAAAAGTATCTAAACTAAAGCGTAAAACTAAACTGTGCTAAGAAAAATATATATATGTATACCAAAGATCATTAAAGGGGCGCGTCCAACCTGCTGAGAATTTATAGCAGAGCGCCCTTTGCCAGAAAAGATCTGTGAGTTAAATTGCATGCGGAGGCGTGTCAGGAGGGAGAAGAGCGGTGGCCGTAAGCAGGAGGGTGGCCACCGCCAAGCCTGCCATTATAAATCACTAATCTGAACCGATCAGGGGGGAGAAAAAACGAAGATGGAGGGCAGGAGCTGAAATTAGGAGTTCAGACCAGAGGACTAAGAATTACCAGTGGAAGAGCATTAGCCGGCCTGAGGTTCTGGGCACGGGGGCAGTAAGCTTCTGCGAGTAGCTTACTGGGTTGAGCAGCCATCTGCTCAGTCTGGCTGGGAGGAATTGGTTTCCCGGAGATTGGATCGAAATAGCCACGATATCATCATCACCAGTTCAGTAGCAGAATCAGCAGCAGTTAAGGTAAGTACCAATTTAATTCTTCAGGTTGTCTGTATTTCAATATTTTAGTTATTGTGTTTAGTTATTACATTTAACCTCATGATATTTAGCTGCATTTTTCTACAGTAAATGTTTATTTATCTAAATCTTTACCGTGAATATGACTCTTGATGAAAGACATTTATCGAACTCTGCATATAATGTTTATTTCAAGACTGATATATTCCTTCATTTCTTTCTATACCGGAAAGGAAAAGGGCTTCGACCTGTACTGTTTAGAAAAGCAGGGCTCAAGGGCTTGGACCTGCTGTGTTGGAGCTGGCAGGAGCACTGTATGATCCTCTTCCACGCAGTATTGAGTACTGACTCGCCGCTCTCGTCCTGACTTCTCAGGTCACCGGACCGTATCAGATAAGACTAACCGTACATGCTCTTTCTTCTTTTCGCTATGATAGAGATAGTATAAGAGCTGTAACACAATTATGAACATGCAGACACCGAATCAACATGCAGACACCGAAGCATGCAACATGCAGTAACCGATGGCAACAAGTGGCAACTTCAGCCACTTATAAATTAGTTCTAGTTCAGATTGACACTTCCAAACTCTGTAATTCTGCTAGCATTTCATACTGCTAAACTAATGTCAACATTAATATGGAAACACCGTTGACGGTCAGTGATAATAAATAGGCGAAAGCAAAATAGGCTATGATCCAGCCTCTTCCGCCTCGGGAAGAGGCCAAATAAGATGGCAAACCAGATTAAATTCGAAGACTTTGGTTTATCCGGGCAATAGCAAACACAGGCAGTTGGAAACTTTGGTTTAATCACCGTATAACAGAGTTGAACAGATTGGAACTAATGCTAAAACCGAACGAATCGATTACTATAGTCCCTGGCCATTGCCAGATGGCAGGGACTAATAAATCTATAATTTGAATCGACATCAAAATTTCATGAACTTTAACTATTTAAAACAATTAAAACCACCCAAACTCCCAATGTACATCACTATTTCAATTTATTTATGATGATATTGGAATCGAAGAATCATACCAATAACACATTAACACATTTCGATGGAAGAAGTCATAAACAGAACTCATTGTATGTGGCTTGATCTCTCAATATACGTAAACAATAGAGATAGGCATTAAAAAGAAATTAATATCTTAATATTGATAATATTAAGAGACTAGGATTAATATTTATAAGGATATTAAAAATTTAATTAATACTTAACCTACAAATATCATTATCATGAAATTAAAATGGTATTTAAATATAAGTCATAGTGCATATATTATAATTATTGTAATTTTTTTTAATTAGTCCATCTCCTTATAATCATTAGCTATATATAAGTCATCCCATTAGAATGTCAACCATAGTTATGTATTCCAATATGGAAAATAATGGAAATAAATCATCATCACTTCAATTAGTTAATATTTATGGTATATCTTTATATATTTGTTAATATTTATGGTATATATTTATATATTTGTCTATTTCAATATTAGAATGTGAGCTATAGTTATGTATTATAATATGGAAAATAATGGAAACAAATCATCACCATTTCAATTAGTAATTAAGTTATTATAAGAAGGTCATCAACCTCACCCTAGAAGATTAAAAGTATCTTTCTATTTTAACTAGTTCAAAGAAGAAAATTAATATAGTAAAGATTAGAACGAATTCTCATGAGTTCCAAAGTGAAACAGGTCGTTGGGTAGTTCCTAAAACGCCATGGATGGAAAGGATCTGCCATATATGTGAGAATAGGAACATCGAGGATGAAAACCACTTTCTCTTAGAGTGCCCCGCGTACAATCACATTAGATCTCAGTTTCACAATCTTTGTTACAATACTGACCTTCCTAGCCTTTTACAATGTCAAAATTATAGTGACCTCGGGAGGCTTCTCTCCAAGCTTTTTGAGCATAAGAATAAAATCTTAAATCAAAATAAATAATTTGTTTCTTTAGGTCTGATAAACGATTGTTTGATCTCAGCATACGTTAACCACCACCACCACCATCACCACCGTATATATTTATATATTTGTCTATTTAAATATCTATATTATGGTGAAGAAATGTTAGTGTTGGTGTTATTATTTTTAATTTGTTATTTTTTTTTTAAACGAAGAAATGTAATCAATGGAAAACAGTAAAATATAATTATTTTTCCAACATTACTATTCATATTTATTGATTAAATATTTAAATTTATTATTATTTTAATATCTTAAAAAGTTTAAATAATTTATAGATTTTTGAAATTCCATATTTATTAACTAAATATTTAATTTGACTATAGAATTTTAGTGTAAACATTTTAAAATCATTCATTCAAAGTTTTTGTTTAACACAAATATTAAAATATATAAAACATTATGACGTTAATATTAAATAGGTAATGAATCGAAAGAAAAGAATATTCATTCTTTTAATATTTTCATTGATGGATATTATAATTCATTGTAAATATAATAAAAAAAATCAGTGCACAAAATATTTTTATTTGAAATTCACATATATATATTTTTTTATGAAATTTATATTAATTTTGTATTTAGAATTTAACAAAAAAAAATTCAATTTAAAAGTAATAAAATTAATAGTGTGATGCAACATAGTACTCGCTTCCTCTGTTAATTAATTGATTCTCTTCGCATAAAGTTTTTATGCACAATTTTTCGCACAAGCATATTTTCTCCACATAGGCTTCCTCTGTACGACCACACGACACAACTTCCTCTGCGCAAATTCCCACACGACACAACTTCCTCTGCGCAACTATCTATGTAGTCAATAACATTTGTTGGTTAGTCATTAACATTCGAAGATGAGAATGAGCGATGTCAAATGCATGACCTTGCTATAAAATATAGTGCAAAATACAAATTCGTGACGAGTGTGTATCCTTGTGTTTCTGACCAAGCCTTCATATACTTATTAAAGCCAATATTGTGTTTTTTTGGTTACTTGAGAGTCGAGCAAGTAGTGTTGAAGAAATATTATTTTGCATATGATACAGGTTCAAGATTATTGTTCTGTTTCATTTAGTTAATATGAATAGGGCTTTTAAGTAAAGTATTTCTCTCTCGTGCAAAATTCTATTTTGAGTTCATGCAAGTAGGTAGAACTTCCACGCATTGAAAATTCTTTTACATAATGCATAAAGTTATAAAGGTTTATTAGATACTTTTACTTTAGTTAATTTTAATGTTTTATTTTGTTTGGTTCATATGAACATGACATTTAAATAAAGTAATGCTTTAAAATTATAAAGGTTTATTAAATACTTTTTCTTTTGTTAATTTTAATGTTTTATAGAATTTCCACGCATTGAAATTTCTTCTACATGATGCATAAAGTTATAAAGATTCATTAAATACTTTTACTTTAGTTAATTTTAATGTTTTATTTTGTTTGGTTCATATGAATATAACATTTAAATAAAGTAATGCTTTAAAGTTATAAAGATCATTAGATACTTATTTTTTTATTAATTTTAATGTTTTATTTTATTTGGTTCATATGAATATGACATTTAAATAAAGTAATGCTCTCTGGTGCAAAATTCCATTTTTAGTTTCATGAAAGAAGGTAGTACAAAAGGAAGTCAATGTGTGGAATTTTAGTTGCACATTAAAAACACACTTGCAAAGAAATATAAGTCCATGATTTTAATAATAGAAAAATAAATTTTACTTGTTGCAACTTTTATTACTCATACATGTAAAACAAAGTGTACAAATAAACTTGGTGATATTAGTGCTATCATGGTATAGAGTAATTATTGTATTGTAAAATGTTCTTTAGATAAACCTGCATAAAGTTATAAAGGTTCATTAGATACTTTTACTTTAGTTAATTTTAATTTATTGTTTGATTTGGTTCATATTGATATGACATTAAATAAAGTAATGCTATCTCTTGCAAAATTCTATTTCCAATTTAGTGCAAGAAGGTAGTGAGGAAGGAAGATTATTGTGAATAAGGAAGTTCAATGTGCAAAAGTTCAGCTCATTATGGAGACCTATGCACATTGAAATTCCTTCCCCACAATAATATTTTCAGAGTTGATGTTTTCAAAAAAATAAGTCCACAATTTTTATAATAAAAAAATAAATTTTAATTTTGTTAATCCTACATGTAAAACAAAGTGTACAAATAAACTTGTTGATATTAGTGCTATCATGGTTTAAAGTAATTATTGTAAAATTACGTATTACTGTATTGTAAAATGTTCTTTAGATAAACGTGCATAAAATTATAAAAGTCCATTTGATATTTTTAATGTTGTTAAGTTTAATGTTTTATTTGATTTGGTTCATATGAATATGGAATTTAAATAAAGTAAAACTCTCTCATGCAAAATTTCATTTTGAGTTTTGTGCAAGTAGGTAGTGCGGAAGGAAAATTATTGTGCAGAACAAAGTTCAATGTACGATAAGTCTAATATTTTTATAATAGAAAAATAACTTTTACTTGTTGCAAATTTTATTAATCCTACATGTAAAACTAAGTTTACAAATAAACATGTTGATATTATTGTATCATGGTTTAGAGTAATTATTGTAAAAATAATTATTATTTTATTGTAAAATGTTCTTTGAATAAACACGCATAAAGTTATAAAGGTTCATTAGATACTTTTACTTTAGTTAATTTTAATGTTTTGTCTCATTTGGTTCATATGAATATGACATTTAAATAAAGTAATGCTCTCTCGTGCAAAATTCCATTTCGAGTTTCCTGCAAGCAAGTAAAGTGGAAGGAAGATTATTGTGTGGAAGGATGTTCAATGTGCGTAATTTCATCTCATTGTGCAGACCTCCACACATTGAACTTCCTTTCGCACAATTACATTTTTGGAGTTGACACCTAGTAATGTTCTCTCATGCAAAATTTCATTTCGATTTTCGTGCAAGTAGGTAGTGCACATGTGGGTTGGTCTTACTAATCATTACACGCCTAAGTATTATGGCCTACAATTCTTTTATATAAAGGAGCTATCCAGGTCGTGTTGCCTGATACTTCAACTTGCTTGTTTATCTTTGACTTGTAGATGTAATCTGCCTATGGGAGCCTGGGAACCTCGCCTTTGTGTGGGCACACCCAAGGCACTCGCCTTTCTACTGTGCACTCTACGCAACACCCACAGGTCCATTTCATCCAACCAATCCGCCAAATACCTGACCCATGTGTCCAACGTGTCATGTCTGCATTCCACACTCGTTGTATTAGACAACTTGGGCGTGCACGGTCTATAAGCCACCAAGAATCGTCATGGGCACCCATTTGGCCATGGTGCCAACTCGAGGTCCTGAGAATCCTTTACTGACATTTTTTGTTCATTTGATTAGGTGGGCACCCCTTCATAAGTCAGGCTGACCCACCGTGATCATGTAGGAACACCCCTTGATTCGAGTGTGCCGACATGCCCAACACACAACACCCCATTAGGCAATTGGGAAATCCGCCATTGTGTGGGCACGCCTAGGGAATGGCTGCCCAAGTTTCCATGTATCGCGCGCTACCCTACTGCTCACTTCACTGAACTCACCCACGCTCATTTCGCCCATCACACCTCTTACCCAAGTGACTGCCATCATACGTCTCACCTCGTGCGTGCCTTTTTCTTGCTTTGTACTTGTATCATTAGCACCCTCTGCCTAATTCATGCTCATTGCACATCTTGCCTAGCCCGCACCCATCGTGCGTGTATCATCAGCGCCCTCTGCCTAACTTTCCCTTGGTACCCATTGTGGGGTTGTGTCACTTAGTGCTTTAACTCACCCACATGTCATCAACTTGTGTACGCAACCCAGCCTATAGGCATTGTTTTCAATTCATTTTTTTGGGTGGGTGACCTTCGTAAGTCGAGCTAACCAATCGTGTGTCATGCAGGAACACCCCTTCGTTCGGGTGCCTTGACATGCTCGACATGCAATGCCCCATTGGGCACCTAGGCACCTACCCATTGTGTGGGCATGCCTAAGGAATGGATGCCCACGTCACCTAGTATCACACGTAAACCCATCGCTTGCTTCACCAAACTCGCCCATGCTCGTTCTTCCCATAGCATGTCTTTCCCAGGAAACTACCATCATATATCTTGCCTCGCCCATTCCTTTTTCTTGCTCCATATGTCATGCCTAATTTCCACTCATGTGGCCCATTCCTTTCTCATGACACATTCTCACCCAACCCACTCCAGTCATACGTGTATCGTCAGTTCCCTTTTCCCAAATTTCCTTTGTCGCTTGTTGCGAGGTTGTGTCACATGGTTCACCAAATCGCCCACATGTCATCGAATCCTGTATGTAACCAAGACTATAGGCACCTGGGCACCACAACTTCATTCAGATATGCACAAGGTTCTCACCTTTGTGCTTGAAAGCTTTCTCCACACTCTCACATATGACTACGTGTTATTTTATTATTAATATATTGTGTGGAGTGTGGAGGTTCACACAATAAAAGCTTGACAGCTTCCTGCGCACATTGAACTTGCTTCCCCACAATAATATTTTGGCGTTGACATTTGCAAAAAAATTAAGTCCACGCTTTTTGTAATAGAAAAATAACTTTTGCTTGTTTCAGCTTCTATTAATCCTACATGTAAAACAAAGTGTACAAATAAACTTGTTGATATTAGTGATATCATGGTTTAGAGTAATTATTGTAAGAGTAATTACTATTGTGTTGCAAAATGTTCTTTAGATAAACATGGATAAATTTATAAATCATCTTTAACCAATATATGCAACTCGAGGCATTGAAATAAACATTTATTGCAAGTTTTATATTTCGCTCCACTTACACATTTACCAACACAATGAAATTTATGACAAGAAGCTATTTGTTATACATGTGTGGAGCTTTCAATGTGCGGAAAAGTCCACACAAGTAAAGCTCTGCACACAAGGACCTCCGTGCAATGAAGGATGTGCAACGATTGTTAATTATATTTGTGTTTCAATTTAATACCTTATGAATATGTCACAGGGATGGTTAATAAAAATAATCCACGAAGGAATGCTCCAAATTAACCTTTTCAAACTTATAATCTAGAACACCATAACTTCATTGAATTTAAAGGTAATTAATTATGATATGAATATTTCATTTGAAATGGGAGATCAATTGTTTGTGTCAAAGCATCTTTAACCAATATACGCAAGTGAGGCATTGAAATAAATATTTATTGTGAGTTTGACATTTCCCTCCACTTACACATTTACCTGCACAATGAAATTTATGAGAATGATCTATTTGTTATATATGTGTGGAGCTTTGCTTGTGCAAAGTTTTCAATGTGCGGAAAGCTCTGCACAAGCAAACCTCCACACACAAGGACCTCCACACAATGAAGGACTTGTGATAATTGTTAATTATATGTGTTTTAATTTAATAACTTAATTATGAAATAATTCATAGGGATAGTTAATAAAAATAATTCACGAAAGGATGCTCCAAATTAACCTTTTCAAACTTATAATCTAGAACATCATAACTTTATTGAATCTAAAGGTAATTAGTTATGATATGAATATTTCATTTGAAGTGGGAGATTATTTGTTTGTGTCAAAGCATCTTTAACCAGTATATGCAACATGGCATTGAAATAATCATTTATTGTGAGTTTGAAATTTCCCTCTACTTACACATTTACTAGCGCAATGAAATTTATGACAATGAACAGTTTGTTATATTTAACATTTAGCATTAATATATAAGAAATTTTTTATTTTTTATTTATTTATTTTTTACCGTTGACTATTAAGTTATATTATTTTTTATTCAAAAATTATTATTATTATTATTATTATTTACAATAGAAGGTTATTACTTATTTTTAAATTTTTAAAAAATATTATAAATTTGTCTTGATCAGAGATCTAATAAATGTAAAGAGTGGTCAAATTTCTTGAAGTGCAAATCTCATATAGAGTGCAAAACTTAAAAAAAAAAGTTTATACTTCAAGGATATTTGCTCCCTCTTTGCACATAATAGATTTGTGGTTAAGATGGATATCTTACATATCCATCTTAATCACAAATCTAGCAAGTGTAAAGAGTGATCCAATTTATTGAAGTGCAAATCTCTTTTAAAGTGCAAAACTTAAAAATTGGTTTACACCTCAAGGAAATCCAATAATCCCCTCACTCCACCACTAAAAACTACCAATAATATTTATTTTCAAGTCCTAAAAAATGTAGAAGAAGGTCCAACATAGGTAAGGGAATCCTCAAAGAATGGCTAGCATGATATTAGAGAGAGATCTTTTAACATAGAGGAGAAGAAAAGATAGAAAGTAAGGATGATTATCCCAACTAAACTATGGAGGAAAACGTGGGAAAGGACCAAGATATGGTGATCGAAGAGGAAATACAACTTGACTTCAAGGAATAATATTCAATGTAAGGCATGGAAATTTAAAAAGTGGAAATTGATCTTCCAACACTCATAGATCAATATAGAGAGAAGCATTTACTTAATATCTCAATAGCTCAAATCCAATAGCTTCAATAATAGTTGATCAAGAGAAGATGAAATTAGACATTGTATCACAAAGCTACAATTGACAAGGAGGACTTGGAATCAAAACCACCTCACTCAAATCATAGAGAAATTTTTTGGTCGATGAGAAAGAAAGAGGCTATAAAACTTAAACATAGAAATTGGAGGAAATTGGAGCATTTTTAGTAAATTATGGACAATCCATTAGGATTTTAGAGAAATACTTTCACATCAACCCAAGGCTCAATCTAAATATAACCTTGTGGAATATAAGAGGCCTCGAAACATCAAGCAAGAAATACTAATTTAAAAAAATAATAACATATGAAATTCCCATAATTTTAACAATATGGGAGATAAGTTGTGACCAAAATTAGATGACTTCCATAGCTAAAAAATGCTAGAGAAGTAGCAAGTTCTTCCCACTAAGTGTAGTTAGATTTGTAGGAGGTCTAGCCATGCTATGGAATCTAAATAAAATAGATATGGAAAACATGTTTGAATCAAATAATCATATTGAGGCTCTCTATAGAATGATTGAGTCATATTATTGAGATTATATCACTAATGTGCATACACATCCCCAAATCCCACCCTCAAAAAATCCTTCTTAAATAAGGTGCTAGCTAGAAGTGGGCTTTTGCTAGGTTAGCCTAGGATAATATGAGGCGAGTTAAACATGATACGTTTACTAGATAATAAAGGAGGTCATAGAAAACTTTATAATGAAAGCTTAGTTTTCCCTAATACCATCAATAAACTAAGATTGGTTGATATTAAAACTACCAATGGTTTCCACACTTGGAATAATAAAATAGGAGGTGTATATTAGATAATGTGTTTATATACTTTTATATTCTATGAAACTATGATAAATAAGCAAGTGTCTCTTACATATAGAATATTATCTTTATTTAGCTCATACCATTCGCTAATTAGCATTTATCGAGACAATGCTTCCATACATAGACTACAACCATTCAAGTATTAGAAGTTTTCGATTGATCACATAGACTTCTTTCCAAATATAACATCTTGGCAGCATCAAATTATTCCTCGAGATAAAATGTACCAATTTTAGTAAAAATTGAAGCAAATTAAGAAAAATATGAAGATATGGAACAAATAAGTGTTAAAAAATATTTTATAGGCTTAGAAACAATTGGGAAAGGAGATGGATGAGCTACAAGCCTTTATAATTCATGAAGGCATAATGCATGAAAACATAAACTAGAAAATCTACCTCACCAAAGAGCTAATCATATGGGCTAGGTTGGAAAACTAGGAATTGAATGGCTCAAATAAGGTGATAACAAATCAATTTTTTTTCACAACTTGATTAATTAAAGAGACCACAATCAAATTTCCACTCAAGTACATGACAGGGAAAAAGATAGTAAAGAATTAGGATATTGAATTGGAACTTAGAATCATTTCAACCATACTATTTCTAAGCTCACGATGAAAAATTAGGCCTCTGCTCAAAATATCATTAACTCAACCACCTAGTTTCCTATAAATAAAATTTAAGTCTATTTTGTCCTATTTTATTTGAGGAGGTTATTCAATTATTGATGAAAATGACATCAAAAAAATCCCTTGGCATAGACAAATCCACAACAACAAAATTTCAATTATGTTAATAAGTGGTAGGAAAGGATGTTTGGGAGGCTTTGGAAAGTTTCATAGTATCACAAAATATCCTCAAATCTTTTGATACTACTTTCCTTACTATCATTCCTAAGGATTAAAATATGAACACCATTATAAATTTTTGACCTATCTTTTTGCGCAATTTTATTGACAAGATTATAAACAAAATCATAGCTAACCATTTGAAGCCCATCATGACAAAAATAATCTCACATGAATATGGTGGTTATGTTGAAAGAAGATATATCCTCAATGACACAATTGTAGCGCATGAAACCATCCATTCAATGAAAGTTAGTAAAGCGCTAAGTGTGAAGATCAAGCTAGGCATGTCTAAAGCTTATGATTGGTTAAGCTGGAATGTTTTTCAATATGTATTGACATCCTTTGATTTTTTTCAATATTGGATCCTTTGGGTTAAAAATATGGTCTCTTTTATCTTTTTTTTTTTTTTTTTTTAATTATGGTTAATGGTTCTTCCTCAGATAACTCAAACCCCCAATGGCCTATTAGATAAGATAATCCTGGTTCCCCATTTATGTTTGTCTAAAAGAAATATTTTTTGGGGGGATTATCAAAGGAATCAAACTAAATTATAATGTTGACCCCCTTTCTCATTTTCAATTTGTTTATGACATTTTCCTTCTATGAGATCCTTTAGCTAGGGAAGCTCAAACTTTCTAACTCATCTTGGAAACCTTTAGGATAGACTCCAACACAATGATATATCATAAAAAATATATGATCTTATTCTTGAGTACTCCCTTGAGTGTTTAATCCGACATAGTAAGGACCGTAGGTTTCGAAAATGGCTCCATTCTCTCTAAATATTTAGGGGCTCTAGATCTCAAAATTAAGTTCAGGAATGTCCCTTGGGAGGAATTTAATTCTAAATTATAATCGAGGATTATTTTTTATACCATTATATATCTAACTCTCCCTATTAATATTACTCTAATTAAATATGTTCTCTAGTTAATGGCTCCTTTTTTTTTTTTTGGCTACTCTTTCTAGGATCCTTAAAGTTATACAATAATTTCCAATATCCTTCCTCTCTAGGGGGTCCTTCAAGGGAATGAAAATGGTCTCTCATATCCTAGGACACAATATAACTCCCAAAATAGGTAGGAGCCCTAGGAATCAAAGACCTTCTAACAATGGGTAAACCTCTTAGCTAACTTCTAACAATGGGTAAACCTCTTATAGCTAAGATCCGATGGAGGTGGGTAAAGGGAAAGGAAGAATTATGGTGTGCAATATGGAGAGATAGATATGGAAGTAATATTGGTAAGACCATCCTCATTCAAGTGGATGGTTACCATCTAGGATAACTCATATGGAGTAGTGTTTGGAACAACAAACCTTTGGTACAAAATATTTTTTTTTGGGAAATCGAGGCCATAACCTATCTTATATTTTATGATTATGCATGGTTATAGGATGCCAAGATAGGGATGCAGTAAAAATTTGAGGATGTTAAATCTCCCTCAACCAAATATGGATGCATGTAAACTAGTATTGGTTAAGAACATGTGAGAATCACCAGGGAACTCACCATAAATACATATTAGGAACACAATTTCTTAAGGGAGTAACTAGTGAAGTAAGGAGAATTTTGGACAACCACCTAAAAGAAAAATATTATTCCATGATAGAATAAATGATATCCTAAGACTAGGATTTCAAGAAGATAAGAACTTTTGTATTAAGAAAGCCTGCAACATTGAGTCTAAACACAATTTAATGCATAAAAAAAGCATTTAGAAAAGGGATTTGAATGTGGAACACTAGCAAAACATTTCATTTATCCTTCGGAATAGTAAGAAAAATAATACTTACTTCAGAAACACTTCTTAGGAGAGGATTCAAAGAGTATACTACATGTGGAAAGCCAATGAAGAAATGACTAAATACTTATTCAATTGATCTCTATAAATTAATATCCTATTGGATACAAGAGATTGTCTATTTGAACAATTTGAGCACTCATGGAATATTATTATTCAAACATTAAGAAATGGGAGAACTTGACACTACGTGAATCTAATGCTTAATTAATCTTGAAATATATTTGGGTTTCTACAATGGATGGTGTGGAAGGAACAAATTGAAGTATTTTCAAACAATTTCATTGGAGAAAGGAAGATATGAGGATTAGTATTCAATAAATAATTAGGAATCAATCAACTCCTTTCATTAGACAAAGGGAGCTAGTCAACCACAAGGTAGTGAGAAAACAATATTCTCTTGTTGGCATTTCAAGAAAATTTGTCTCCTTACTCACACCCAAGCTTAGTAACATGTAGGTTTCTCTATCAATATGGTCAAAACTACTAGTGAATTTCATCAAATTAAAATTTAATTGAGCCTCCAAAGGAAATTTTTGATTGATAGGGGTGGAAGGGGTCTTGAAAATTGATTATGATATTATTCTAGTAATCTTTTCATTCCATTTGGAAAGAAGCACAAATAATATAATGGATACTTTTGATTTAATTAAGGGCCTATAGTTGGAACATCAACTTAGCTTCAACAATCTTGTAATGGAAATAGGAATTGTGATAATTATTCAATATCTATAAAGAATTCAATGTGGAACACATCATATCATGGTTACGAACAATCAAAAAATATTTTCCAAATATCAACATATTTATCCATTCCATTTCAGAGAGAGCCATGTCAAAATTCTTAGGTCAAATTTTCAAAATTCAATATATGTTCATCATCTTTACCAAAAGAATTTGAAGACGAGGAGAATGATCTAAGAAAAAAATATGAACACTGGTACTGAGAGACACAGAAAAGGACCGAAGTTGGCTAGTGAGCATGAAACAAAGAAGAAAAGAAACATAATTCCATTCGCATTAGAAAGCCTTCATGGTAATTATCATGTACAGTCAAAAGATATACAAAAATGAAGGACAATGACAATATCAAATGCAAAAAGCAATAAGAATCCTTCCTCCATGCTGAATTATAATAACAAGTTTGATTTGGAAAATTCATGTGCATTGTAGTTAAACTTTTGCAACAAAACTCTTGTATTGCATTACAAAGAAATAACATAGAAATCTTACTTTTATTATTATATATTTATTTAGTAAATCTAGATCTATTTATTTGAATAGGTTGTTCATACTAAAAATCACTAGTTATCTTAGGTTTAAAAAATATCCTAGAGGGAACATATGTATGAGATACGTGCCTAATCTATTTTTAAAATCTCTTATGGAATATTAGTATGTTATACAATTTCCACGAGGGATTTACTAGGGCAAAAATACCATACAACGTGCATTCATATTGGGGGATATATAGGGGCTAAAGGCTTTTTATATTGGAAGGTATAAAAAATGGGGCTCAAAGTCAATGAAACAATATAAAGGGGTATAAAAATTGTTAATGAAAAATGGATACGTACAATATGTAGTGATAGTAGGGGATTTTTAAATCGGGAATGCATATTGGGTTCATATTGGCAGGGGGTTAAATAATGTGATTTTTAGAGGTATTTTCTAATATGTAGTCAAATTAAGGGTATTGTTTAATATGCCATGAAAGTGTGTGATATGTCAGAGGTTCATTGAGTGAATCTCTCGTGACAATTTCATTAATTTTTTTCTTTTCGAATACCATTAAAGATTAATTATTCAATGATTTCATTTTTTTAGGCCTAAAATATATAGGGATTTCCAAGTTTTTTAGGTTAACAATTTATGTGATTTCAATATTGAACAACTAAAAATTCCATCTTAAAATAAAATAAAAAATAAAATGATAACCTTTAACCAACATATCACATATCTCCTTTTCAATATTTTCTTATCTATTTTATTTTTAATCACTTAAAATTCAATATAGAAATTCTACTCTAAGATGGTAGAACAATAATTTGTAGATAAATCTCCTAAATGATTGAGAAATATTAGTTTTTTCTTGTGGAGTATAGTGTAATTGATTCCCCTAATTGTAATTTTTTGAATTGAAACTTCCTTTTTAAGAGGCCCATGTAGAAGCATAATTGATGTTAAACTCACACACAAATAATGGACTAGATATGAAAGATAATCATGAGATACATTTCTATGCACTGTTAGGTCCCTATAATACTAGTGTGTCTGCCTTATTGTTATTTTTGTTCCTATGTATCCCCCATTCTATTATTGTCGTACCCCACAGAAACCCACTATTGTTATTGTCGTGCCCTTGCATTATTATTGTTACGTAGGGTCTGATTATATTGTGACCCTTTAGACCCCTATATATACAAAGGAGGTCTTGTCATTTGTATCATCCAAGAATAATCTCATTTATGTAATGTAAATGAGGTTTCCCCCTTGAAGAGGATAATTTTTAAGTCGTTGATCTATCTATTTGTGAGCTGGTTGCATATCATTTGGTATCAGATCTTTGGATTCTAGGATTTCATTGCTTCAAACAGGTCATCGTGGATTTTTCACTACAATTTTGTTTCTACGAAGCTTCAAAAGATGAAATTGAAACCATGTGGAGAAAAAATCTTGGTGAACCTCGTGTATGAATTTTAGATTTTGTATCGCTATATTTTTGGAGATATGATTTGAGGAATTTAGGGTTTTTGCAAGCTCCAGAATCCATCTTAAACAGGTGACCTTTGTAAAATAGTCATAACTTTCTCTTTGAGCAACAATTTAAATCTCATAAAACATGACAGAAAGATGACGAACTGTAGTTTTTTGGGTATCATTTTCAGGGCCGAAGGTTAAAATAGTGACCATTGTCACTTCGTACAAGTTCGATCTACTGAACTAGTCTATAATCAGGTTACAGTGGGATATTGGGAATAACCCTTTCTTGAAGAATCCAATCTAGATTAGAATTGTGGGGTTAGAAATAAGACTCATATGGCTACCACAAGACGAAATTTCAGAACTTGGAGATCCAAAATTATAGAGATACAATAGATTCAATATCAAGCTCCTACAAAGCAGGAAAATGTGTGTATTTTTTAAAAATTGTAGAAGTTTTGTTTGAAAATTTAGTTTGAAGTGACTCAAAGGGAATAATGAAGAATAAATATCATTAATTGATGCCCCAAGTAAAGAAGATATAAACACCTAGTAAGCAACTCAAAATATCTACTATGACACTTGAAGAAGAGGAAGAAATGCAACATAATATATCAAAATTATGCGACTAAGCGCAACAAATTTCACTTTCACAAAAAGTAGCAAAAGCTAAGATAGATGGTATAAAAAGGGACGTGGGAGTTTTGTATGATGGTTTAAAAGTAGGCATGGAAGCAATGATGAATGTCAAGATAGAGGGGTTAAAGGAAGGTTTGGCAAAGTTTCTAGAAGAAAGGCGTCCAAATGGTGACAAGGCAATCCATGAAAATCATGATGAAGACAAAAGGAATATCAATTACAATTTTATAGACTCCAATGTGGGGTTTAAGAACCACCACATTCCAAATATAGATATGAGTAAGTTTGATGGGAAGGGTCCAGTAACTTGGATACTATAGATGGAACAATATTTTGATCTACATGATGTACAACCCTCACAAAAGGTCTGTATTGCATATTTATATTTAGAACCCAATAAATTTGTATGAGATATATGGCTTTGTTCTCGTAAAACACTTTTCACTTGTTCAATTTTTATAGAGAAAATGATAACACATTATAAAGATACAAAGCGAAACACCTTCTTTATCCAATTGGTAAATCTCAAACAAAAGGGGTCAATGGCAGAGCACATTGAAGACTTCCAAAATTGAATATTAGGGTAACCGATATTCCAGAGGAGAATAGGATTGATGTATTCATAGGGACTTTAAAAGATAACATCCAACATGAGGTTCGCCTTTGGGACCCTGATTCACTAGAGAAGGCATCCAGGGTGGCAAGAAAAGTTGAAAGAAAAATTATGGCAACAAGGAAGTCTACCACTCACAACTATAAAGATGGAATTTTTTTGTTCCTAGTATTCCATAACCTACAACGTTTACACCACAACAATTGGAGGAAAAAATAGCAAAAGGGCTTTGTTACAGTTGTGATAGAAAATACACTAAAGGTCATAAGTGTGCTAAGAAGAAATTATTCTACATAGGTTGTGAAGAGGAGGAAGAAAAGGAACAAGAAGCATCAAAAGAGGAAGATATACACCAAGAACCAACCCCAAAGAAATAAGAAATGAATCCGACCATATCTTCTAATGCATTGGTAGGAAATACAACTACTTAAACTCTCAAGATAGAAATATACATCAAGAAGAAAAAGGTAATAGTGCTGATTGATTCAAGTAGTATCCATAATTTGATTCATTGTAATATAGCCAAGGAATTGAATTGTTTCCTATATCTAGCACCAGAGTGTCAAGTGATGGTTGCAAATCGAGGAACTATAAATTTCTATGGAAAGTGCCATAATATCAAGCTAACCATGGGGAAATATGTCTTGAATAATCCAATGCTTTCCATTCCAATGGGTGGTGATGATGTTGTACTAGAAGTCCAATGGTTACAATCTTTGGGGACAATAGCTTTCAATTTTGAAGAATTTTTCTTGATTTTTTTTTGGGAAGGAAAGGAAGTTGAATTAAGGGGCATCGATGGGAAACTAGGAAAGATAATCAACTCTAATGGCATGACAAAGCTTCTGAAGAAATAACAACAAGGCGTAATTGCACAATTATGCTCACTAGGGGTTCAAACATTGAAATCATCTATTTTGCCAGATCTCCAAAAAGCCTTGGACAATCATTCCAATGTGTTGAGACTCCCAAAGGCCTCCCATATATTCATGATCAAGATCATGTGATTCATTTGATTCCAAGAAGTGTTCCTCCAAACATCAGACCTTACAGAGATTCTTATGCCCAAAAGAGTGAAATTGAACTTATAATTGCAGAAATGCTAGAGGCTGGTATAATTCAACTTAGTCAAAGTTCTTTCTCTACTCCAGTAGTATTGATGCACAAGAAGGATGGATCATGGAGTATGTGTCCAAATTATAGGGAGATCAATAAGCTCACTATTAAAGATAAATTTCCCATTCCTGTTATTGATGAATTGTTGGATGAATTACATGGAGCAATTTACTTCACCAAGCTAGATCTTCATTTAAGATATCATCAAATTAGAATGAAGACTGAAGACATTTTGAAAATAGAATTCAGAACTCATGAGGGTCATTATGATTTTTTGGTCATGCTTTTTGGCCTTACTAATGCACCTTTCACATTTCAAGGTTTTATGAATTCCATTTTCAAACCCTTCCTTAGAAAATTTGTGTTATTACTTTTTGATGATATACTAATCTACAACAAGTATTGGAAGGATTATGTTCATCATGTTGACAGGGTGCTCAAACTATTGGTGACAAAACAATTATATGAAAATACCTCCAAATGTTTCTTTGGAGTAAAAGAGGTGGAATATTTGGGTCATATTGTATCTCATGAGGGTGTTAAGGTAGACCCTAACAAAATTACAACCATTAAGGAATGGAAAATCCCCATAACCATAAAGAATCTTCGAGGATTTCTCGGGTAGATAGGATATTATTGCAAGTTTGTTAAGAATTATGGGAGAATAATGACACCTCTAACATCATTAATGAAGAAATATGAATTTTCTTGGACTCCAAAAGCAACGAAGGCCTTTGAACATCTTAAAGAGGCAATGTTCCAAGCACCAGTCTTAGCTACACCGGACTTCGCAAAAACTTTTATTGTGGAACGTTATGCTTTAGGAAATGGAATTGGTGTTGTTTTAATTCAAGAAGGATGACCCATTTATTTTGAAAGTCGTCCAATCAAAGGAAAGTATTTACACAAACCTATTTATGAGAAGGAAATGTTGGCAATACTACATGCACTAAAGCAACGATGACCTTACTTAATGGGAAGACACTTCAAGGTAAACACAAATCATGATAGTCTTAAATAATTTTTGGAACAAATATTATCTTCAGAAGAACAAAAAAAATGGGTGACAAAGATGTTGGGCTATGACCTTGAAATCATCGACAAAAAAGTGAAGAAAAATGTTGTTTTAGATGCACTCTCAAGAAAGGATGAGGATGTGGAAGCATTGCTTTGTCCCATTTTTATTATTGACCTGAGTGGATTTAACCGAAGCAAGGTATGAATGGAAGAATAATGAAGAGGTGTGGTCATGCATTCTAAAGTTGTAGCAAGATCCAAGTACAGCTGATACATGTAGCTGGAAAAATGATTCATTATGGTACAAATATTGCTTATATCTTTGTAATAATTTCCAACTCAAAAAAAATATTATTTTGGAATTGCACACCTCTCCCTTAGGAGGGCACTCAAGATTTTTAAAAACTTACCATAGGGTCAAGAAGGATTTTTTTTGGGATGGCCTTAAATATGATATTCAAAAGTTTGTGGCAGAATGTTTGGTTTGCCAACAAAATAAAGTTGAGACAGTTAAGACCTTGGGTCTTCTACAACCTTTAGCCATTCCAAGTCAGCGTTGGGAAGAGGTATCAATGGATTTTATCACAGGTTTACCCAAGTCTGAAGGAAAGAGTGTCATCATGGTGGTAGTTGATAGACTTACCAAGTATGCACACTTTTGTGCATTATCTCATCCTTTTAAAGCCATCACAATTTCTACTACATTTATGGAAATAATTCAAAAGCTTCATGGAAATCCAAAGATTATAGTAAGTGATAGAGATCCCATTTTCACTGGAAATTTTTGGACATAATTATTTTATTGTTTTGGTACTCAATTAGCTCATAGCTCATCTTATCATCCTCAATATGATGGGAAAACTGAGATAGTGAACAAGTATTTGGAAGGATATCAACATTGCTTTATTTTTGATAAACAAAAACAATGAGTCAATTGGTTACCTCTAGCTAAATGGTGGTATAACACTTCCTTCCATGCTGCAGCAAAAATGACCCATTTATGGGACTTTATGGATATCATCCACCATCAATCACATCATCTTTAAATAAAATTCTAAGGTTCAAGTAGTGGAAGATCATATCAAGCATCAACAAAAATTTCTCCAACTATTAAAGGATAACCTCACTCTAGGGCAGAATAAAATGAAACAACAGGAAGATCAACATCACAGTGAAAGAAGTTTTGATGTAGGTGACTAGGTATCTTTATAGCCACAACCATACAAATAAATGTCTCTCAAGCAAGCTAAGGAGGATAATAAATTATCACTCAAGTACTACGATCCTTACAAGGTGTCTCAAAAGATTGGTACTATGGCATACAAATTGGAGCTGCTTGCATCTTCCCGAGTACACCCAATTTTCCATGTTTCATGCTTAAAGAAGGTTATAGGTGAAAAGCTTCCAGTTCAAATAGTGTTGCCAGAACTTGACGAAGAAGGAAAATCATACTTGAGCCTGAAGGAGTCATGGGAACAAGAATGTTAGGGTCCCACCCTAACCCCCTTATTTATGTAATGGGATCGAGTCATAGTCAAGAGTCAATAAAGCCCATATTAATAATTGTAAGTGGTTAACCCGCAATTAATGACGGGGCCACAGTTAGTTGCAAATGGGCCGTAGTATTAGATAGATGGTATTAATAAAACCCATGGTATTGATCCTTGGTATTGCAAGTATGAGTCATATATAAAGGATAGAGATTCCCTGCGAGGAGCATTGTGTATTATTTTTGTATCGAGCTCTGCTCTATTGGAGGTTGCCCCCTCGAAGAGGCCAGTGAACATTGCTTTCTGAATAATAAAATATTTGCTGTTGTCTCTCACTGTTCTATGTTCTGGGTATCTTTCTTTGCATATTCTGTATTTGGGTATCTTTTGCAGGTTAAGAGCATAACAAGTGGTATCAGAGCACTTTCCAGGGCCAGTGGGATCTCCCTTTCGTAGCAATTTTTTTTTGGCTAGAGACATGTTCCGGCGTCTTTAAACCACGGGATCTGTCGTTGAGCACATAAACCTGCGGATTTGGGGAGGCATGCACGCAGGGAATACAAGAGGTGGTCACGCTTGTTGGACTCCCTTGTAACCCATGTGGGTACCCCTTCGAGTAGTAACGCATTAGACAGAACCGCGTACAGACTGTCTTCCAAGTACCTTCTAGGTATATCGGAAGCCCCTTAGCTCCTCTGCAACCTCGCCATAGATAAACCTTCGGCCGTCTTGCTGCTACAGTACACCGAGAACAACACTCGGAGAGATTACTCGCCCGTACGATAGGGTAGTCGGGTTGTACGGCTAAGGGTACGGTTGATCCTCCTTAGTTAGAGCCATGAAACATTGGGCCAAGTACTACTGTCAAACCCTTATGTATATTCCGATTTGTAGCACCTGACACTCCTCGAGACCATAGTTCCCTTTTCTATTTGGGGATCACGCATCATATCTGCCAGATCAGCGCGCAAAGAGGTGCAGCAGCAGCAGACATCAGTCCTGCAGTTCTGAGTTAGCAGACCAGCCATTCCGATCTATTAGATCCATCAGATCCGCAACAACAGTCTGTTCCGCCACCCAAAGCTATCCGATCTGCCATTCAGATCTCTCAGATCCACCAGATCTGAGTAGTTGTGTGGGGTTCCTATATCGGGGTATAATTTTCGCAAGAATTTTGGCCACATTGACATTTTGAGGATTTGGCGACTGTAGTATTCATAAGGAAGGAGTAAAACTCCATTAGGAGTTTTCAGAAAAAAAAGAAAAAAGAAAAAAAAAGTTCGAGTTCTCCCGGGGCGCTTATTGGTGATCTAGCCCATCAGAATCAGGACGACGAGTTGAGCACGGTGGTACCATTCAATTCTTAGTGAATTTTTTTTTAGGCGGTCCCAATTTTAAAAAACATCAGGTCGGTGCATGGTAGAAACTAGAGCTCAAGCTATGGCCAATGAAAGGATGGACAAACTTGAAGAATCCTTGCAATCCCTCCACATCCAGTTTGACCGACTAAATAGCCTGATCACGAGCATAATCCCGAAGGGCAAGGAGGCAGCCCACGAGGAGGTGTATAATGGCAATGGACACAGTGAGGGTGAGTCTAGCCACTCTCCTCATGTCTAGCACACCCACCAACAATCCCGTCAGTGACCTCCCAAGTTGGATATGCATAAATTTGACGGTTCTCACCCGGCAGCATGGATAGCACACATGGAGCAGTATTTAAATCTGAATAACATCTTAGATGATGCGACTCAGCTTATGGTGGGGAGCATGTAATTGGACAATGAAAGGTGGCAATGGTGGGAATGGCATCAACGTTGCAATGGACCTTTTCTGGCTTGGACCAAATTCAAAAAAGCTCTTACAGACCGCTTTGACCAGGAATCTTCTTTTTTGGGTCGTCTTACTAAGCTCCGACAGACTAGCACAGTGGATGAATATATTACAGCTTTTGAAGCCTTAGCCTTCCGCACTTGGGGTCTCTCAGATGTGTTCTACATGGAATGTTTTATCAGCGGTCTTAAAGAAGCCATCAAAGCCCAAGTCCTATTGCACCACCCTCCCACATGGAAGGAGGCTTGCAAGGTAGCCCGTAACATGGAACGTGCATTAGCAGCCCAGTACAGTCGCCCAAATTTCTCCGCTAAAGGTCGCCCCCCATAGGCTCACATCACGACTCAAACACTTAAGGTCCAAAAGGTGTAACGTGCGGAAATGCCCGAAAGAAGAAAGCAAGGATTATGTTACTACTGTGATGAAAAATACTCCCCAGGTCATAAATGCAAGGAGCCCAAATTTTTTCAAATTGATGCCATTGACTACAACTCAACAGAGGAAGATCCACCACTTGAGGAACATGAGGTGTTAGAAGAGGACAACCAAAAGGACAATGTCTCTAACGAACCAGTTATTTCGCTGCATGCTTTGGCAGGGATTTATTCACCTCAAACTCTCAAAATCAGAGGTTTTATTAAACATCGCCCAGTGTAGTCCTGATTGATAGTGGAAGTACACATAATTTCATCCATCAAAATGTCGCAGAAGCAATGTGTTGTTTTGTACGAGCAGTTTCTAACTTCCAAGTCCAAATTGCGGATGGGGGCACAATGAAATGTGAAGGCCGCTGTGAAAATGTCAAACTTCAAATGGGGGATTATCAGTTGAAAACCCACATGTTTGCCATACACATGGGAGGTTGCGACATTGTCCTCGGTGCTGAATGGCTCCGCACTCTTGGGCAAATCACAATGGATTTCCAGGAGTTATATATGAGTTTTAAGCAGAACAACTACACACATACCCTCCGTGGACTCCAGGCGGGAGCTCCCTTTATCATCAGCTCGCATAGGATGGAAAAATTGCTAAAAAAAGGCCATCATGGAGTTATAGCTCAATTTAATGCCATCCAGGTAGTCGAAACCAAGTCTCTGCCAATTCATCCTGAGATGCAACAGATTTTAAATAACCATCTGTCGGTCTTTGACAAGCCTCATGAGCTTCCACCCTCGAGAGGGGAACATGATCATAGCATCACCTTGGTTCCAGGGGCTCAACCCCCAAATGTGCGCCCATACAGATATCCGTTCACCCAAAAGAATGAAATAGAAAAAATAATCAAGGAACTTTTGGAAGCAGGTGTCATTCGTCCCAGCATTAGTCCTTATTCATCACCGGTGGTCATGGTGCTCAAGAAAGATGGGGAGTGGTAGATGTGTCCAGACTTCAGGGCCCTCAATAAGTTGACAATCAAAGATAAATTTCCCATATCGGTGGTTGACGATTTGCTGGATGAACTCAATGGGGCTCAATTCTTCACTAAGTTGGATCTTCACTTAGGCTACCACCAAATTCGCATGAAGGAAGTCGACATTCCAAAGACCGCTTTCAGAACTCATGAAGGCCATTATGAGTTCCTGGTCATGCCATTCGGTCTTTGTAATGCCCCCTCTAGTTTTCAGAGCCTTATGAACCACATTCTCAAACCATATCTCAGGAAATTTGTCCTTGTCTTCTTCGATGACATCCTCATCTATAGTTGCACTTGGGCCGCACATCTTCAACATGTAGATCTACTCTTGCAACTGCTCCGCAAGCATACATTATTTGTCAATATGTCCAAGTGTTCGTTTGGCATGGAAGAAGTTGAGTGTTTCGGCCACATTGTGGGGCGTGAAGGTGTCAAGGTGAACCCAAAAAAGATCCAGGCAATGTAGTATTGGCCTCAACCTAAGACCTTGAAGAGCTTGAGAGGATTTTTGGGTCTCACAGGCTATTATCGTAAATTTTTCCGTAACTATGGTCGCATAGCGAAGCCCCTCACTCAACTCCTAAAGAAAAATTCATTCTTCTGGAATGAGGAAGCACAACAGGCATTTACAGCTCTAAAAAATGCCATGTGTTCCACTCCAGTCTTAGCACTACTTGGCTTCACCAAATCTTTTGTGATTGAATGTGATGCTTCAGGTACAGGTATTGGAGCGGTCTTAATGCAGGAAGGGCGACCTTTGGCCTTCACAAGCCAAAAACTAAGTGGGAAGAATCTGGGCCAATCTACCTACGAGAAGGAAATGATGGCCATCTTACATGCAGTAGAGACCTGATGACCTTACTTATTGGGGTGACGTTTCCAAATCCGCACAAATCATCACAGTCTTAAATATTTTTTGGAGCAATGCCTATCCTCCCCAGAACAAAATAAATGGCTCGCCAAAATGCTGGGATATGATTATGAGATCATTTACAAGAAAGGGAAAGACAATAGTGTAGCAGATGCCTTATCTCGCCAATTTGAGGAGGAAAGTACTCTGCTAGCATTCCAGAATGGATTGAAGAGGCTCGCAGGGAATGGTTTTCACATCCCGGACTCTCCCAATTCATTTCTCAATTGTAGGTAGATCCAAATTCCACCAAGGGCTACTCGTGGTAGGATGATATTATTTGCTACAGGGACAGAGTCGTAATATCACCAACATCCACCCTCAAAAGTCGCATTTTGGCAGAATTGCATTCATCCCCCATTGCAGGACACTCAGGCTTTCAGAAGATGTATGCTCGCACCAGAAGATCATTTTTTTGGACAGACATGAAAAAGGACATCCTTACTTTCGTAGCAGAATGCGATGTCTGTCAACACCAAAAAGGGGAGACCGTCAACACACCAAGCACATTACAACCGTTTCCCATCCCGGCATCAATTTGTACGGAGGTTTCTATGGATTTCATTACAGGTCTTCCAAAGTCAGGAAACAAGTCAGTCATCATGGTGGTTGTGGACTGACTTTCGAAGTATGCTCATTTCTGTGCCCTACCCCACCCGTTTACACCAACTTTGATCGCTCAATCTTTCATGGATCAGATCTTCAAATTGCATGGCATGCCCACTTCTATTGTGTCCGATCGTGACCCGATCTTCACCAGTAATTTTTGGCAGGAACTCTTCAGGATACAAGGCACTCAACTAAAACTCAGTACTTGCTATCACCCGCAAACGAATGGTCAAACTGAAGCCGTCAACAAATGTCTGGAAACCTACCTTAGGTGTTTCACTTTAGAAAAGCAACATCTTTGGGTACAGTGGTTACCTCTGGCTGAATGGTGGTATAACACCAGCTATCATGCCACCACCAAAATGACTCCCTATGAAGCAGTATATGGTCAACTCCCTCCTTCCCCTACTTCTTATCTCAAGGGGCGCTCAAAAGTACAAGCAGTGGATCAACTCCTAAAACACCGCACAACCATACTCGCCCATCTTAGAGAGAATCTTCATCAAGCTCAAAACCGCATGAAGCAACAGGTAGACTAGCATTGCTCAGAGCACCAATTTCAAGAAGGGGATCAGGTCTTTTTGAGGCTGCAACCATATAAGCAAACATCACTCAAAGACAAGGGTTGTCGGAAACTATCTCCAAAATTCTACGGACCATATCAAGTACTTCAGCATATTGGAGAAGTGGCTTACAAGTTCGCTTTGCCACCTACTGCAAAAATCCATCCATTTTTCCATGTCTCATGCCTCAAGAAAGTGATTGGGAACAATTGCAGAATTCAAACCAGTCTACCTGAATTAGACGAAGAAGGGTTAATATAGCTCTAACCTGAACAGGTCCTAGACACACGAGACAGGCACTTGCGGGGCCGCATGCTTAGGGAAGTCCTCGTCAAGTGGAAAGACACCTCTCCGGAAGATGCAACTTGGGAACCAACCACTATTCTTCAGCAGTTTACGCAGCTTCAGCCTTGAGGACAAGGCTAGTCTTAAGGGGGAGGGCATGTTAGGGTCCCACCCTAACCCCCTTATTTATGTAATGGGATCGAGTCATAGTCAAGAGTCAATAAAGCCCATATTAATAATTGTAAGTGGTTAACCCGCAATTAATGACGGGACCACAGTTAGTTGCAAATGGGCCGTAGTATTAGATAGATGGTATTAATAAAACCCATGGTATTGATCCTTGGTATTGCATGTATGAGTCATATATAAAGGATAGAGACTCCCTGCGAGGAGCATTGTGTCTTATTTTTGTATCGAGCTCTGCTCTATTGGAGGTTGCCCCCTCGAAGAGGCCAGTGAACATTGCTTTCTGAATAATAAAATATTTGCTATTGTCTCTCACTGTTCTATGTTCTGGGTATCTTTCTTCGCATATTCTGTATTTGGGTATCTTTTGCAGGTTAAGAGCATAACAAAGAACCTCACAACTACATAATCAATCAATTTCATAGTATCTAATTAAGGTGAAGAACTTACTCGCTGAAGATTCGACATGGGAGGATGAGAATTTTATATAGAAGAATCCAGAACTACTCAAGTATTGAGGACAACACTTTTTTGAAGGAGAGGAGTATGTTAGGTCCCTATAATACTAATGTATCCCCCTTATTGTTATTGTTGTGCCCATGTAGCCCCCATATTGTTATTGTTGTACCCCATAAAATCCCACTATTGTTATTGTTGTGCCCTTACATTATTATTATTATATAGGCTCTGATTATATTGTGCCCCCTTCGACCCCTATATATTCAAAGAAGTCTTGTCATTTGTATCATCCAAGAATTATTCATTTATTTAATGTAAAATAGGTTTCCCCATCAAAGACGATAATTTCTAAGTTATCGATCTATCGATTTGTGAGCCGGTTTCATAACATGCACAAAGATATAAATTTATACAATCCTTATGAGCATTGGTTTCATATTCCAATGTCTCTTAGACTCTAGTGTTTTTTCAACTTCCACCACACCAAGCCTTAGTAGATTAGGTGTCTAACATCACCCGCCCCACCCCACCCCCCCCAATTTGAAGGGGTATATACGAGTCCAGGAAGAGATTTCTAATACAAAAATACAATAATGCATACCAAAAATAGGTTGAATGTGCTCTCTCAAATGAAGGTATAAGGTGGGAGTACTCGAGGTCTCAACCAATGGTGGTTTAAGGATGACCACAAACACTAGAATGCATAATGCAGTTTTTAGAACTCTTCCAAATCTAGCTAGAAGATAAAGTATTCTAATAGAGGAAGTGCTCCTATTTTTTAGAAAAGAGAGACCTTTAGGTCTCAACCTGGAATGATTAGTGAAATTCCACAATCTCTTCTAAATCTTGCAAGAAGATGTTAGTATTTTGCTAGATGAAGTGTCCCTAATGCTATGAAGAGGGATACCATCAACTTGGGAAAGGGAGGTCTCAACCTACAAAAAAATAGAGAACCTCAACCTATAGTGGTTTAAGGAAGGCCACTAACCAAAAGGCATGCTCATGGGTTTCTATGTCTCTGGATACAACTCCAAATCTGGGTATGGTTGTCTTTGGTTGTCGGCTAAGGTAGTAGGTTCAGGTTGTGGCCCAGGCTAGCTTGATGTGGCTTTGAAGCTTGTAGATTGCCATTAATTCCCCCTTTGTCATATACAAGGTGAGAATATGAAGTAATGTCAATTGCATGACTTTTCAATATTGGAGAACAAATATTATGGTATGAGCGAAATATCTTCTTGGTTGTTGAAGCCCATTGCCAAGAAGTGATCCATCCAAGGTGAATCTTTTTTCTTTTTGGAGGCTTGTTTCAGAAGCATGTGTTTGAATGATGAGTGTGTTGACAACAATGCTCACATGAAGATAAAAACCGATCTTTCATATCGCCAACTTGATTACAATATAATTCGTGACTATGGATATGGTAGATGAGCAGGATCTACAAGAGGTGAAGATGATTTGTCCTAAAGAAAACTAACACTCTGAAATCGTATGGGCTTGGAATAGTTTGAAATATTAAAGGACACATTCTTTTCAAATCCAAGACCAGTTATGTGCTCGTTATCGACAACCTCTTCACGAGGTCTGATGATTGGCTTGGGAAGTGCAGGCCAAATTTTTGCATCCGCATGAAAATATGCCCTTTCAATGACTTGATTAGTTTCTGGAAGTTGATGGGAGTTTGTTATGCAACTAGCTCACAAAATAGAAGAAGAGATAGATCAACGACTTCAAAATTAGCCTCTTCGAGGGGGAAACCTCCTTTACATTACACAAATGAACAATTCTTTGATGATTCAAATGAAAAAACCTCCTTTCTATATATAGGAGTCTAAGGGGTCACAATATAATCAGAGCTGACATAACAATAATAATGTAAGGGCACAACAATAACAATAGTGGGCTTCTATGGGGCATAATAATAACAACATGGGGATTACACGTGCACAACAATAAAAATAAAGGGGGCTACATTAACAATAACAATGAGGAAACACACTAGTATCCTAGGGACCTAACATGCCCCTCTCCTTCAAAAAAGTGTTGTCCTCAACGCCTGGATAGTTTTGGATGCTTCTATATAAAATTCTCATCCCGCCATGTTGAATCTTCCGTGGGTAAGTTCTTCCACTTGATGAGATACTCTGAAATTGATTTATTTCGTAGCTACCAAGTTCTTGTTTCTATGACTTCTTTAGTTTCCAATATGATTTTTCCTTCATTGTCAAGTTCTGGAAATATTGTTTGAACTGGGAGCTTGTCACCTATAACCTTCTTTATGCATGAAACATGGAAATCTAGGTGCACTTGGGAAGATGTAGGAAGATCTAATTTGTATGCCATAATACTAATATTTTGCAACACCTTCTAAGGACCATAATACTTTGGTGATAATTTATTATCCTTCTTAGCTTGCTTGAGGGACATTTGTTTCTATGATTGTAGCTGTTACAATACCCATTCCCCCGCATAAACCTTCTTTCACTGCAATGCTGATCTGCCTGGTTTTACATTCTATTTTGCGCCAAAGTAAGGTTATCCTTTAAGAGTTTAAGAAATTGATGTTGATTTTCAATGTGATCTTCCACTGCTTGAACCTTATAATTATTGTCCAAGACTTTTTGGAGATCTGGAGAAATAGATGATTTCAATGTTTGTACCTCTAATGAACATAATTGTGCAATTACACCCCGTTATTCTTTCTTTAAAAGCTTTGTCATGCCATTAGAGCTTATTATGTTTCCCGATTTCCCTGCGATACCCCTTAATTTAACGCCCTTTCCATCCCAAAAAAATTCAAGAAAAGTTCTTGAAAATTAAAAGCTATCGTACCCAAATATTGTAACCATTAGAATCCTAGTACAACATTAGCACCACCCATTGGAATGGAAAGCATTGGACTATTCACTACATATTCTCCCATGGATGACTTGATATTGTGACACCTTCTAGAGAAATTTTTGGTTCCTCCATTTGCAGCCATCACTTGACACTCTCGTGTTGGATATAGGAAGCAATTCAATTCCTTGGCTATCTTACAATGAATAAAATTATGGGTACTGCCTGAATCAATCAACACTATTACATTTTTCTTCTTGATATGTCCTTCTATCTTGAGAGTATGAGGAGTGGTAATTCTTGCCAATGCATTACAAGATATGGTCAGATTCATTTCTTCTATCTCTAGGGTTGGTTCCTAGTGTATATCCTCTTCTTTTGATGTTTTTTGTTCCTTTTGTTCCTCCTCTTCGCAATCTATGTAAATTAATTTCTTTTCAGCACTCTTATAACTTTTAGTGTATTTGCTATCATAACTATAACAAAGCCCTTTTTCTATTTTTCCTTCTAATTTTTGTGGTGTCAACCTTGTAGGTTGTGGAAAGCTAGGAGCAACAAAAATTCCATATTTATAGTTGTGAGTGGTAGGCTTATTTTTTGCCATAATTTTTCTTTCAATTTTTCTTGCCAACCTAAATGCCTTCTCCAATGAATCAAGTTCCCAAAGGCGAACCTCATGTTGGATGTTATTATTTAAAGTCCCTATAATGACATCAATACTCTGTTCCTATAGAATATCATTTACCCTTATATTCAATTTTTGGAAGTCCTCAATGTGCTCCACCATTGAACCCTTTTATTTGAGATTTATCAATTGGCTAAAGAAGATGTTTCTCTTTGTATCCTCATAGTGTGCTATCATTTCCTCCATAAAATTTGACCAAGTGACAAGTGGTTTACGAGAACAAAGCCATCGATACCATACAAACAGATTGGGTTCTAAATATAAAGTTGCAATGTGTACCTTTTATGCGTGTTGTACATTATGAAGATAAAAATATTGCTCCATTTGTAGTATCCATGTTACCGGATCCTTTCCATCAAACTTTTTCATATTGATCTTTGGAATATGGTGGCTCTTCAATCCAATGTTAGAGTCTATGAAATCATGATTAACATTTATTTTGTTCTCATTATGGGTTTCATATAATACCTTTTCGCTATTAGGAAACATTTCTTGTAACAACTTTGTCAAACCTTCCTTCAAACCTTCCATGTCTACTTTTAAACCATTCTTCAAATATTCCATGTTTCCTTTCATTTTTGCTTCTATACCATCCATATTAGCTTTTATGTCATTGATATTAGCTTTCATGCCCTTATTCAAACCTTCCATGCGTGATTTTAAGCTAGTTTTCAAACAATCCATCTTAGCTTCCATTTCATCTTTGGTTACTCTTTGTGAGAGCGAAATTTGTTGCACTTGGTCTCGTAACTTTGATATATCATGTTGCATTTCTTCTTCTACTTAATGCGTCATAGGAGATCTTTCTGGTTGCTTACTACGTGTTTCCATTTTTTTTCTTCGAGTCATTTCGAAATCAAACAATGAAATCTATGTTTCACTATGCCCTTTGAATCACTTCAAGCTGATTATTCAAACAAAAATTATGCATTTTTTTTCTTTAAATACACACATTTTTCTTGCTTTTAGGAGCTCGATATTGAAATGATTGTAACTCTGCAATTTTGGATATCCAAGTTCTGAAATTTCGTTCTGTGGTATCCCTTTGAGTCATCTTTCCAACCCCACAAGTACGATCAATATTGGATTCTTTAAGAAAGAGTTATGCCCAGTCTTCCACAATGACTTGATTATAAACTAATTCAGTAGAGAAAACTTGTACAGAGCACCACCTGTCATTGTTTTGACATTTAACCCTAAAAATGATACCTAAGAAACTACAGTCCAACCTCTTTCTGTCACTTTTTATGAAATTTAAATCTGATGCTCTGAGGGAAATTTATGACTATTTTCCCAAGGTCAACTGTTTGATATGGAATTCAAGAGCTTGCAAAAACCCTTAACATATTTGGATCATATCTTCGAAAATATAGTGAGACAAGATCTAAAATTCGTACAAGAGGTTCACTAATATTTTGGCTCCATGAGGTTCACCAAGATACTAAATCTAATAGATTAATAAAATAAGTCATTTGGATAATATTATAAACGTAAGCGACTATTAATATTATAAACTCAAGAAATTTATATTATAAACCCACGAGATTTATATTAAACCCTAGGACTTATATTATAAACCCTATAAATAATATTATACCCTTGGAATATGAAACATTAGATTAATAAATCCAAGGGATTGATATTATAAACTTAAGTCACTAATAAACCAAAGGGATTAATACTAAAAGCCTAAGGGAATGATTAATACTAAAAACCAAAAGGAATAATATTAAACCCAAGGAATTAATATTCTAAACCCAAAGGATTAATATTATAAACCAAAGGTACATAAACCCTAAGATAAATATTATAAACTCTAAAATAAACAAGGTTGACCATGGTCGACCATAATTGATTTTCATATTGACACAATCTTTGTCACAATGCGACGTTGGGCCATGTTTGACCATGATTGATTTTCATATTGAGATAGTCTATGTCACAATGTGATGTTGGAACATGGTTGAACACAATTGATTTTGATATTGAGACAGTCTTTATCACAATACAATGTTGGAACATGGTTGACCATAAATGATTTTCATATTGAAAAATCTTTGTCACTATTCAATGTTGAACCATGGCTGACCATCGATGACTATGGTTGTCACAATGTGACATTGAACCAAAAGATAATCTTTGTCACAATGTTACCATGATTATTGAGCATGGTTGACCATGATTGACCATCAATGATCATGGTTGATTTTCATATTGAGACAATCTTTGTCACAATGCGATGTTGGACGATGGTTGACCATGATTAATTTTCATATTGAGACGATCTTTGTCACAATGTGGCATTGGACTATTGTTGACCTTGGTTAACCATGGTCGACAATGTTTGACGAATATTAATCATGATTGACCACGATTGACCATAGTTGATTTTCATATTGAGAAAATCTTATGAAAAACCCTTAGATAAATGTTATAAACCAAGGCAGATAAACCCATGATAAATATTATAAACGATAAAATAAACATGGTTAACCATGGTTGATTTTCATAGAGACAATCTTTGTCACAATGCTACGTTGAACCATGGTTGGATATGGTTGACCATGATTCATGATTCATTTTGATATTGTCAAAATATCATACAGTGAGTAGCTTTGTAGTTCTCCTCAATGAAAATTTCAAATTAAAGGAACAACTTTCACTCCAATTTATATAATATGTTATATTCCATTTTTTTCAATAAAACTACTACATACAAAGAGAGTTTACCCCACTATAAATATGTTAGATTCCAAATTAATTAAATTTTGCACAATCATATTACATTATGAATCAATTGATGCCATGGCTACTTGAGATTTTACTTATACATGAGTAAATGCTCTTATTGCAAGGTTAAAAGACTTAAAATGGGTTAGAATCCTATTTATACGACACATATATAATACAAATGTGTATGGCCACTAATTTCTTGTAAGATGAACCGTTCTCATACTCAAAATCTCCATTTGTCTCAATGACTTCATGTTGGAGAATCTAATTCCAACCACTTGTTAGGTGTCAAAATCATCCGTCCAAGTGTCCTAGTTCAGTTTCACTTAGTCTAGTTTAAGTCGAGTTTCACTCAAGTCATTTATTAGTGATGTTTCCAATGTAATATTATTTAAGTGATTCGTAATACTGAGAAGAGCAATCCTCTACTCCAATTTTTGTCATGGTATTAAAGCTAGTTTGCATAAGACTCCCTGAGAGAGAAACAACATGAGAGAAGTGAGAGCAGTAGAGGGAAGAGTAATCCTCTGCCCCATTGTTTTGTTCTCTCTAATTTTTGTCATGGTATTAGAGCTAGTTTGCATAAGACTCCCTGTGAGAGAAACAATGAAAGCGAAGTGAGAGCAGTAGAGAGAAGAGGCGAGCCCGCATAAGACTCTTTGAGAGAGAAACAAAGGTTTGAAGAAGCCTACTGCGAAGAAGCAAGAGAGAGATAGAGCCAGTTCTAAATAAAAAGGCCGAGATTTAAAAACAAATTGAACTACATACATGGTAATGCATAAGAGAAGTTAATCCACCTACGTTATTAATGCAACCTAGAAGTTCTGAATAAGCATTAAACATTACTAATGCAATAGAGAAGGTTTAAGAGTTGCGTTAGCTTCAGAAACTTACACACATCTCACTCAAACGTGGGTTCTCCTCATCCCATAGAGCATTACCCTAATATTAAAAAAGGAGTGTCCACGAGGAACAAGGGAACAAAGGTCAATGCACAAAGCGGATTAGGTCAACAATTTGATTAAAAAGTTAAGGCATTGTGATATTTGTGAAAGTTTTTGTGTTCAAAAGTATTGCCTTTGTAGAGAATTTGAATACTCGTCTTTGAAGCTGAGCAACATAGAAGCCACCATAGAAGAATTTTTATTGCAAACAACCACTATGTCTGTAGATCAATTTGTTTGTTGAGCTGCATTTTGTGAGAACTCAACAAATGGGAAAAGCCAAGAGGCTAAGAAGGTTAAAGCGACAACCCGAGATGTTTGAGATCTTTCTAAATTTGAAAGTGAAGAGGAAAAAGGACGCCTTCACATTGACATGCATAAAATAATTTGTGGATAAGAGCATTCCTCCCCTAATTTTAGAGGCTAAGACTACCAAGGAGGGTTGGGATACCCTTGAGATGAGTTTTGGTGTAAGGGGGAGCACTGACGTTGAAGATGAGGGTGGATCTATAGCAACAGATCTACATCAAGATGAAAAATTTGTTGAATCCCACTATGCATAGTTGCAAGTGGATGAAGATTTGGTATATCCAACAACAAAGCTTGGTGATGAAAATTTGGTGAATCAAGCAATAGAGCTTGCTGATGAAATTTTGGTGAATCCAACAACAGAGTTTGCTGATGACAGCGAAATTGTTATTGGAGCAGTCAATGCTATGGTGAGTCTAGTAATTAATATTGTTGATGTAAAGCTTGATGAAGATTTTTAACTAAGGATTAGTGGTTGTGGATGATGCAACAAAAACATGATATTGAGATGATGTTATTTGGTAAGATAATCCCACTTAAATTTGAAAACAAAGTGGAAGAGAACCTGTTTGCAGTGGCACCCGTTAGTACATAAGTGGAAAAGACAAACATAGAAACAAAGATAAAGACAGAGATAGATGCAGAGGCAAAGAAGGAAGCTCACAAAGAGGAAACATAGACAAAGGCGGAAGCAGAGTTGGAAGGAGAAAGCTCTCAATGCAAAGCATAAGGAACATAACTAATGTAGTTCTGTAAATATTTTTAATTCTAACATTGATTTCCATTGTGCAGGTACACAAAATGATTTTGAAGAACAATTAATTTCCTTCAAGCATGGCTTGCAACACCATGCCTTAATAAAGTCTGCATAGAAGCTGCAAAAATGCATGTTGAAGACATCTTGGATGATGAGAACATCAATGAAATTTTCAGGTTTTGGAGTCATGAAGAGATGAAATTGTATTATGGTCTTACGTTGCAGCGGATTGATGATGAAAAATGCACTACAAAAGATAATATGTGGCAATAGCCAAAATACAAGACGTTTTTTGAAGAAGTCGAGGATATGCTTAGACAGCCTAGAAGAATGGGAGGCGCAAATGAAGAAACTAAGGTTTGAAGGATACAACAGAGAGAAAAAGCTGAAACAATTTCAAAGCTAAGGATCTGGAAGAAGAGAAGAAGAAAACTAATTTTTTTAAATTTTAAGTGTAGCTGAGACATAGACCAATAGACATCTTAATTGAATTTTTATTTGGTTGTAATTAAGGGGGAGTGTTAGAGAATCTAATTCCAACCATTATTAGGTGTCAAAACTATCCCTCCAAATATTCCAATTCAATTTCACTTAATCTACTTTAAATTAAATTTCAATCCTTCAATATCACTGATTACCATCCTAAAAAACAATCCTCTTTTGTACTTTATGTTCTCTTCCATTTTTATCACTTCAACTATGTATTTCAATTTGGATAATGGTACACCCAAAGTGACCAAGTATCTATATATACATTGATTGAATACATACTACGTATGAACTTATCTGCTGTCATTGTGTCAATCACAGTTTTCCCTGACGCCTCACGTCCTTCTCTCAATAATTAAAAACACAATGGAATTCCTTTACAGTCAGTACACAGAACTCAGGCTTCAATACCTTTATGTCCAATTATAAGACCTGGGATACCCGCACCAAAGCGCAAATCAGGAAGGAAACGATGTTAGCAGGAAGGAAATGAAATATAATAATGTAAATTTAACCCGCAAACTTTACACTTACAAATTTCCTTCGAAACTGCCGACTCAAGCCTCACACCGAGGAGCCCAATAGAGTACGTGGCAGTGGCAAGCATCGCTTCTTATGCTAGGAAACGAAACCGCACGAGATTAGGGTAGGGGAGTGGCTGAAAGTATTGGATTGACAGTTCAGCGATGTTGCACACATGCAAAGATCTATTACAGTTGACTTCACTAACGCCTAAATGGTCGTTAATCTAAAGAAATTAGACATAAATTGTCGTTAATCTAAAGAAATTGGACATTAGACATTTAAATTGGAGTTGTTTAAGGAGGTGGAGGAATTGTGTTTACTTAAAGAAATTAGATATTAGACATTCAAATTGGAGTTGTTTAAGGAGGTGGAGGAATTGTGTTTATTTAGATAGAGGAATTGTTTTCATAGGTTTTTTTAGAAATGTTGTAGATACATGTTTTTGATGGTGAAAATAGATTTTTTTGATGGTGGAAATAGATTCAGCACCATCAAAAACATCTAAAACACCTAAAATTATAAATTTAGATTATTGTTACTTAAAATTACAAAAATTCTTATCAATTTTTTTAAAATATAACTAAAATTTCCATAACTTTCAAAATTAAAAAACATAATTGCTAAACTATAACATTCAAATCCCTTTAGCTCTCTTTAGCTGACTCAATCCATCCAAATCCCTTTAGCTCTCTTTAGCTGACTCAATCCATCCAATACAAGGACGGTGTCTGAGGTTTTATAAATATGCGCGTCAGACGTGTTTTTGCACATGGTAGGGTTTTTTTTCCTTATGCTGCCGGGGCATAAATGAAAATGTAGATTGCTAAGATGATTATAGTTTTCTTATGTCAGTGTTTGGATTTGCACATGGTAGGGTTTTATTCCCTTATGCTGCCGGGGCATAAATGAGAATGTAGATTGCAAAGATGATTATAGTTTTCTTATGTTAGTGTTTGGATGTTAAAGCACTTCGCCCAAACTTTCAACCTCCCAGGCCATTTGCTGCTTTGGCATTCAAGAGTAAAATCGTAGCATCAAGAGTAAGATAACCATTGCAAAGTGAACGGTTAGATGAAAAACGAGAAAGGGATTTATTTTCTAAATGTCGTTTAGCGATAAGTGAATATGTAAAATTCTCAATAAAATAATGAGATTTGTAAATTATATATTTTATTTTTTGGGAAATTTAATTATAATAATATTTTTGAATGATATGTTTTTGGGAAAATAAATTCCAATAATTCTTATAGAAAACTAGATCATATTTTTTTTATTAAATAAATGTAAATACAAATTCATGACCAAATTCAACTTCCTAACTATGAGATTTGTAAATTATATATTTTAATTTTTGGGAAATTTAATTATAATAATATTTTTGAATGATATGTTTTTGGGAAAATAAATTCCAATAATTCTTATAGAAAACTAGATCATATTTTTTTTATTAAATAAATGTAAATACAAATTCATGACCAAATTCAACTTCCTAACTAGCTGTATATGGAAAGGTTTAGGTTGCTAAGCAGTTGAATAACAAATTTTTAGATAGAGGAAGAATTGACTTGCCGAAGAATTGATGAGGTGAATCTTGCCTTGAAATGTAGAGGCTTGGCTACTAGGCTTATCAGTGTCCTTTGCGAGGATTGACTGGACATTTATTTGTGTGTTTTTATTAGTCTCCTTGTTTAAATGGTGAAAACTGAAACATCATAGTTAATTTTATTTCTTCGTTGAGTTTTTTTTTAACTTTGCTAAAGAATGGTCTCATAGGCAAATCTTATGAATGGAATAGACTCTTCAAAGTGGACATTCTGTGGACTCAGACTTTTAGCGGTTCCAGAACAATCTAGTTCACACCCTACAAGCTGAAGGTATGTTTTATTTTTCCTATGACACTACATTAATACCTGGGAATGTCAATTATTGACTCTATATAAGCCACTGTGACTCCTTCCCTGTCTCTTTAGGCTTGTTTCTAGTTTCAATATAACATGTTTTTACATTTCCTCTTTCACTCTTCTCTCTGTCACATTTTGCTTATATTTGCAATTGCACTATATATCCTTTTCTGCATCGTTATTACACATCTCCCCCACCAACGTAGGCCATATGCCAACTGATTCTGAATCCTCCTCAAACTCATGGTTGGATACCCTCGCTGTGGATAGACCGGGTCTGCTTATTAGTTATTTTGCATTCATCTGTGCACGCTGGCCTAGTTTTTGTTTTATCTCTAGACCTCGCAAACGTTTTGGTTTTAAAGTTTGCAACATCTGGGTTACTTTCTTGGGATGCTATTGTTGCTGCTGCAACTAGCTCTCGGCTACTGACCTCCCTCACATCGTTGCCTACAAATTGGCCTTTCGGCTCTGGTTCTTTGCTGGACTCTCCACCTTTCCAGTATCGGTCTAGCCACTTTCCTCAGGAGTTGTCTATAATGCGACTTTTTGGAGATTCTGGTGACGGAATCTCGCGGAAGAGATTGAGGATAAATCTTGATTTGTTGTAGTTAAAATGGTTTTTTAACTGCATATTTGGATTCAGCACCCTCGAAAACCCCTGGGACGCTTTCATTGTGCAGAAACTAGCTATGATTCCAATAAATTCCTGCCGGATTTCGACCGGAAAAACCCGCCGGAAAAGCTTTCAAAAAATCGCGTTATAGACAACTGCCTTTCCTCCGACGATCTGTTTCTCCGGCAAGCCGTTTCGGTCTGTGGGTGGTAGGTGGCACTTACTCCTTTGGGATCACGCCCATATCTTCACACATGTTGGCGGGACACATGGGCATGTGCCTCGGATGCCTCGTTAATCGGTATTGTACAACCTGTTAGCACTTTTGTGTCAGTCTCAGAATTTTTACCATATTTGGAGTTTGTTCTGACGACGATCTTTATCTTGGCTGTTTGTGGATTTATTCCCCACACGAAGTATCTCCCTCATAAAACTTTCCTCTCGCATCCTGAGCCTGTCGCATTTATTTTTGGACTTCCCTATATCATTTCTACCTTTCTGTCGGATCACCCACATTTATTCCTATCAGACGACCCTTTTAATTTATTCTATTGGGGTCATATCAAAGCCATGGGCTTATGGCGGGCCATCTTTCCGACTCATCTGCCAACGAGGCCCTCATTAGAGCCACGATGGACACTGAGTCACTTCTACACTCTGTTGACTCTGGAAAACGGGGTGGCCCGCATTATCTGGACACGTAGCACAATATCTTGGGCGAGCCTAATCTGGTTTCCATGGCGATCAAGTTGCATGGGGACGATGTTCCAAAAATAAGCATTGCTCTATAAAAACGACCTCCAAGCCAACTGCTCTATCTTTGGAGAATGTTGTGCTTATCAATAGGATTACCAGCTTACAGAAACGAGCCTTGGTTGGTAGATGGTATTTTGCTGATTTTGGTGACTCAGACATGAGAGATTGGGTGGGGAAAAAATGGAAAACCATGTTAGGATATATGTCGACTATCGTTCGGCTCTTGAAGGGGTGGTATAGCTTCCATTTCCTAAGTCATGAGGACTTAGAGAAAATCAAATCACTGCCATGGATTAACAAGAAAAGCTTCCTCGCACTGCACCACTGGTACATTGGATATAATTCACTCCATAACACACCTCAGAACAAGCTCATCTAGGTGAAGCTTCCCAGCTTGCCTATAGAACTTTGGACAAAACAAGTCCTTATGGATATAGGAAATGCGATTGGAAAATTTGTATACGTCGACCCACGCTGCTTAGGAGCACAGGATAAAAGGGTGGCTTGGATCCTAATTGAGAAAGAATATCGTGGGGGCTTCTCGGATCACATTGATTTATACTGGGGAGAGACTCAGTTATCACAAAGATTGGATTTCTGGGGAGTACCCTTTCGGTGCTCACTCTGTCACCATACTGGACATCTGTTGGCACAATGCCCACGTCGACCGGGCGGTTTACTACATGGAAAACCCCAATTTAATCATCCAAAGGGTCATGATGGTGGAAGACGACCTTCAACAACTTTTCAGAATGCAGTTTCTCCCTGATGACATCGAAATTCTTTTCCTCATCACTCTTATGCTCAGAATTCCTCCCTAAATGGATCATCGCCTATTCCAATTCCATCGTCCCCTCTATCTTCTCTGAAGTTGGACTCCCAAGCCCCTTCTAGTCCTGCCATACGGGGCCGTATTTCCCCCCTGGATGCCACCCATCCCAACCTGGACATCCTACCACCTTTACCGACTCCTTTCTCAACACATGAACTTCCTTCCACCTCCCATTTTTTGTACGTTCCATCCTCGTCACCATCTCTTTTTGCAAATCGAGGTAAAGAGCCTAGGACCAGTGTTACTCCACCTAACTCGCCTCTAAACTCTCCTACAAACTCTATTGGCAGTGACCTGGATTATCTGCTGAATAGGAAATCCCTGGATTTGCGCTCCCTTACCATCCACAAACTTGCTGGATCACCTACCCCCCACATCAGCCCTACATCGGCCAACAACATCACTGTCAGGCGGACTCAGAACCGTGGAAGCAGACATTTCAGGGGATGACCTAGAAAAATCCCCCTTTCCTCTCCCCTAGACAGATTCTTGGTTGATGTGCCAATTGCCGACATCCCTACCTCACGGGCCCTTAGAGCACGACAACCCAAGATGGTTTCTCCATGACATTCATCCTTTCTCTAAACATCCGGGGATTGGGGGCTGCCCCGAAATTTCGGGCCCTCAGGAGTCTTTTTGCTTCACTACGTCCTACTATCATTTTACTACAAGAATCTATGCACTCTGTACCTCAGGCAATACAATATTTCCGGAAAATGCTCCCGGAATGGCATATATCTGCTACAACGGTAGTGGGACTCTCTGGTGGTTTAGTGGCAATCTGGGACCCTAAATGGGTCAGCTTTAAAGCATACAGGTGTTTTGCAGGCATACTACTTGAGGGACATATTCGTGGCCTGGGTGGAAGAATTCAGATACTAAATACATATGCACCTTATAGGGACCGGGCCATCTTTTGGGATCATCTTTTCTCCTCTATTATAATGGAATTAGCCTCCCTTATCATTGCGGGAGATTTAAATTGTACTTTTTCTCTAAAAGAAATTTGGGGACGATCCAAGAGACTAGACCCTCTGGCTGGGATGTTTCGAGATGCCCTTCTTACATACAATTTTGTGGACATTTTCCCGAATGAAATGGCACCTACTTGGGATAATGGGCGAGAAGGGGAGGCGTATATTGCCAAGAGACTGGACCGCTTTCTAATACATGAGCAGTTGATTGACCATCTCGGAGAGGTGCAGACAAATATCATCAGTAACTTCTTATCTGACCACAGGCCTATTACTCTGGCTTGGAAGAGGCCGCGGGTGCGCCTTGGCATGCCTTTCAAATTCAACAGAACTTGGTTAGAAGACTCGGATTTCAACACACTTGTGCGAGAATCCTAGAACTGTGGGTGGGATACTGACTCATCCCCCATGGAACATATTCTTGGAAAACTGGAATCTCTCCGAGGCGTTGTAAAATCCTTGCAGAAAAATAAAAAACAATCTATGGAAAGAGAAATCAGGGACATTCAATGTGAACTGGACACCCTTCTCCCCCTGATGGCCATGGATAATTTTCCTGCTACCACCCAAACTCACATTCGGGAACTAGAGGTAAAAATAAATCATATTTTAGATATTGAAGAAGCAACTTGGCGTCTAAAGAGCCGAGCTATCTGGATAAAGGAGGGAGATAGAAATAAAAAAAAAAAAATTCACCGCTTTTGTGAACCATCGACGCTCTACAAACTCTATTTGGGAAATACAGGATGCTGAGGGATCCCATATTCAGTCACAAGAGAATATCTCCAAAGCCGTCATCTCACATTTCAAAACTGCTTATGAGCGAAAGGACAACATTGCTGCTGAAGACCTCATTTGGGGAATAGAACACTATCTGACTATGTTTGACTAGGACTCAAATGAAGCCCTCTATAGATGCATCATGGAAGATGAACTTCTCAGCATCCTCAAATCTTTCAAACCTGACAAAAGTCTAGGCCCGAATGGGTGGAGCGTGGAGCTATTTACACATTTCTTTGATCTCTTCAAAAAGGATTTACTTCAAATGGTGGAGGAGTCTAGACTATCTGGGCATATACACCATCGTATCAAATCCACCTACATTGCCCTCATCCTGAAGCATAATCCTCCTATCTCTTTTGATGATTACATGCCTATTTCACTATGCAACCTCATCTACAAGATTATATCCAAAACCATAGCAGGCTGACTGAGGGATACTCTCTCCTGCCATATATCCCCCCAACAACATGGTTTTCTAAAAGGCCATCAAATACATGATGTTGTTGCTAATACACAAGAATGCTTACATTCCATCCATACAAAAAACCTAAATGCTGCTATTCTACAAGTTGATCTAAAGAAAGCTTTTGACAGTCTAGATTGGGGCTATCTCAGGCTAGTCCTTTACAAAATTGGATTACAACCAAAATGCGTGGATTGGATTATGGCATGTGTCATTAATGTTGATTATTCTGTGATCATAAATGGGTATCCTTCAAAATTCTTCCGGGCTGGGCAGGGTCTGAGACAAGGCTGCTCACTATCGACCCTGTTATTCATTCTAGCAATGGATGACCTAAGCCTGCACATCTCTCATGCAGTGGAACGAGATCAATTTCAAGCTCTCAAGATTGGCTACAACATCAACATTTCACATGGATTTTTTGTCGACGATGTGCTGATTATGGGTATGTTGTATCGTCTTTCTTGGTTATGCCTTTTTCACATCTTCAGAAAATTTGCAAATGCTACTGGTCTTTATTTGAATGCACAAAAATCTATCTTATATCATGGAGATTGTGACTTGGATATCATTGTCTACATAAAGAACCTGTTCAGTATTGATGCCAAATTGATGGATCAGGGTATCAATTATTTGGGTTTCCATATAAAAACATGTAATTATAGAAACACTGATTGACTATGGCTAGTTGATAGATTTAAAAAAAAAAATCTGGATGGGAATATAGAAATCTTTCCCTGGGAGGGCGGGTTATCCTTTCCCAAGCTATTATAAACCAACTAGGAGTTTATTGGGGCCACCTTTACCATATTCTTGCTACTATCATCCTCTCTCTTAACCGGGTCATGGCCAATTTTATCTGGGGGGGAAGTCATATTCAAAAGAAATTTCACCTTGCTAAAATATCTAAAATCTCTCTGCCAAAAGTTATGGGGGGATGGGGAATTCTAGATCTCTGCCATTTTGGACAGGTTTACTTATCAAGTCCCTTTGGAGAGGTATTTTTGGTACTGGAACCTAGAGTCTGATCATCAGACAAAAATACCTCAAGAAACATGACTTCACCTTCTGGTTCCGTAAAGGAATCATTGGAGCCAAGAATGGATCTGCGATCTGGCTTAGTTTCTGAAAAGTCACCAAAATCTTCTTGCAACATCTGGTTTGGAACATTGGCACATGCCACAATATTCTCATTGGATCTGATCGTATCCTGGGTTATGGTGATGTTGACAATATCCCAGGTCTTCTTATTGCCTCCCTCAATAGAAGATGCATCTTTTTCTGGAGTCAAGCCATAGTTTCTTGGAGAGGCCCTCATCCCATCTAGAAATTTGGACAAGAACTGGGTTTATCTAGCAATTGGGACCTGGAATGGGAGTGCATTGTTGCTGGGATGAATCAACTGGGAATATGCCGCGCTGGAAATCAGGACAAGTTAATCTGGTTAGGGAAGATGCATAATGACAACATTAATGTGGCAGATACATACCTTACACTCTCTTCTGAGGTCTCAAACCTGACTGAGAAATGTCCCCTATTTGCATTTTGGAAATCCAACATCCCAAAAAAAATCATCTTCTTCACTTGGCTAGTTTTTCATAACAAAAATCTAACTTGGGAAAACTTGAAAAAGAGGCAATGGCATGGACCAGGCATATGTCCTATTTGCAAGAAGGAATATGAAAACAACAACCATATATTCCTCAATTTCCCTCTCACCTCACTAATCTGGAAAGGACTCTCTTCTCATTTAGGTTTTCCTTTTTTCCAACATGCTTGCATAAATGATTGTCTATTATAGTGGACAACTCAAAAGCCTGTTTGGAAAATCATACCTTCAATTTTTTTTCTGGGAAATATGGAAGTGGAGGAACAACTACATCTTTCAAAATGGCACTGGGAGTTTCCTCAATGTTATGGTAAATATCATCATCTGTTACACTCTATATTCCACTAAGGACATAAGCAAAAAAGACTCCTTCCAAAAGAAGACTGAGTTCCTACCAATATACCCAATGGGATTTTTTGATGGGGTTGTACAACAACAAGTGTGTGGATGCAGTTTCTGGCTTGCCATCTCTAAGGAAAAAATTTTCAGAGTTTACTGGCATGTTGGTTGGGGCACAAACACTAAAGCTAAGGTATTGGCATTATGGAGCCTCAGATGGTTCTCAATCTCGCTGGATATTCCTCTCATCCACATCCATGGATATTTTAAAGTAATTATAGAACACATTAAGGCAACATCTAAAATCACAAATCCTTTAGTTCTTGGCTGGCTGACGAGAATTGAACTGCTATGGATGCATCACAACAATTTCTCTATCAAACATGTTGACAGGGAACATAACATGGATGTTGATGAATTATTGAAGAAGGGCTTAACTGGCTCCATTGGGAAAATGCACTTAACAGTTACTATGGACCAGGAGAACATTAATATTGAAGATTTCCCCTTTCCTGGATAGGATTTCTCCCACCATTATATTTTTTGAATTTTTGATGATGTGCAAAGTTTTTTTTTTTTTTTTTGTTCTTATGTTTTTACAAACTCTATCACATAATACTATAATTTCTAACATACATATGTGGATACAACAAAGTATATTTTTGATTTGGATTGTTGGGATGGTGATAGGTTGCACTTCATCTCAGTGGAAGGAACAGGGAAACTGGAAGTTGGATGCCTAACCTCTGGGCTTAACAGTGTCCTCTACAAGGATTGACTTGTCAACTCATAATTCTACTTGTTATATATGTTTTTTGTCTCCTCGTATATGGTGAATTACCTGAACAATATTTTGTTCTTTTTTTCGCTGGGGTAATAAACTATTCCAAAGAATTGCCCTATAGAAGAAGCTGCTGATCGACACGAGTTACTCACATGGGGTTTTGCTGTTTCTATCTTGATGCGGTACTGGCATTGCCTAGACAACAAAATCTTCAAAATATTGTTACTTATCTGCAATGCATGACTGTTTTGGTTGTAGTGATAATGTATTTTTGACATCTTTTGTTATGTTGTTTCAGGATTGCAACTTGCACATACTTGTATTTCAATCTGTAATCTTATTGTATATGGACTTTGGATAGTTACATCCCTAGAACATAAGGCATTATTATCTAATGTCATATTTGTATTTTCTGGACATTGCCGATGGGACATATGTTTGGTATATTTGATGAACAATATGTATATTTCCACATCTGATATTAATATAATATTATGCTTTTTTCGTTAAAAAAATAAATAAATAAATTCCACTATAAACATGTTTTTTTTTTAATCAAAAATATATTTTAATTTAATAATCTTATTTTATAGTTTTTTTCATACAAAATATACATTAATTTAATAACTTTATTTTATAGTTTTTTGTTTTTTTGTTTTAGTTGTATATGCTTGTTATATATATATATATATATATATATATATTATTATATAGTTGTTTATTTAAAGTTTTTTTTTTTTTTAATTTTTTTTAGTTTCACTATCTACAACATGGCATAAATATCCCAATACTTTCATACTCTTACATAATATTTTTTTTCCTTCTCAATTTTTTTTCACTTTATAAATGTTATGGTTAAATCTTCAACTTTATAAATAAATATTTGATTTCTAATAAATGAAAATCAAATATTCATAAACTTGAACTATTCAAAACACTTTATACCATCTTAGATCAAAACCACTGAAACTCCTAATATACATCAGTGTTTCAATTTATAATTATATTGGAATCCAAGAATCATACCAATAACACATTTTGATGGAAGAAGTCATTAGAAAATATCATGTGGCTCGACCTCTCACTATACATAAATAAGAGAGTTTGATGTTTAAAATAAAAATAAAAATTAATATTAATAATATAAAGAGAGTAAAACTAACTTTTATCACAATATTATGAATTAAATTAATTTACAAATATCATTACCATTTCCATTAAAATGATATGAAAATATGAGTTATAATACATATATTGGAATTCAGAAGAATGAAAAACATTGATTACAATCTATCTCATTATAATAATTAACTATATATAGGGTCACTTCAATATAATGTGAGCAATAGTTATGTATTACAATATGGAAATGGTTGAATAATTTAACCGATTGTTGTAATTGTTGAATAACTCAGTGATGATGTCGCTAATATCCATGAACTTTGTATATGTGAAGATATGAATGTGCATTGAGATATTTAGTTCCGATTTAATTTAGTGAGGGTTGATGTGATGGGTACCTTGTATTGGTAGATTAGACTATTTTGAGACAATTTATAGCTTTATTTGTTTTGTAGTTGGGAAAAGATGTTTTGTACTCTTAATATTAAAAATATTAGTTATGAACAATTGTAAATTCACTCTACATATAGGAAAAAATTGGACATAATTTAAAATATATTTATACTTAACTTTATTTATTTTTGTTTAAATATTGGTTGCACATATGTCAAGTTTTGGTAACTTGTTGAGACCAGTTCTATGACAATTGATAATAGACATCTCTCTCCTAAAATTAGTCTTATGAAATTTATGACAATGGTATCCAACTAGAGAATGTCACTACAATTTTTCTGAATGCTCTTTTTTGTGCCTGTAAAAATTTTATTCCCAACCAATCCACCAATCCACCCGGGAATGATTACAAGAAATAAGGGTTGCAATTCAACAGATTATCTAACTTGACCTCTATCTAAATTACTCATTAAAATTAAACAAATTAAAATTTATGATGATCCATTCAAATAAATAAAAGTCAAATTTATTTAAATTATTTATTTTCACGAGAAACTTAAGTACAAAAATACATAAAAGTCAAATTTACAGCTTATGACCAGCAACTTAAATACATAAAACTCAAATTTAAATTTACATTGCCAATTTTTTTTACTAGTCACTTTTAACCTCTAAAAAAAATTTCCTTCATCATCGTATTCGATACCTTAAGAACGAGAAAAAAATAAATTGTAAATCGTCGAATTCCAGATCTGCTATGCGGGGAAGGAACTCAAATTTTCCAATCCCATAATGATTATATTCTAAACACCTGGCGAAGAGAAGGGTTTTGATTCCATAAAAAACATGTTTTTTTTGGCTTGAAGAGAGCTAACGAAATCTACATCAAAGGGGAAGATTTTCTTTGCAGAGATTACATCCTCCTCATAATGAACTTGGTCTAGATCCATAAATGGAAAGAACACATACCTTAACTCCATCGAAAAATGCACTTGCGGTAGAATTCAGATTCCATGTGGCACCAACAAAGACTAGTTGCAACTGAAAGCCTATGACGTATCCAAGATGAAACTTGATTTTTTCAGGGAGATTCCATTTCCATGCGCCCTCCAGTACATGAAATAATTTTGATGTAGAGCAACCTACAAAAACCTGGGTTTCTTGGACCTAGCATATCTCCTCTCTGTATGAGGGGCCTAGAAAACATAGATTATCTACGCCTGATCTGCTCCTCCGCTAGGGCGTTATGGGAAGGTACACTGGATATTTTGAAACTCAAATCAATGGGTAATTTTTAATCTCTGATTACTTGTCTTCAAGCTTGGTTCAGAACTCACAAAAGATTCAGAAAGCTTGCTTTTTATATCAGGTGGACTATATGGCGAAGCAGAAACACCCTTATTTTTTAACATAAAGGAGTGAAGATTCTAGAATACATTGTTAAGACAATTAGTTTCTTCAATGAAACAGGTCCATTAATGAAGAAACACAGTTACAACACATGCAAATTTAAAGACCTGTGGAAAGAATTCCAGTTGGTTTCTTTGATGGAGCAAGTAATAGGAGGAATTGTGGATGTAGAGCAGTAATTGCTATGGATCCAGGAAGATTCTACCATTTCTGGTGGGAGGGAGGAAAGGGAACTAATAATAAGGCAGAGATCATAGCATTATGGGGAGTTCTTATTGCAGCAAAGTGGTTAAGACTAGAGAGGATACAGGTATACGGAGATGCAAAAGGCATCATTGACTGGGTAATAGATTATACAATTTTTTGTCCCCCTATATTAACCAATTGGATGAAGAGAATCATAAATCTGGTAAGTACCTTTTAGCACATTCAATTTCATCATATCTATATCATCATATTTATAGGGAACAAAATTGCACTGTTAACCTATTATCCAAAAGGCATCTCAAAAGAACCTGGTAAGTTCGTTTTCACAGCTTTTGAAAAAGGGAGTTATGGTCAATTCCAACAACATTAACTATTCCTAGGAGACAATCTATGCATTATGCTAGAAGATTTTGATTTTGTATGTAGAAACAAAATGTAAGGATTTTGTTGTTAGGTGAACTAAAAAGCAATCTACAAGTGGAGACAATTTTTGTAAAGTGAATAGTAATGTGACAAGAAGTATCAAAGGTAGACAAGACCTCGGATAATATAGGTAGAATTGACATACATAGGTAGAATCAGACTCCAAGAATATGTACTATCTTTTTTTATTAATATAAAGAAGAAGCTTTTTTTTTTTTTTTTTTTTCTAATAAAAAATCCAAGATGAAAAATTGGAGGTCTTCAAATAAACAAAATCTTCCAAATATATGGATCATGTTACAAGTTATCACCATATTATTCTTACGAAAGTTAAAATGTTACTTATTTGAAAGTGAAATCTTTTGCAATTTAGTGTTTCACATTCTTGCAAATGATTTTTATTAATAAGAAAAAGTATTACAATGAGTACAAAAAGTTTTCCAAAATTCAAAAAGACAATTGTGGGAGACCATTGTTTGAACTAGGTAGGCCCAAAGAAAAAGCATTACTATTAGTTCAAAACTTTGAAACAAAACCTTACTAAGGTAGAGGAAAAAAGAAGACCGAACTATATCAACCATATTTAGCCATAATCACCGCCAGTGAGTTAAAAAAAAAACAAATGAGGTTGGCGAGAGTAGGAACATGCACTACTGAACCAGGATTATGTAAACAAAACATGTTTCATACTATATAAAAAACATTAAAGTGTTGACCACTGAGATTCCTGAGAGAATAACGACTCCCTCGAAGAGTTCCATGTCAACTATCACCTTAAATGGAGAGTACTAAAGTAGTCGATCCCACATTACTCTAAGATGATGACTTGAGAGATAGAAGAGGAAGTTCCCTGTGGATAAAGAATGGTAGGAGGAGATACAATAGTTGGTGGAGCATTTATGACTATAGGAGAGTCATTTAGCTCCACTAGCTCAGAGTCCAAGTCAGAAACTACATATTTCTCCACCCTTGTTAATCTACACACTATGTCATCCAAGCAAAAGTGGATGTTCCAGAGAATCCACTTGATATCTTCTTGTCCACCAAATAGTTTATAATTATCTACTTGCTCATTGTCAAGGACCATGTGAAGGAGGGTTTCCTTTTGTTTGTGCACTGTAAGTGAGTGAATAAAATGGATTCTGCACTTTCTGAATCTCCCTAGGTCAGGTATCCATTTGAGGCACATGTTTCCTACCTCTAAATAATAGAAATGTGAATGCTCACCAAACTCCTTTGACTTGAGGAGGAGAATTTCATTCCTAACTTTAGGAGGAACATAGTCAAAGTAGTTCACCACAAACTCCCACCCAAACAACCAACGACATTGAGAAGATGAACCACTCACGCCTCCTCTATGATTTGGCATTATGTACTGAGGAGCCATAATAACAGAGGGAAAAAAGTAAAACTCATAGAGTAGATAAACACAAAACCTGGGTGGAAAAAAAATAAGGTGGACGGTTAAGTCAAGGGTACTTGTCCCAACCAAGAGAGCATCATCACCAAAGTTATACACTATGGAAACTTTCATAGAATATTTGAGACTGGCTCAACTACCTATGACTGAGCACCCACTAGTGTAGACTGATACTTCTGGCGTTAAAATATAGAACCCCCACCAAAAGGCTAAGTAGACTACAAACTCGAATTGTGGAGCTTCCGAGGAATGCAAAATAAGAGATGTCCCCAAAACTTCAACACACCCCTAAACCTAAACATTGAGTAAACCCCAACTTGAATGATGCAAATGAAAAGAAAGACCCAAGAACTATATCGTCATATGAGTCTGGAATGAAAATTTTCAACTTTAAAACCAAATGGAGAAAGTACCTGGATACCATATCCCACAAATGAGAACTGGACAATTGAAGAAAATGCCTACGAAATTAGAACCTTGATGCAACGAGGTGGGGAGAACTGCCACCAGTTCAAAGGATTGACACATCCTTGTGTTATGAAGAAAAAATACGAAAAATATTGACCCTCGCCTATACCCCAAAAGTTGTGATGTCTTGACAATGAAACAAGAGCTAATAATAAATTGACCAAGGTAAGGAACAACCTCTCCCACATCTAGAGAATACCTGAGATGGAAACTAGGAGCATCACCACAAGAAAAGACCCTCTTCGCCACCCCACTTAATGTTGCAACTATATGTTTCTTTTCACAAATTCTAATCTCTATCATTTTTTTCCATTATTTAACAGAGGTGTATGATAAGCTTCTCCATTTTCATGTAAGTATTTATTGATTTTTTTTATTTTTTTTTGCTTTAAAAGTGGTATTCATAACACTTATTATTATAACTTTTGATAAAAAGAATCACTTTCAAAGTTTTATTTTAATGTGATCTTTATCATCAAAAAATTACTTGTTCATGATTTTCAATTTATATAATTCCTATTATTTCTCCTTATTAAAAATATACTTCAATTTATCACACTTGAATTTTCATTAAATCTTTATAAAAATTTGCATCATTTTCTATTTTATCTTAATAATTTTTAGAAATATTTTCATAATTTATATAACATAAATAATTTTTAAATTTTAATATTAATATTTATATAATATTTTTTATTATTATCAATATTTATAGAATATTTTTAAATTAAAATCTCTCTATATTTTTTTATCATTTCCTCATTTCTTTTTTTATCAAATTAATTATCATTTAAATAAATGAAATGATTTTATTAATATGATAATCATATCTTCAATTCTATGATTTACATCTCCCTTAAATGCATAATAATATTTCTCCAAATCAACATCATATGCAATTAAAAAAAACCAAAAATACAAGATCATATACATTTGTAAATGAAAAACTAAAAATCAACATCATATTCGATGAAAAACTAAAAATACACGAACATATGCACTTGTAAATGAAAAACTAAAAATACGCTCGAACACTTTGTTATCTAATGATTTCTTCCCATTTCACCGCAACTATAACATATAAACAACATAAGATTTTATTCTTCTATAAAAAAAAATCAGAATAACATTATACAATACTGTTATTTTATTTTGTAAATTAAAAATCTAATCCAAATAACAACTTATTTTATAAATTAAAAATCCAGTCAAAATAACAACTTATTAGGAAGTGTTCGTTTAATAATAATAATGGTCTAATATTTTTTAAATTAAAAATCCAATCAAAATAATAACTTATTACAAAGTGTTCGTTTAATGATAATGGCATAATACTATAATATATAAAAACATATATTAAAAAGGGTGAAATTTTCAAATTTTATTTTTTGAATTCAATAAACTAACTTCACTTCCAAATAAATATGTTTTTTTCATTTTACAAGAATAATTGATAAATATATATAAAATTTTGATGATGATGTCGTTAATGTTTACTAAATTGACCAAAGTGGTGTATCAGATTTTAAGAAAAAAAAGTTTAATTTTTATTTTTCAAAATTTTATTTCCGTGATCCAAAATTTTATTTCCGTGATCAAAGAGCATAGAAAAAAAATTCCAAAATCGTTGTAATCGGGCTAGTTTAATAAATAAAAAAAAATAAAAATATAACTGATAATAAAAAATTAAGAGCAAATCTGAGAACCAGAAAATCTAAAATAAAATAATTTTCATTTTGGACTTTCTTAATATCATAAATCTGACCAATCAAATTACAGAGATATCCCATAATGTGTATTTGACTAGATATCACTGATCCGAGGATCAAACGCGCTTAATGGAAAGAACAGCTCAGCATTTTGATCGTGTGTTGGGTTTTCTTACCCGCCCAGCGTGACGATGACTGCGGGTTATTTTCCTTTGATGCCTCTGCCTTTAATTGACACTGAGTAGCTTTGTGGTTCTCCTCAATGAAAATTTCAAATTAAACTAGCAACTTTCACTCCACTGTTGAAATCTAATTTCAACGCAGCTGTACGTTCCCCAAAACCGCCAGCAAAAACCACAAACCGGTTTAAAGATTTCTCGGACCGCCTACCTGCAGAGAATGGTTTTCGTACACAAGGGCCCGAGAAAATGTGGAGCTGACACGTGGTTCAGCCCTGACGTAACGCAACGTCATTTTCTCGGAGGTTAATGTTCAGTACTTGTTGCGTTTCCGATATTGTTGTCCACCGTTGGATGTGCTCTCGTGTTTTCCGCCGTTGATCACCTGGAGCTGCATACGAACTTGCATTAAATTAAAACCATTGCGTGGAGTGTTTGATTTTTGAGTTTGACCGCTGTGGAAGAAATGTCTTGGAATTTAATGGTGGTACGAAGTTTTAGGTGGCCCTCTTAATATGAGTATGGGCACGTTTTAATACATATTTTTATATATGTTTCTTATATACGGCATGTATTAATGTTCGTAAAAATATGTTGTATTTTGTTTTAATTACGTTGACCATTTTGTAATGAAACATATAACATATGCTTGTGGTTTTTTTTTGATATACGGGAGATATGTAAGTGTTGCACACGGAAAGAAAAAAATCATTCTTCACAGCAGTGAAAAAGAATGATGGAGCAGTAAAAGGAAAAACACACAACAGTGTGTAAAAAAGACAAGAACGTGGTGATGTAATTTTTGGAGTTGTAAGAAAACCATGTGTGGTTTTTGCACAAGCAGTGCGTAAAGAAAATGGTGAAGCGATTTTTGTAAGCCTGTGTAATCTTTATTTATAGCAGTAAACTTATGTAAATTTTTAAATTACAGCAGTAAAGTTTTTGTTACAGCAGTGAATGGAAAAAGGGATTTACAGCAGTAAACCCAGTTCAGTAAATTCTTAGAAATGTTTTTTTTATGGTGGTGAATTACTCTGTCTCTCAGTGAATTTTTTTTGAGTCTCTCTGTGCATAAAAGATCCTGGAGTCAAAGAACAGAGCATTGTCTCTGTGTTTGATTTGAATGTTTGGTTTTTGGTATTTTCCCCATCAAAAATACCCAACAGTGGTATCAGAGCAGGCTTAGGCTCTTGAAGGTGTTCAAGAAGCTGAAGGGAGAAGGTTGTTGCTGCAGCAAAACCTCTCAGGCAGACAGAAGACTCAGACATCAAAGGATTCAGGTATTTCAAAGTTTTTTTTGTGTTGCTGAAGAAGCAGTGATTTGTTTTAAATACACAGTCAAGGAATGGCCAGCACAAGCACTGGTATGGGTTTGTTTAACACCCAGCTCCCACAGTTTAATGGGAAGAACTATGACTACTGGTCAATAACTATGAGAGCCCTGTTTGCCTCTCAAGATTTATGGGAAATAGTTGAAGATGGTTTTGAAGAAGTAGCAGATGAAAATGAGTTCAATGCACTAACTCAGGGAGAGAAGGATCAGCTGAAGAGCAATAGGAGGAAGGATGCAAAGGCCATTTTATTGTTGCATCTAGCAGTAGACCAGAGTATATTTCCAAGGATAGCAGCAGCTAAAACATCAAATGAAGCATGGCAAACCCTTAAGACAGCCTATCAAGGCATGGAGAGAGTGAAGACAGCAAAACTACAATTGCTGAGAAAGGATTTTGAGAACTTGAACATGAAGGAGTCAGATAACATTGACTCATTCTTCACTCATGTGATTGGTGTAATCACACAAATGAGAACTCATGGAGAAACCATTGAAGACAGAAGGATTGTGGAGAAGATATTGAGGGTCTTACCCTCAAGGTTTGATGCCATAGTCACCACCATTGAAGAGACAAAGGATCTCTCAAACTATTCAGTTGATGAGCTACATGCATCACTGATAACACATGAGCAGAGGTTGAGTAGGAATGAAAACTCATCTCTTGAGCAAGCCTTCAAGACCCAGATGTCCTTTGGGAGAGGAAGAGGTCAAGGAAGAGGAAACCGAAGAGGAAGAGGCAGAAGCCAGAACAGAGGAGGAAGGAACAGCTCATCAAATGCACAAGGAAGAGGCAACAATCCAAATCAGAACCAAGGTCAAGGCAACAGCCAACAAGGAGGACAACATCATACTCAAGGACAAAGGTATGATAAATCTAATGTTCAATGCTATTATTGCAAAAAGTATGGACATTATGCTAGTGATTGTAGAAAGAAACAGCATGATATGAACAGCAGACAAAATGCAAATGTTACAAGAGAAAACAGCAGTCAAGAAAATGTATTGTTAGTTTGTAACATGGCTGAAACACATAGTGAGGACATATGGTTTTTAGACTCAGGTTGCAGCAACCATATGACTGGAAACATAGCCTTCTTTTCTGCCCTAGATAAAAATGTGAAATCAGAAGTCACACTAGGAACTGATAGTAAAGTGTCTGTTATGGGAAAATGAGAAATAAAAATACTTTCAAAGCAAGGAGAAAGGAAAACCATAGCAGATGTCTACTATGTCCCCGGAATGAGATGTAATCTCTTGAGTATTGGACAGCTTGTCCATAAGGGGTACAATGTTTTCTTTAAAAATGATGTGTGCACCATCATGGATATACCACCCAGCAAAAGATGCATAGCTGAAGTGAAGATGACAAGGAACAGGATGTTCCCTCTCCGGATCCGGGCAGACATGAAGAACAAAAGGGAAATGGCAGCAGTCACCCAAGAGGCCTTCCAAAGCGTGCCAAAGGATGAGAACTGGTTATGGCACTTGAGATTCGGGCATTTAAATTTTGGAGGTCTAAACTTATTGAGCAGAAAAGGAATGGTAAGAGGATTACCATTGATAGAGAAGCCGGACAGCCTATGTGAAGGCTGCATATTGGGAAAACAACATAGAGAAAGTTTTCCATCAGGGAAAAGCATAAGGGCAAAGGCACCCTTAGAGATTATCCATTCAGATTTGTGTGGACCAATGCAAGCTCCATCATTAGCAGGCAGCCTATATTTCTTGACATTCATTGATGATTTTACAAGAAAGACTTGGATATATTTCCTCAAGAACAAAAGTGAAGTGTTTGAGAAATTCCAAAACTTTAAGGCATTTGTGGAGAACCAAAGTGGGCTGCACATAAAAGTATTGAGAACTGATAGAGGAGGTGAGTATATCTCCAAGGAATTCCTAAGATTTTGTAGAGAAAATGGAATTCATAAACAGTTTACAGCAAGGTACACTCCGCAGCAAAATGGAGTTGTTGAAAGGAAGAACAGGACCATCATGGATATGGCAAGGAGCATGTTGAAGGCAAAGCATTTTCCAAATGAGTATTGGGCTGAAGCTGTACATTGTGCAGTTTATATTTTGAACAGGTGTCCTACAAAAGCAGTGATGAACAAGGTGCCAGAAGAGGCATGGAGTGGGAGAAAGCAAGGAGTCACCCACATGAGAGTTTTTGGGTGTGTGGCCTATGCACACATTCCGGATCAGCTAAGGAGGAAGTTGGACAGCAAAGGGGAGAAATGCATCTTCATTGGATACAGTGATGAATCCAAAGCCTACAGGCTGTACATCCCATCTACCAAGAAGTTCTTTGTAAGCAGGGATGTTCAATTCATTGAGGAAGAAGCTTGGGATGGAAGCATAGAGAAAACAGTGAATGTCAAGAACTGTTTGTCTCATGATGAAGATGAAGAGGAGGTGTCTGAAATGAATCCCCAAACAACAACGCCAACACAAGGACAGCAAGGTACACCATTGAGGATCAATGAGAGTGCTTCTCCAAGCACACCACAAGGAGGAAATTCAAGTGCATCTTCAAGCACTTGCACACCAAGTGAACGAGGTAAGAAGTTTAGAAATCTAAGTGAAATTTATGAAGAAGGAATGAATTCCTTATTTGCCTTGTATTGTCATGTTGATGATCCTATTCATTTTGAAGAAGCTATTAAAGATAAGAAATGGATAGAAGCTATGGATGAGGAGATAAATGCCATAGAGAGAAACAAAACATGGGATTTGGTTGAATTACCAAAAGGCAAAGAAGTCATTGGTGTGAAATGGGTCTATAAGACCAAGAGCAATGCTGAAGGCAAGATAGAAAGGCACAAGGCAAGGCTGGTTGTCAAAGGCTACAAGCAGCAGTATGGGAGAGATTATGAGGAGACTTTCGCACCGGTTGCAAGAATGGAAACCGTGAGAGCAGTGCTATCCATAGCAGCTCAAAACAAATGGAAAGTCTACCAAATGGATGTGAAATCAGCATTCCTAAATGGAGTGTTAATGGAAGAGGTTTATGTGGAACAGCCTCTCGGATATGAGAAGAAAGGTAAAGAGCACAAAGTGTGCAAATTGAAGAAAGCTCTTTATGGGCTGAAGCAAGCGCCAAGAGCATGGTACAACAGGATAGATTCATATCTATTGGATAATGAATTTGACAAATGTGAAGGAGAACCCACAGTCTACATCAAAGAAAAGGATGGTAAGATTTTGATTGTGGTCTTATATGTTGATGATGTTATTTTCACAGGTAATGATGATCAGCTCATTAAGAATTTTAAATCAGTCATGAAGGATGAATTTGAAATGACTGACATGGGTTTCTTGAGATACTTCTTAGGCATAGAAGTAGATCAAAATGAAAAATGAATTTTCATATCTCAAGCAAGATATGTAAATCAAATTTTGAGCAGATTTAAGATGGAAGAATGCAAGGCAGCAATCACTCCCACAGTGATGGGATTAAAGCTCAGCAGAGAGGACAGCAGCAAGGATTTTGATCCTAGCTTGTATAAAAGTATTGTGGGCAGCCTTATGTATTTAACAGCAACTAGGCCTGATTTAATGTATGCTGTTAGCTTAATTTCCAGGTTCATGGAGAGGCCAAAGGAGGCACATTGGCAGGCAGCAAAGAGAATTTTGAGGTATGTCAAAGGTACCAAAATGTTTGGAATTTTATATCATGCCTCAGAACATTCAGATTTGGTTGGATACACAGACAGCGATTGGGCTGGAAGTGTAGATGATCGGAAGAGCACTTCCGGTTATGTATTTCATATGGGTTCAGGAGCCATTTCATGGGCTTCTAAGAAGCAGTCCATTGTAGCATTGTCTACAGCAGAGGCTGAATATGTGGCAGCTACAGCAGTAGCTTGTCAAGCAGTGTGGATGAGAAGAATGTTGAGAAGCTTAGGCCAAGAGCAGGCAAAAGCGACAGTGATCTTTTGTGACAATAGCTCAGCTATTGCATTGTCAAAGAATTCAGTGTTTCATAAGAGAACGAAACACATTGATACAAGGTTTCACTACATCAGAGAATTAGTGAACAATGGAGAAATTGTCCTAGAACATTGCAGGACTCAAGAACAGGTTGCGGACATCTTGACAAAGCCACTTGATCAGAAGAGCTTTGAATTTTTGAGAAAGTGTCTGGGTATGACTGAATGCCCAGCTGTTGAAATTAAAGGGGAGTGTTGAAATCTAATTTCAACGCAGCCGTACGCTCCCCAAAACCGCCAGCAAAAACCACAAACCGGTTTAAAGATTTCTCGGACCGCCTACCTGCAGAGAATGGTTTTCGTACACAAAGGCCCGAGAAAATGTGGAGCTGACACGTGGTTCAGCCCTGACGTAACGCAACGTCATTTTCTCGGAGGTTAATGTTCAGTACTTGTTGCGTTTCCGATATTGTTGTCCACCGTTGGATGTGCTCTCGTGTTTTCCGCCGTTGATCACCTGGAGCTGCATACGAACTTGCATTAAATTAAAACCATTGCGTGGAGTGTTTGATTTTTGAGTTTGACCGCTGTGGAAGAAATGTCTTGGAATTTAATGGTGGTACGAAGTTTTAGGTGGCCCTCTTAATATGAGTATGGGCACGTTTTAATACATATTTTTATATATGTTTCTTATATACGGCATGTATTAATGTTCGTAAAAATATGTTGTATTTTGTTTTAATTACGTTGACCATTTTGTAATGAAACATATAACATATGCTTGTGGTTTTTTTTTGATATACGGGAGATATGTGAGTGTTGCACACGGAAAGAAAAAAATCATTCTTCACAGCACTGAAAAAGAATGATGGAGCAGTAAAAGGAAAAACACACAGCAGTGTGTAAAAAAGACAAGAACCTGGTGATGTAATTTTTGGAGTTGTAAGAAAACCATGTGTGGTTTTTGCACAAGCAGTGCGTAAAGAAAATGGTGAAGCGATTTTTGTAAGCCTGTGTAATCTTTATTTACAGCAGTAAACTTATGTAAATTTTTAAATTACAGCAGTAAAGTTTTTGTTACAGCAAGGGATTTACAGCAGTAAACCCAGTTCAGTAAATTCTTAGAAATGTTTTTTTATGGTGGTGAATTACTCTATCTCTCAGTGAATTTTTTTTGAGTCTCTCTGTGCATAAAAGATCCTGGAGTCAAAGAACAGAGCATTGTCTCTGTGTTTGATTTGAATGTTTGGTTTTTGGTCTTTTCCCCATCAAAAATACCCAACATCCACTTTATATTATATGTTATATTCCAATTTCTTTCGATTAAACAGCGACAAACACAGAGAGTTTCCCGCACTGTAAAGATGTTAGATTCCAAATTAATTGAAGTTTGCGCAATCATATGATACATTCACATTCCGAATCATTTGATGCCATGACTACTTGAGCTTTTATTGTACACGAGTAAATGCTGTTACTGTAAGGTCTAAAAACTTAAATTGGGTTATAATCCTATTTACACAGCACATAATAGAATACAAATGTGTATGCCCACTGATTTTTCCTAAGATGAACCGTTCTCATACTCAAAATCTCCACGTGTCTCAACGCCTCCAACCCCATGTATGGCCAATTTGGAGTAAGTGACCAAGTATCTATATACACATATAGATTGATTGATTACATACCAGGTATGTACTTATCTTCTGTCATTGTGTCAATCACAGTTTTCCTTGATGCCCATGTCCTCCTCTCAATAATTAAATACACAATGGAATTCCTTTACAGTCAGTCCACAGAAATCAGGCTTCAATACCTTTCTGTCGAATTGTGAGACCTGCGATACCAAAGCGCAAGTCTCTGATTTTTGGAATCATCATGTCGCGTGGAAGTGGAGGTTTTGTCTATTCCACAGAAGACGATTGGAAGAAGAGTTCTTTCAATTTGGAATCCTCCTCCCAACGCCACCTCTCTCTCCAGATGCCTGCAGTAACTTTCGAAAATATTCACACTCACCTGCAACCTGAAGCCCATCAGAAAAAGAAACTCCGTCTCCAATCTATTCATTTCGTCTTTGCTCACCCCTCCCACTCTCGCGTAATGCGAATTCCTGTAATTCCTGCTCACAAAACCATAGTTGATATTACAATCTTGAGACTAATAATGGGATATATATAAACGTGAATTAGAGTGTCGTAGATTGCAATTAGCGTAAAGTGAATTATCTTACAGGTCTTCGAGGAATTTGGAGGCGACCATGACGGCGGTAATGAGCAGCCGGTGAACGTTGACAGAAGTAATCCGGAATTGAGGATGAAATTGAATGAGGCGGTCGATGTAAGCATAGGCTACTACCAACACAGAAGAGCTGCAGTTAACATACTTCAAAATCCTCTCCAGATACCGCTCTATTGACATGTCTGGCACCTGCACACTGTCGAACACGCGGTATTTGGGAGGCAAATAGGTGGGGCTGTAAGAGGCTGCAAGCCTTTCGTTTCTGGCGAGAGTCCGCTCCACCAGAGATGACAACACCGATATGACCGTGGGGATTGGGGAGAGTGATCGGTCTGCATCTTCACATTTACATGGGAAGAAAAAGAGATCTGACCTCATTCTTCCTCCAGAAGAAACGCTCTCTGTCATTGCGCTTCACCCCTGCTGATTTTTTTTTTTGAAAAAAAACTTTGTGTCGTGATTACAATAGAGGTGATAGGATCATTTCGCAGATTGCAGCGAGAAATTCTCAAGTGGGAATCATTTCATAGGGGAAAAGAAAAATGAGCGAAGGAAAATGCAGAAAAGGAGGAGAGGAAGTCGGGTGTCTCGCTTCTCTTTATTTCTTTCGTAGCCAGCAGCCATACAGCGTGGCTGCCAGTGGAAATCGTACCATGCGTGCACACTGAGTAATCCTTAAGATTCGTAATTCCGAAATAAAATATCTTTCGGGTGGCCACCGAAATAAATTATTAGAGAGGAATGCAGCGAAGACGGCCAACTATGGAAAATGAAATATAATAATGTAAATGATTGGGATTGCCAAGCTGGAAACTTTAACCCGCAAACTTTACACAACTAAATTTGCTCCGAAACTGCCGCCTCAAGCGTCACACCGAGGAGCCCAACAGAGTACCTGGCACTGGCAGTGGCAAGATTCGCTTCTTATGTTAGGAACGAAACCTCACGAGGTTGGCTGAAAGCATTGGATTGACAGTTGAGCTAGCTTGCACACATGTGCAAACAGGCCAATATCTATTACAGTTGACTAATGCCAACATTGTCGTTAATCTAAAGAAAGTAGCCATTCAAATCCCTCAAGCTGACTTCGCCCACAGAAATCAGATAGTGCCACATCACCTAACCTGCCATGTGACACTTATGTGGTTATCTCATCATGTGCCATGTCATACTACGTGTAGTTGTCGCCCATGTAGTTATCTCATCATATGCCATGTCATACTACAGGCAGTTGTCGACCCACTCATACTAGGTCATGAATTAATCCCTCTCTATTACTCACATGACCCAAACTATAACATTATATATGTATTAATTGAATCCTCGTCGTTAAAACATCTTTACTATTAAAAAGTCACATGTTACCTTACTATACCTAACTCTATCAACCGAAACTAATAAATAACAATAAATACTATCAAAAACCTCTTTAAATGATGTCACGAACTCTACTTAAACCTTCCAAAAATTCAAGTGAAATTTGTGTACGTATGAAACTTATCACCAAAAGAGATTTATTTCACTACATAAATCCAATTGTCTTCCCATTATTTTTATGTTTGAAGAAAAATACGATGATCACGTCTCTACTTGCGATTGGTAGACAATCCTCAATTCAATTCACTTGACTCATTTATTCCATTAACAAATGAGTTAACAATTCATAATATTTCTTGACACCGAAACAAATTTATTTGACTACAGAAATCCCATTGTTTTCATGTTTGAAGAGAAACACAATAATCACGTCTCTACTTACGATTGATAGACAACCCTCAATTTAATTCTGTCGACTCATTTATTCCATTAACAAATGAGTGGACAATTCATAATATTTCTTCACGTTCTCGAGAAAGAATATTTCCATGGTTACCAATAACCAAAAAAGTGACTATGCCTATTGGTATTGCCCTGTACTTTTACACAGATTTACGTAAGTAAAAGCCGAAGGCTAAGGTTGAAGGTTGAAGCTCAAGGAGTAGAGAATTGAATTTGTGATGTTTTTAACTTTTGATGGTTGACATAAACTTCATTACATAATAAGAGTTAAAATATTTGAGATAAATAAATTTAAATTTTATTTAAAAATAATTAATTTTATTTAATAATATTAAATTTTTGTATAAATTTTAAATTTTTTTAGTTAAAAAACTAATAACAAATTAAATAAAAATAAAATATATTATAATAATGAAAATTGTAAATTATAGATTTTATTTTTAATTATTAAAATTAAAATATTATTATTAAATAATATAAAAAATTGCAAAATAATTATTTAAAAACCTAAATTATATTTATTTTTATAAATAAAATAAATACAAATTATATATATATATATATATATTATTTTTTTATTTGAATTAAATAACTTTATTCTATATATATTTTAAATTTTCTCATCTATTATTAATTTTATTTCCTCTTACCTACCACTGTGTAATTGCTTATTTAAAGTCATTGCCTTTTGAATTTCCTCTTCAGATTTCACCTTCCGCAATATGCTATAAGTGAAGTAGGCCGATACCTTTAAATTTGAAAACTCTTACATAGTATACTTTTTTCCTCTCAGAAATCTTTTTCTTTACAACTACCATGCTTAAATCTTCATTTTTATAAATAAATCTACGATTTCTAATGAACGAGTATCAGAACTTGAACTATTTAAAGCACTTTATAGTATCTTAAATCAAAGACACCCAAACTCCCAATGTACATCAATATTTCAATTTATGATGATATTGGAATCCAAGAATCATATCATTAACACATTTCGATGTGAGAAGTCATAAACAGATTGTATGTGGCTTGATCTCTCACCATGGCATTAAAAAGAATTTAATATTGATAATATTAAGAGACCAGGCTTAATATTTATAAGAATATTAAAAAATAAATGAATACGTAACTTACAGTTATCATTATCATGAAATTAAAATGGTATTCAAATTTAAGTCATAGTGTATATATTAGAATCATTGAAAAAATAAATTAATTACAATGCATCTCATTATAATCATTAGCTATATCTAAGGTCATCCCATTAGAATGCGCGTCATAGTTATGCATTACAATATAAAAAATAATGGAAATAAATCATCATCCGTTAACATTTATGTCATATATTTATATATTTGTTTATTTCAATATCTTTATTATTGTGAGGAGATGTTAGTGTTGGTGTTATTATTTTTAAAACGAAGAAAATGCATACATGCAATCCATTGAAAAAAAAAAAATGATTTATTTTTTTCCAACATTATTAAAAATTAAATAAATTTTTATTATTATTAATTTTAGTATTCATATTTATTAATTAAATAATTAAATTAATTATAATAAATATTTAAATTGATTATAACATTTTAGTGTACACATTTTAAAATCATTCATTTGTTTAACTCAAATATTAAAATATATAACACATTATGATGTTAATATTAAATATGTAATGAATTGGAAAAAAAAATATTATTTTCTAATATCTTCATTGATAGATATGTATGAATATGGCATTCAGATAAAATATTTCCATATATTGCAAAATTCCATTTCTCGTTAATGCAATTAGGTAGAACTTTTAAACATTAATTTTTTTTCTACAAAATAAATTCCATGATTTTTGTAATAGAAAAATAACATGTTGTAACTTTTATTAATTTTACATGTACAAATAAATGTGCTGATATTATTGTTATCATGATTTTTGTAATAGAAAAATAACATGATGTAACTTTTATTAATTTTACATGTACAAATAAATGTGCTGATATTATTGTTATCATTATTTAGAGATTATTATTGTATTCTAAAATGTTTTTTAAGATAAAAGTGCATAAATTTATTGAGTAATTATTATTGTATTCTAAAATATTTTTTTACATAAAAGTTATAAAAGTTCATTAGATATTTTTCCTTTATTTAATTTTGTTTGGTTCTTATGAATATAACATTTAAATAAGGTAATTCTCTTTTGTGTAAAATTTCGTTTCTAGTTCCGTGAAAGAAGATAGTGAAAAAGGAAATTCAATGTGCAGAAGTTAACACATTAAACTTATGTTTACAAAATTAATAAGTCCATGATTTTTATAATAGAAAAATAAATTTTACTTATGCAACTTTTATTAATCTTACATCTAAAACAAAGTGTACACATAAAACTGATGATATAAAATTAATAAGTCCATGATTTTTATAATAGAAAAATAAATTTTACTTATGCAACTTTTATTAATCTTACATCTAAAACAAAGTGTACACATAAAACTGATGATATTAGTGTTATCATGGTTTAGAGTAATTATTGTATTGTAAAATGTTCTTTAGATAAACCTGCAAAAAGTTATAAAGGTTCATTAGATACTTTTAATTTAGTTAATTTTAATTTTTTGTTTTCATTTGGCTCATATAAATATGAAATTTAAATAAGATAATGCTCTCTTGCAAAATTATATTTCCAATTTAGCAAGCATTTAATGAGGAAGGAAGATTATTGTGCTGAAAGAAGTTCAATGTGCATAAGTTCAACTCATTATGCAGACCTATGCACATTGAAATTCCTTCCCCACAATAATGTTTTCGGAGTTGAAGCTTGCAAACAAAGTAAGTCCACTTTTTTTATAATAAAAAAATAAAGTTTACTTGTTGGCATTGTTATCAATCCTACCTGTAAAACAAAGTGTACAAATAAACTTGTTGATATAAACTTGTTGATATTAATGTTGTGATGGTTTAGAGTAATTATTGTAAAAGTTATTATTATTGTATTGTAAAATGTTCTTTAGTTAAACGTGCATAAAGTTATAAAAGTCCATTAGATACTTTTACTTTTTTAAGTTTAATATTTTGTTTGGTTTGGTTCATATGAATATGACATTTAAATAAAGTAAAGCTCATGCAAAATTGCTTTTTGAGTTTCATGCAAGCAAGCACTGCGAAGAAAGTTCAATGTGTGATAAGTCCAATATTTTTATAATAGCAAAATAATTTTTACTTGTTGCAAATTTTATTAATCCTACATGTAAAAAAAGTGTACAAATAAACATGTTGATACTAGTGCTATCATGGTTTAGAGTAATTATTATTTCATTGTAAAATGTTTTTTAGATAAACACGCATAAAGTTATAAAGGCTCATTAGATACTTTTATTTTAGTTAATTTTAATAAGTTATAAAGGCTCATTAGATACTTGTATTTTAGTTAATTTTAATGTTTTGTTTCGTTTGGTTCATATGAATATGGCATCTAAATAAAGTAATACTTCTCGTGCAAAATTCCATTTCAAGTTTTGTGTAAGCAGGTAATGTGGAAGGAAGATTATTTTGCAAAAGAAATTTTAATGTGTGGAATTTAAGCTCATTGTGCAAACCTCCACACATTAAACTTCCTTTCTCATAATTATATTTTTGGAGTTTACGCCTAGTAATTATCTCTCGTGCAAAATTTCATTTTGAGTTTCGCGCAAATAGGTAGTGCACACGTGGGTCAGCCTTACTAATCATTACATGCCTAAGTATTGTGGCCTGCAATTATTTGATACAAAGGAACTATCTAGGTCATGTCGCTCAATGCTTCAACTTGCTTGTTTCTCTTTGACTTATAGACACAATCTTCCTATGGGCACTTGGGCACCTCGCCTTTGTGTGGGCACGCCTAAGGCACTCACCTTTCTACTATGCACTCTACGCAATGCCCATAGGTCCACTTCATCCAATCAATCCTCCAACCAACCGACTCATGCGTCCAACATGTCATGTATGTGCTCCAAACTCGTTGTATCGCACGACTTGGGCACACACTGTCTATAAGTCACCAAGGATCTTCATGGGTACACATTTGGCCATGTTTCGAACTCGAGGTCATGAGAATCCTTTACTGTCATTTTTCGTTCATTTGATTAGGTGGGCACCCCTTCATAAGTCGGGCCAACCCATCGTTTATCGTGCAGGAACACCCCTTCATTCGAGTGCCCCAGCATGCTCTACATGCAATTCCCCATCATGCACTTGTGAAATCCACCATCGTGTGAGCGCGCCTAAGGAAATGGTTCCCAAGTCACCATGTATCTACGCTACCTTTTCGCTCACTTCATTGAGCTCACCCATGATCGTTCCGCCCATCACATTGCTTACCCCAGTGACTGCCATCACACGTCTCATGTTGCCTGTTCCTTTTTGTTTCTCTATACCTCATTCACGACCACCACTCATGTGGATTGATTCATGCCCATCGCACATCTCACCCAACCCACACTCATTGTGCATGTAACATTAGCGCCCTCTACCTGATTCATGCTCATCACACATCTCACTCAGCTTGCACCCATTGTGCATGTATCATCAGCACTCTCTTCCTGACTTGCCCTTGGCGCCATCATGGGTTTGTGTAAGTTGGTGCTCTAACTCGCCTACATGTCATCAACTTGTGTACGCAACCCCACCTATAGGCATTATTTTCAATTCATTTGTTTAGGTGGGTGCCTTTCATGAGTTGAGCCAACCCATCATGTGTCGTGCAGGCAGATCCCTTCATTCGGGCGCCTCGACATGCCCGACATGCAATGCCCCATTGGGCACCTAGGCACCTGCCCATCGTGTGGGAACACCCAGGGAATAAGCACCCACTTCGCCATGTATCACACGTTAACCCATTGCTTGCTTCACTGAGCGTGGCCATGCTCTTTCCGCCCATCGCACATCTTTCCGGGGCAACTGCCATCGCACATCTTGCCTCAACCATGCCTTTTTCTTGCTCCACATGTCATGCCTAACTTCCACTCATGTGACCTAGTTCTTACTTGTTACACATTCTCACCCAGCCCGCACACGTCATGTGTGTATCCTCAGTTACCTTTTCCGAACTCTCCCTTGGCACCTGTCGTGAGGTCGTGTCACTTGGTTCTCCAACTCACCCACATGTCATCGAATCGTATATGTAACCACACCTATAGGAACATGGGCACCGCGACTTCATTTGGGTATGCACGAGGTGCTCACCTTTTGTGCTTGAAATCTTTCTCTGCAATATCACATATGATTAATTGTTATTTTATTATTAATCGATTGTGTGGAGTGTGAAGGTTCACACAATAAAAGCTTGAAAGCTTCTTTCCCACATTGAACTTCCTTCCGCACAATAATCTTTTGGAGTTAACGTTTGCAAAAAAGATAAGTCCACACTTTTTGTAATAGAAAATAAAATTTTCTTGTTACAACTTTTATTAATCCTACGTGTAAAACAAAGTGCACAAATAAACCTGTTGATATCAATGTTATCATGGTTTAGAGTAATTATAGTAAAAGTAATTATTATTGCATTGCAAAATGTTCTTTAGATAAATGTGGGTAAATTTATAAATCATCTTTAACCAATATACACAACTCGAGGCATTGAAATAAAAATTTATTGCAAGTTTTATGTTTCCCTCCACTTACACGTTTAGGAACACAATGAAATTTATGACAAGGAGCTCTTGGTTATATGTGTACAGACCCTTCAGTGTGGTTGGATAGAGCTCGTGGATCAGTACTGACATTATCACAACAATGCAATAAAATGAATGGCAATAAAATACATTATGAAGTGTAGAATCTATACATAGGTGGTTTCCATTGTGTGGAGCTCCGCACTCCACATGGCAATGGGAACTAGAGGATTGGTCTCCCATTTTATTTCTTTCTTATTTGGTGGAAACTTATGAGGAAGATGGACATCTCACCTTTGAATTATTGTTTCTTCATGTAGCATGATTCACATGTAATCTATTTTATGGTTGGAAACCAGAGGATCTGGTTGTTCTTTCTTTGGGCTTGTGGAATTTATGAATAGTTTCCCCTACATGTATATAGGGTGTTTTGGCATAATCTGTTTCACTTCTTAACATATGCTAGTGAAAGTTGAATGAGTGGTCCACTTTTGTTTGATAAAATCTCTATAAATATAGTTTATCAATAGCGAAAAAGAGCATTTGTCATATATGTGCAAAGATATCGCTAAATCTCAACATAGAAAATGTTTTGTAATATATTTGTTTTCAAGATTTGTTGTTGCTATTTATGTAGGCATAACCTTTGTAGTTCTTCCTGAGCTTGGAGTAATTTTTTTCACTGTTTGTATTTGGTTAGTGAAGAGTTGATTTATGTTATTTGATGACAAAATCCTAAGAAAAAATTATCTTGTTTGTTTTGATGCATGATTTTTAACTATGTAAATTTAATAGTGAAAGGAATCTTTATATCAAAAAATTGTTATTTATATTTAATGTTGAAAATACATTTATTTATTACTTGAATATTTATATGGGATGATTGGTTATTTTCATGATTTTACACCATCATTCTCTCCAGTGATGCCCCTATCCTTTCTCACATATTTGTTCCCTCTCAAAACACTACCTTGCTTCTGTCTCCCCCTCCTAGCCCAATTGTTGTTAGTCAGTGGTGCGTGGTCGCACATGTTGTCGTGGCTCAAGTGGATGAAACGAGCCCACAAGCTACATCACGCAAGTGCATTGTCACAAATTATTAACTAGTAATTGCACCAGATGTTGCAGAGGAAATGTCGTAAGGAAATAACATATAACACTAATTAATGCTTCTTTGACAACTGTTGAAAGAGAGAAAAATATCAACAAAAGGAAAGGACAATGTTACACTGAAATGTTACTGCAATAGTAATTCCTTGAGCCTTAGAAATCACGAGGCCTATGTTGAAGATAAAGAGCTTGTCTGATTATGCCAACATGAATGCGTTGTAAATAAAGAAATAGATTGTGGTTTGCTACCTTCAAAATTAGAGATCGTTTTGGTACAATTCATCCATATTTATTCTTGATAACATGCTCCTACTATAGACAACCTTAATCAGTACAAATAATTTTTTTTTATAGTTTGAAACATGTGTCTACAAAGGACTATAACAATTTTGTAAATAAATTTTGAATTTCTATGTGAATTAAGATCTACGCTTGAATAAAAATGCACATATCTCCAATTTGGAAATTGAACCTAAGAATAGCATCAACTACACCTCTCCTCGAGAAAATTGTCTATGTTTCTATTTTGAATGTTGACTCACCTCTATATTATTTCCTTCATGATCCTTGAAACTATTCAAAAGATCAAATTCCTCTTACCACTAATCACCTTAGTGTTTGCCATGTCCTTGTTTTAATCCAACATATTCTGATCAAGTAAATCCAACCCATGTCATGCAGTTGAAAATAATGTAGATATCATTCAACAACATTTAAAACATTTTATCTTGAACCCATAAAAAAAAAGTTGGCAGTGACATCATTGTTGGCCGGATAAATCGATCTTGTGGACAAGGCCGATCTCCCTAGTATCAAAAGATATCTAGCAACAAGCAGGACAAGCAAATCTACCTTTCTCTAAACATATTGCAATTCATTAATAAAAACTATAGAGGTGTTTATACCCTACCTTAAGTCCAACGCTAGTTTGTAGCAGCCATCCTTCAACTGTCTGAAAGAATTTCTTTTTGAGAACCTGTAAACACAAACAAGAAAACATCAAATAACACCTGCATAGCTAATATCATAAATGATGTTCATTATGGTGATCAAGGAATCCATAAAATAAACCATAAAACACAACTTATTGAGAAAAATAAACTTATTTGTATTAACTTTGAAATAGAAGAACCTTACAACCTTTGGTGCTTTGATGTTGTACAAGCTCTTCCCAGGGTCTAAAACAGGAATATCCTTTACTTTGACAAGCCTCACACTCTTCCAAATGAGATCAAATAGGTATGTAATCTCTCCTCACAAAATCTCAATTAGGAAGACTAAGTTTCAACAACATTTCACATCAAAAATATTCAACTTTCAACCTTCAAGTAACCAGCCCAATGCTTCATTTTATAGTGCAAAGGAAGGAGGTTACAAGTCCACCTATGAAGGGATAGAGTCCTCCTTCAAAGGGATAAGCTCCTCACATCAAGGGGTTAGCTCCTTAAGGTATGGGATGCATGAACCTTAAAGGAGCGAACTTGCCACCTCAAGATTCCTTCCAGAAGCTTCTAGAAATGACTCAAAGTGAGTTTTTAAGAATATACTTGCGCCTTTTTGACTTTTACAGGGGTCTGCACCCATAACACAGAGACAGAGTGGTCAGGTGCGCAGGGGACATGACCTTTAGGTGCAGGACCGCAGGTAATGCTAAGAGAAAGTGCGGAACCAGAGTTTTAGAGACTTTTGAGGGCTTTCTCTTATTTTCAAGGCTTGATATGAAGAACTGAGGCTTAAGACTTGCAAAGGAGGAAAGTATGAGTGGTAATGGACTCACACAGATTGCAAAATGTCAAGGTGACAATTTTTGTGCAATAGATTGCCCCCTAAAGTGCGAAGTTTGTAATAGATGAAGATAGAATTTGTCATCTAAGAAGAGTGAAGTACTTTATCATTTCAAGGATCATCCTATGGACAACCCAGTGGGAACCTGTTAAAACATTCAATGAAAAATATATATATGTGAACATATCATCGCTGAGGTAGGCATTCCCATACTCAGATCAAAACTAACTAGAAAACTAACTAAACTGCTATGATACAGGAATGATTTTGTAATACATCACGAGTATAAACATATATAGACAAAGTATGGGTGTAGCCATTTGTTTATGAATAGTCCACTATATAATGAATAACAAAATTCCTCGCAGCTTGGATGGTGGAAACTAGATCTAGGGTCTTGATTTCTGCTTCCTGAACTAGTACGATTCTATCCATGTGAATGAATGTGTCGAAGTCGAACATGGTAGAAAGCACTTGATTACCAATCAATGATGTGAACTATTAACAAGTGTGAGAGAAACCACCAGTAATGTCAATGGCTCTCAAAGTACTCAGTACAATCCATGAAATGTGAATAAATGAGCTAATGTCGAACATGTCATAGAATCCTTTGATCGAAGGTCAATGATGCAACCTGTCGTCAAAGGCGAGAAACCTGCCATTAGGGCATGCAGATTCCAAGGTACTAATGATTTCTAGATCATCTTTCTAGATAATGAGCTGAAGTCGATAGAAAGAGATCTGTCATAGGCAAGCCCACAACACGAAATCATAGATCAAGTTTTGAAGAAATATATTTGGCAAGGACTAACTCAGGGATGGTCAAAATGGATGACAGATATTTTGCAAATGAATGGTTTATTTGAACTGACCTCTTGAACACATAACGACACTGCAGATGGTTTGGTGACAATTGACCCAAAGCTAATACCCAGAAACTAGCTGAAGACTTTCAATATGGTTTGATTAACTGTTAGGCAAAGGATTTCCCAACCCAGGTAAACAAAAAGTGTTGTGTTCAAGAGTGGTTGACTGCTTTTCTAAAACACAAAGTATAACAAACAAGTTCATTTTTATCTCTTTTCCCCCACCATTTCTAGCAAGTACCTCTTTATTTTTGACAAGCTTGAGGAGGATAACATTTTCTTGTTTATAAGCTCACCCTTCGGATGAGTCCAACTTAGTTTAAAATTCGAACCCTGAGAAGGAGTGGTTCGTTCTTGTTTAAAATTGAACAGGTCCTTTACTGTTAAATTTTAACGAGTCCAGTATAGGAAAAAATCGGTGTTTTTCAATTTTAGGGAGTCAGAAGAAAAACTTAAGGAAACTCCATGGGTGTCCTTTTTCATAAATTTGTGTCCCTAAGCCCGAAAAAGTATAAAATAATACTTGAGAGAACCGCTTGACCATTACGATCAAGGAGTACTTTTCATAATTAGTGGCTCTGATATGAAAAAGTAAAAAAGCGATCGAAGACATGTCGTTTTATAACCAATATCAAACTTGAAACGAAAAAGGTCCGACAATCTTTTCATGTTTATACGGTCAGAAAAGAGTTGTAAGTGGACCGCCTTTTTAATTCTGTTTAACAATTTTAAAAGGGAAAAACTCGACAATCTTTTCATATTTTACGAGTCAAAAAAGAGCTTAAAGAAGACTCGTCCTAGAGGAACGAGTGGTATAAAGGGTAGCAACTGGTTCCAGCAATGGTGGAACTGCTCAAAACATGTAATGGTTAAGAGGCTGGCTAATAAAACCACTCATCGTTGCGGTCCCTCAGGAAAGGAAAAACAACCAAGTGAAAGCATATGATCGGTCAAAGAGATGGTGGCGATGGAGTGAAAACAACCAAGGCTCATATAACAAAATTTAGCGGATAAAAACAACAATCACGAGATGTAAATCGGGTATGGGTTCATTTTTACACAAGCTTGAACCATAGAGAACTCTGCTTGGATTCAGTTTCATGTTTACACAAGCTTGAAACGAAAAGCTATGCTTGTTATAAGTTCGCATGCCCCCAGTATAATGACACAAATCGAGGTACATGCCCCCCGAGCTTCATTGCATTCAACGAGGTGGATGGAATGAAGGTTCACTTTCGAGGGAGTTGTTTCATTTTTTAATGAGGTTGACACAATAAAAGAACTATCCTCATAACCCTTGTTTCATTTTTTAATGAGCATGACACAAGACAAGGAACTATGCTCACTAACTCCTTGTTTCATTTTTTAACGATCTTGACACAAGACAAGGAACTATGCTCCAGACATTCGGTTTCATTTTTTAATGAGGTTGACACGGGAACAAAACTATCCTCGAAACTCCTTGTTTCATTTTTTAACGAGCTTGGCACAAGACAAGGAACTATGCTCCAGACATTCGGTTTCATTTTTTAACGAGGTTGGCACGGGAACAAAACTATCCTCGAAACTCCTTGTTTCATTTTTTAACGAGCTTGACACAAGACAAGGAACTATGCTCTACACACCCGATTTCATTTTTTTACGAGGTTGACACAGGAACAAACTATCCTCGCAACATCCAGTTTCATTTTTTAATGAGGTTGAGACAGGAAAAAAATATCCTTGCGACACCCTGTTTCATTGTTTAACGAGGTTGACACAGGAACAAAACTATCCTTGAAACATCCAGTTTCATTTTTTAATGAGGTTGAGACAAGAAAAACAATCCTCGCTATAGGTCAGGAATCAGAAAACGACTGTACAACCTGATATGCAATTTCAAAGGGATTCAAAGGCATTGCGCCATCAAATGAATCCACCTCAGAATCGAAAGGTATGATCCAAGGATCATCAAAAGTAATAGTGTTCGATGAAATCATATGAATATTTGCAATAGAAGGCGATACATTAGGAGGAGGGACGGAAAAAGTTCCTAGTAAACTAGAATCTTTAATCAAACCTACCCCAACATCCTTGTAAGTGATAGTCGTTTTACCGACATGCTGAACACTATCTGTAGAGGCTGGGGGGGATGAGAAATAACTCAGCTGGTCTATCGTAACGATCCTTCCGTTATGAAGAAACTTAATAAGCTGAAAGACTGATGAAACAATAACAGTCATAGCATAAGACCAACTGCGACCCAGGAGAAGGTTGTAATCTAGAGGGGCGTCAACCACTTCCACATCTAGATTAATTGTTTTGCCTTTGACCCCTATAGGTAAATCTTCCAAAATACCAAAAGGATGGAACCCTCGGCCATCAAAAGCCTTTAGAATTGTCGGAGACTGATTGAGTGTAGGAGAACCAAGAGATCTCCAACACTGGATCAACATAATACATGTAGAAGCTCCCTCATCAATCACAATCCGAAAGCAAGGTCTGTTTTTGACTAACACTGGAATCTGGAAATCCATTTGATGGGGAAGGCGGGGTGTACTATTCTCTAAATCGAAGATTATTATGTTCGAATCCTAAATATCAATAGCTATTAGTAATTTACGCTGTGCTGGGCATGATTGCAGCACTTCCAAAACTGACATTGTTGAACGGGCAACGGTTAAGTCTTCAACAATGTTATAATTCTGAGTAGCTCTCGCATATGGATTGAAAGCTGATTTCTGAAATATACCTTTAGCAGGCGGTTTGGTTACTAAGTCTGGGTTGGGTTTCTCAATCTGTAGTGGAGCAGACCTAGGAGGAGGTGTTGTTGATGTGTTTAAACTAGAAGATTCTGCTTCTTTACCATCGACAGAATTTTTACTACCATAATCTTGCGATCGTGTCGCAATCCTGACGTGAGACATCATCATAATGGGTTATTCTGAGGTATTCGAGGAAAAAGCAACCACTTTACTATCTTGAGTAGGATAAGGATCCTTCAAGACAACAGGTGTTTGAGAACCTTTAACAAATTTCGAAAACTCTACTCGATACGGGCATTCTTTGGTAAAATGATCCTCGTCGCAAATGAAACAAGGATAGCGAGGTTTTTATTTTTCGTCAATAGATTCATTTTTATTTTTTTTATCTTTTGAATTTTGATTGTTTTTGTTCTTCCCCTTCTCTTTACTACCGGATTTGGTCGTAGATGATGCTATGACATGGACGTCGACAGAAACTTCAGCGGAAGAATCTCCTTTCGGGGAATCAGGTAAAGTTATTGTAGGAGAAGAATTCTTTGAAGATTTCTTCTTGCTTTTAATACTAACTGAACCAATCATACCGTCAGCGGCATGAGACCCTGAAGGAGCTGTAGTTTCTGGAAGATTAGGGATTCTTTCATGTAAAGTACCCGACTGCATATAGACAAGGTCAAGGTACTGAGCCTGAGCAATGACTTGCTCTTCAGTGACAACTCCTGCCTTAGCTACATCTTCAGTGATTTTAGGTAACAATGATTTAACGAACCATTCCGCTAAAATTTGATCCAGAATTAAAACTTTCACTAAACGCCTTCTACGTCGCCATTCATGCATATGATCAGAAATATATGTGGACGTGGATTGTTTTAGTGAAGTTAACAGTTCCGTGCCATTGTCATATCTGACAGGCAACTGAAAATGAGTTAAGAAAGAAGTAGCTAACTGACTGAAATTATAAAAAGAGCCTTGTGGTAACTCAATGTACCATTTGGCAGCAAGACCAATAAGAGTTCTTTGAAAAAGACGCAATCGAATTGAATCATCAACGATGGAATTAGATGCACACCAGAGGTGATAAGTCATAACATGATTTGACGGATCCTCACTTGACTTACCCTCGAATTTTGAGATATCACTGGGCAACTTATTAGGCATTGGCGGCCAGTACGGAAGATAATAAATTGGATCGTTCGTAAGGCGCGACAAATCAGGTAAATCCAAAGTTGCAATAAATGGTAACTGATGGTTAGGTTCGCGAAAACCTTGTGTAATGAGACCAGCTCCAGGAGGAGGATATCCAGGATAACCTGGAATCAGATTTGCATTAGGAATGTTATAACCTCCTGGGAAACCATGATTAACTGAACCAAACTGGGGTTGTTGAGGCTGTTGATAAGTATAGCCAGGGTACGATTGATATTGATATACTGGATTTTGTACAGTAGGACTGGATTGATACTGTCCCTGGTACGGTTGACTCGTGGCAATTGTACTTAGACCAGCTTGTCCTACAGGCATCTGGACCAAAGTCTGAACTGTAGGTCCTGACTGGGGCACAGAGACTTGAGGAGTTTGCACTGATGCAGGGATAGTAGAAACTAGAGCTACAGATACTCCAGAAATAGGTGTGGTAGGTTGAACAAAAAATGCAGTAGTTGCAGCAGCAGTTCGAGGCGGAGTTTGAGGTGAGCTAGGCCCAAGCTGCTGAACTAAACTAGGTGCAGAGGTTTGAACTGTAGGTTGGACAGGTTGCTGGGTTGGACCAGAAACCAAAGGCTGTCCAGCTTGATAAGGTAACTGCACATTAGGTTGCAAAGTCTGTTGAGTTTGAGACAGATCCCACACCATATTCATTCCGGGACCCATAAAAGGTTGTACGTATGGAGGACCATAACCTGGTTGAACGTAGGGCTAATAATTAGGAGGTACATTTCCAGCTCCTTGTAAAACTGACTGACCAGAAGGTAATTGGAAACCTTGAGTTGGGAACTGACCTTGAGGTTGATAACCCTGAGGCATGTACTGATTCTGGGGTTGATAAGCATCCTGAGGAATATGGGGTTGACCTTGGGGTATGTACTGTCCTGAAGGTTGAAAACCTTGAGGTAGACCTTCAAGCGGAAACTGACTACCTTGGGGTTGTCCCCCAGGCGATAATTGACTACCTTGAGGTTTCCCCCTAGGCAGTAACTGACTACCTTGCCCCCAAGGCGGTAATTGACTACCCTGCCCCCCAGGCGATAACTGACTACCCTGCCCCCCAGGCGGTAACTGACTACCCTGAGGTTGAGGATTTGGAATACTACCAGACATCATAAAAATTTGTTCTGCATTCAAAATTTTAGTTCCATTATTACTAGGTGATAACTGATGTTTAGTTGGTCGAGGAGTTTCTCCTGAAAAAGTACTAGAAATTGACTGGTACCCCAAAGGAACAGTAGGACCGCCATATAAAAATGTTTCCGGTGATTGGGAAAACATAGATGATTGTCTTGACATGATTGATCAAGGATAATAATCTCTGGGTGTAGGATGAAAATAATCACATGCAAACAAAGAAAATTTCAATAAAAGCACCTAAAGTCTCTAAAGAAACAAACAACTAAATCACACGCCTAAAAAATCTAAGAGTTCAAACCACACACAAACAATAACTTCCCATACTAAAAACACTAGTTGGTGATGAAATCCAACATCGTAGAATTTTAATACAGAAAGGGTGGTTGGAACAGTTACCTCGACAACGTGCTTAATGAAACAGACTGGCACAAGTTTCTTCACATATCCATCTCGAGTGAAGAGAACCCCCCAGAGAGTCCAAGTGAGTCTAGTCGACATCTACTCCAGGTTCAGTGAGACCCATCCTTCACCGTCACCTTAGGAAATAATCTTAAGTATATGGACACTAAGGTTACCAACAACACCAAATACAACTGGGGGAATAGTCTACGATCCGATCTGTGCGAAAGGGCAGAGTAACAAAGCTCAATCCCCTTGAAGGCTCCTCGACATGTATGAGGTTTACCAACAAGTGACCCCAGGCTCTTCGACAATGGTTAATCCGAGGTTTACCGTTTATAATACGCGCAAATCTTCTGTATTTCCCAATGACACAGACTTGATTGTCTCAAAGGTTCGGACATGATCTCGTGATTGACTCCTTTAAGAGAAGCTTCTTAGATTATATCAATTACAATTGGATTTATTTCCTACCACAAGATATAGCTACTTGTTTGTTTTAACTATTTTGGAGAGTTAATTACTCCCTACTCCAAGATACTAGCCTAAGCTATATTGGTGATAAGAGCCCCTAGAAATAAAAAAGATTACTAGATCAATTTTAATTAAGCGTTACTTTTATGGGTTGTTCTTTAAGTCAATAGGTATGGAAATGAAACTTTGATGGTGTGAAGACTCGACTCCAAAAACACTAAGACAATGCACCTAAAATGATAAACAATCCATTTTTCTAAGTATGGGGGATTACACAGTGCATTATATTAGATATCATTTTTAGATATCCATTTTTCTTTCAATGAATTTCTAGCTAAAAGAAAGAGTTTGAGAATGCAATCTTTGAGAAACAAATCTTTCTTTCAACATGTAAATGAAAAGAAAATCTTTTTGTCTTTTTAATAAGAACTCAAAACGAGACTACTGATTATGCTCACAATAAATCCCTTTCTTTTTTCAAAACTCGAAGCTACAAGAAAAACAATGTTCTTTCAAAAGAGATTCTACAAGTTCTAGAAAACACTCAAAATTACAAAACTAATCTTGAGATCTAAAAACTTCTAAAACCTAATTGTATGAAAGCTTCAATCCTTTTTGAGGACGTTTTACTTAGTTGTTCAGTAAACTAAGGATTCATTCGTTCAGAAAAACAAATCAATCAAAAAACATCCAGATATGTTTTCTTTTATAAAAAATGAAATTCAAAACTTATAACCAAGTTCGTTCAAAGATTTGAAAAGATAAAAGTAAATCTATTTCTCACAAAGGACAAATTTCACAAATAGGTCAGACTCATCAAGAAGACAAAAAGACACCAGGGTAATCTAAGGTTTCTCAGGCTTTTGATCTTTGAGTCACTACATAGACCAAGTGAAAACCACTCCAGGCATGCAAAACTTCTAGAAAATCATCTAAAACAAAAATGCCAATGGAACTCACTCATAAGATATTTTTGACAGAACACATGAAGATTTGGGTAGACAGTAAAAGCCGTAAATAAAACCTAAACTTAACTCGAACAAAACATTTTAGATTTTTCAAAAAAAATTACAGGGTCCGCAGGCTTCCAGAAGAAACAGGTGCGGTACCACTCTGTGTACTAAAGGAAAAGTACAGAGATGCTTGCATTGTTTGTAAAGAGAAAGTGCGGTCCCCTAAAAACTTCAGAAAAACAAAAAATAATCCAGATTCTAAAAACTACCCAATCCCGCACACATTAAGCAAAAACCAAAAACGAAAAACAAGTTTCTCAAGTCAAAGACAAAGGAAAACCAAAAACCAAATTCAAGTCCCCAGTATGGTCGCCAATTTGTTGGCCGGATAAATCGATCTTGCAGACACCACCAATCTCCCTAATATCAAAAGATATCTAGCAACAAGCAAGACAAGCAAATCTACCTTTCTCTAAACATATTGTGGTTCATTAATAAAAACTATAGAGGTGTTTAGACCCTACGTTAAGTCCAACGTTAGTTTGTAGCAGCCATCCTTCAACCGTCCGAAAGAATTTCCTTTTGAGAACCTGCAAACACAAACAAGCAAACATCAAATAACCCCTGCATAGCTAATATCATAAATCATGTTCATTATGGTGATCAAGGAATCCATAAAACATAGCTTATTGAGAAAAATAAACCTATTTGTATTAACTTTGAAATAGAAGAATCTTACAACCTTTGGTGCCTTGATGTTGTACAAGCTCTTCCCAGGGTCCGAAACAGGAATCTCCTTTACTTTGACAAGCCTCACACTCTTCCAAATGAGATCAAAGAGGTATGTAATCTCTCCTCACAAAAGCTCAATTAGGAAGACTAAGTTCCAACAACATTTCATCTCAAAAATATTCAGCTTTCAACCTTCAAGTAACCAACCCAATGCTTCATTTTATAGTGCAAAGGAAGGAGGTTATAGTTCCACCTATGAAGGGATAGAGTCCTCCTTCAAAGGAATAAGCTCCTCACATCAAGGGGTTAGCTCTTTAAGGTATGGGATGCATGAACCTTAAAGGAGCGAACTTGCCACCTCAAGATTCCTTCTAGAAGCTTCTAGAAATGACTCCAAGTGAGTTTTTAAGAATATATTTGTGCCTTTTTGACTTTTACAGGGGCACACACCCATAACATAGAGACAAAGTGGTCAGGTGCATAGGGGACATGACATTTAGGTGCGGAACCACATGTAATGCTAAGAGAAAGTGCGGAACCAGAGTTTTAGAGACTTTTGAGTGCTTTTTCTTATTTTCAAGGCTTGATATGAAGAACTGAGGCTTAAGACTTGCAAAGGAGGAAAGTATGAGTGGTAATGGACTCACACAGATTGCAGAATGTCAAGGTGACAATTTTTGTGCAACAGTCATGAATATGCAACATGGTATATTCTTTATATATACAACATAATTTGGTGCATTTTAGGGATCACAAGAAATTTAGAATGAATATCAAGTCCAACACACTTAATCTAAACTCAATATATAAAAGGTCTCTCTAGATATTCACATTCATTAATAGCTGATAAGACACTCCAAATGCATACAATATCAAGAGAAGCTCAAATATTGATAAAATTTTCCAATCAACATAAACACAAATTGCCTTTTCTGAAATAAAAAAGACAAAATGTGAGCATTTAAAGAAATTGCTCCAAAGAAAGATGAACGCAGATAGATCTCCAAATCATGAGAAAAATGACTTCCTACCAGTGCCAAGAGATCGATCACTTTTTATGTGTCCCTTGGATGATTGAAATTGTGGAAACAATCTCTGAGTCCTTAGTGATATAGAATTGGGTTTCCCATTAGGAGTTACTATAAGAGAATGTTTCCTTATTATAGGAGTTTCCTTATCGTGAACATCTGGACTTGACCTTGTAGAATGACTAAGTTGATGGGGAAAGGAGCCTCTTTGAAAGGAGGGTTGCTTTCCCCTCCAAAATCCCTCAAGAAGTAGATCTTGTCCCCAACAATAAGAATCTTCATTAAATGTTGAGTTCCAGCTTCTCTTGTAACAAGAAACACATCCCTAGATTTTCTCAATTAGTGGTTCTTTAGAATATGTTCAATAATTTCATAATATCCTATTCATTTACTATCCAATCTTAGTCCATCATGTTACAAGAAAAAAGTCCCTAAATTATCTCATTCTATAGATCTCCAGAATCTGCTCAATATTCTCACAATATTATGCAAAATATAAATAATATTAGGCACAATAAATTTTTTATCTCTAAACCTTCCTAAGAACATATTAACGCTAAAAAATACATTATTAATTGTAGAGGGAAAGGTTTAATGTGTCTAAGAAAGGTTAGATGAGCCTTAATTTTTTTTAAATTTGGAGGCCCATCATGTAGCATCCAACATTTGGAACTATGATGTCTAATGCTTTTGAAATCACTACAATAGTTCTTGCCTTTGCCAATAGAAAGTTCCCAATACCAACTTTCTCCTTGTTGCTTTGAACATTTTGCTTGTTAAATTTCATATGAACTTTCCATTGTCTTAGTAAGTTATATTAGGAACCTTCTTTATCTTGTCCCTTTGATGAAGGTTTGTCTCTTCCAACATGAAGCCACATAATATCCTCCGTATCCACAAAAGACACATGGAGCAAAACCCCAACAATTATCAACACTATGGCCCTTCTTACAACAAACACAAATCAATGATGGTTTCTTTCTCATACCTCTTTGGTCTTCCCTTGTGCTTATTAGCTCATTTACTTGGTCTTCTAACCTCTAGGGAACATTGAATTGCTTGAGTTTTCTCTTCACTATCCCTACAAAATTATCCTATTTATTATTCACAATAATTTCAACCTAAGAAATGGGTTGCATTTTTGCAACCACGACCACCATCATGTTGAGAATGATAGGCAATTATTTTTTGTTTCTCTTGGGGTATTACTTGATCATCAAACAATTCAATGAAACCCATGAAAACTCACTAACACAAACAATCAAATAACAAGTTATCTAACCCTTAATGTACCCCTCTTGTTCTCGAAACATGGTCTTCAAATGGAACTTGAAGGGAAAAGTATTTGAGACAAAATTGACCAATGATTACCAACAATCTGATTACCAACAATCATTGAATATGTTTGACACCACATTATGATGTGATTCAATAGTAAGCATCTTTGATCCATGTTGCACACCCCTTGCACATTTTCCCACTAAACATAACACAATCATTGTGTTGTGCAATGCATGTAAAATCCTCTATCTCGTACATTTCCCTAGACATACAAGGAGATTGGATTTACCTTTAGTGCATTGGATTGTCATATGCCAAACATTACAATAACTCAGCTACAAACAACAAATTTCAAATTCAAAAGAAAACTAAAACTGTCCAACATGGAAATTAGAATTGTACTTGTTTTTTGTGAATAAGATCAAATTGCTTTATAAATGCACAATGTTGGAAAAATAATTTTGATAAACAAACTTAAGATTGGAAAAAATTTACAACATTTTAACTTCCTCTTATTAATAATCTCACTATAATCCCATTGTCTACTTTAAAAACCTCACAAGAATATAACACTTATAATTATTATAATTGTGTACTTTAAACATCACAATAATATAACACTTATAGTTATTATAATTGTCTACTTTAAATATGACAAGAATATAACACTTATAATTATTGATTATCATCTTATGTTTCACTAATTAAACCAAACCTTTATTTAAACACAATTTAAATTGAACAATTATTATTAAATCAATAAATTCTACACTTATTTTTTTTTTTTCATTTTCAATTAACCATTATATTTTTTAAAATTTGATTTTCAGAATCTAGCCATATTAGATCATATCAAACTTATATAAGTGTCCAAAAGATTGTTGTCTAATAAAAAAATTGTGATTTAATATTAAGTTAAATAAAAATTTCTAATTTGAAAGGTTCTAATAAATAGCTACTTCAAGTACACAGAATTATACAATGTTGAAATTGTTTGCAGAGTATTTGCTTCATTGTTGGTAATAACATTCTATATTTTCTCTTCAATTATTATTATGTAAAGACATTATCTTTTGCTGATATGACATATTTGAAGGGCCCTTAGATGTTTTTTTTTTTAATGAAAAATCACTTTCACATTAATAAAAATGTAGCTTCCTTCTCTGTTATCGATTAGGTGAATTAGGTTGTTTAGCACTAAGATTTTCAATGTTGCTGGATATGATTGTATCAAAACTGTTGTAATTTTCTCCTCTAGCCACCCATAGCATCACGTCTATCGAAAGAAAATTTCCCCTTGTGTTTGTGTTTGGCCTTTCTCATTCACAAAGCATTTGAAAGAACCTCTTCCACCAATTCAAAACTATGAACCAGTAACTTGTGCTTCAATTTGATCCTTTTAATCAAGACCTCCATATTTGAGCAATGACATTGGATTGCCTTGTTTCAGTGTCAGCTACAACATCCACTGAATCTCTAGCCACATCCATTCCAAGCCTGGAAATAATTATTGGGTTGAGAAAACAATCTGGTAGGTAGCATTTTGAACCAGTTTCCTATCCATACAGTTAATCATGAAAAACATAAAGGGAAAAAATACAAACATTTACATGTCACTAAGAAATACTTCAAAACAACCAAAGGAAACCATATGTCACCCACCATCAATCTGGACCATACAGAATTTATCAAATCCACAACTAAAATATTTACAAATGAAACCTAGCCAACAAAGTCCCCTTACAAGTTGTGAGCAGTTCAATTGAGGTCTACAAGCCAGATCCATCTAGAACAATATGCTTTCTTGAAATTAAGGTCATCAACGCACCCTGAGACTACGATGCCAGAAGAATAAATTTAAAGTGCAAGCCCAAATTCAACCCAGAGAATCCCCTTTACCCACAATAGACAAGAAAAATTACAACTTTTGGAGTATCAATTGATTACACTTAAGATAACTGTGTGTGTGTGAACGATAGAGAAAATAACTTGTCAGTTGTTCATTAACCTCCCCTGATAGGGTGAACAGTGCGCAAAATACATACCAATGACGATTAACAACCTCACCAGTTTCAACAAAGCGCTTTCATGGAGACCCCAGTCTCCTTATCACATCAAAATTATCGGGGAAAATTGGGAACTGGAGTATGGAGTTGGAGAAACAAAGCTAGCCTTCATAAAACATAATTGTACCCCTCACAGGAATACACAAGACCCAGTACCAATAAATCTCTTCACACCTAGGACAAGTATCAATATAGCTTTCATACCTGGGACTATCGTAATGGAGGAAAAATATCCAAGTTGGGAGTTGACTTCTTTTAGAATAGACCTCCAATCACGTGGAAAGAACCATCCGTTACAGTTGGATGGACATGAATAACCTTTATTACACACTGACAGAGGAATTTCATCAACCTGTGGACGATCAATACGAGGATCATCAGATGGAGAACTACACTTGTGCTGCAACCAGCCCACCAAAAGTTCCAAGTGGTAAAATCCCTCCTCCTGGAACTATAATTCCAAAGTAGTAAAAAACTACAATGAGAAATAGACCTTAAGACTTTTCCCAACATCCACAATCTAGCAGCATGGAATATGGAACAACATGAGGATATCCTACAAATAATTGAATAAAATCGATACATTTCAGAGATGGTTAAAACAATCCACTCATACGAATATATTTGTAATAAGAACAATGATTTAACAAAAAAATTTAGTCGTAATGTATCTGCATACATAGAAGAGAGGATTTGGAAATTGATGGATTTCACCATCAACCATCTCCACGCCATTATCAACAGGAAATAATGTGGTTCAAGCACCAACAATTATTCATTGCTAATATATTGAACACGAGTGACTTTACTTGAAACATGTTGCAAAATCCTTGGTTGTGGTATCAATTTTCATGGCCTGAAATCAAATGTTTGTACATCAAATGTTTGGCATCACAAGATTAGTCAATCTTCACATACTAACTAGGGTATTAATATAGAAAGTGTTTCATTTCATAACATTTCATAACATCCAAGAGCAGGAGGCACTCAAGGAAAGTCTATAGGAGGTACAAAAAATTTGCAGGGAGTCTAGTTTAGTTATGAAGCAAATTCTTTCAAACTTGAAGAACAAAAGCAATGTGGTGCAAACCAGAGCAGTACCCCAACACCACAGGGACGTGGTTGAGGAAAATTCTGTTGCCTTTAATGACATAACCAATTATGATACTTTAGTATGATCAGGAGTTAAACTAATACAATTTTGTTCAATGAATACCACAAGGAAGGAAATATGAAAAGTAATTGTTGAGATTTCAATAATGTAAAATTATGAATAATAAGTTGTGCCCAAATGTGAATATTACATTCTTAATTCCAACATTAATCAATTAAAGATTTGACATATATATGACCAATATCTGTCAAATTTTGCTAATCCAAAAAAAGCAAATAAAGGATAATCTCCATGTGAATCTCCACTCATAGGTCTACTAGGTTACGCATCTATGGGTAATCAACACCAAATAAAAAGCTAAGAATGTCAATCATACATATGAATTCATCATTCTCTCTTTTACTGCAATGAAACCAACTCACAAAATAGAAGAAAATATAGATCAATGACATCAGAATCAACCTCTTCGAGGGGCACTAAATAGAAGAAAAGATAGATCAATGACTTCAAAATCAACCTCTTCAAGGGGGCAAACTGCTTTACATTCCACAAATGAACAATTCTTCAATGATACAAATGAAAAAGCCTCATTTTTATATATAGGACTCTAAGGGGTCACAATATAATCAAGGCCGATATAACAATAATAATATAAGAGCACAACAATAACAATAGTGGGCTTCTATGGGGCATAATAATAACAATATGGATACAATCGGTGCACAAAAATAACAATAAGGGCTATAATGACAATAGTAATGGGGGAATCACTAGTATTATAGAGACGTAAGATTTACATAGCAAGAGCCTAATTAACTAATCTCTTAAAGAAAGTAGCTTATTATTTCTTCTGAAATTCAACTTGTATTTGATTGCTTTTAAATTCTGTACATGGATTCGATCAAAGAGAACAGAAAAGCCCTGTGAAGAGATTATCCATGAACTCGAGTAGCGGGAAAAGGAAAACAGTTTGAAGAGGCACGACATCAAGCACAAAGGTGATTTTTAATTCGGTGGGTCATTAAGAAATGGAAAAATATAGTTACTCCTGAGTGATCTAAATATTATGATACCCATGCTTGTCATTTGTGACAGAACCAGTTCAAGATTCTGATATCCATGCTTGTGATTTGTTAGACAACCAGTTCAAGGCCTCGTGACCTGTAGAAATCATATGCAATGGCATGAGCTATACTCTTCCCCCTAAAGTTCACCATGTGTAAGGATACACATATCAACTGGATTTTGTTTTGTGAGTTTCCCCTTTGAATTTTGGAAGACAAAATCAATGAATAAAAACCAAGCATGTGTATTTCCAGCATACATAAAACGTTATTGTGGATTTTTTAAAAAATGATATATAATTATCATGAAATGTGAGAGTCACAAAAGAATCCCATTTACCTAAGGTAATACGGGAGGTTATCAAATGAGACATTGTCTTTTCCATCAACAATCCCTCTTTGTAAATGTTCCATCAAATATTAGCATTTATCAGACATGATGGATGAGTCTCTTCCACCTCCTCTCGACTCTTCCAAAATTGTTTAAAAATATACATTACCAAGGCCAATATCTGGATAAAAAAATACCATGTGATATATATATTATAAAAAACATCTTCAAAGTTTTTTTTAACATGATCGAATACTTATATATTATAAAACTGCTTGGAGCCAAATCCAGTTACATAAGTGGATGGAAGTAGGTAAAGAGAAGTCCACAATGGGTTCGCAGACCCTGACTTATTATAGACAAACTTTAGTAGTGTAGATTGGAAAAGAAAACGGCTATATAGCCTTACAAACAGACCTGCGAGAAGACAAAATTTTCTAGTCATTAGTTAGATTACTAGAGCTGATTGACAGAGTCATCGATCTGGGGTTCTTTCTTGACGCTTGCTCCGGTTGAAGTCTCAGCTTGCATACTTTGAGTGATGGCTTTGATGTGGGCGATTGCCTCCTCCATGTGTTTGCATTTTTCCTTTAGGCTTTCTATCTCTGCCTTGTGTTTTTCCAATTTCTTTCTCTTGGATCTGCTATCAGCCTGAAAGTCCTCTTTGAGCTCGTTGAAATGTTTGACAAACCTTGCAATCATAAGGCAATGAGCTTTACACAATGTGCAGTTGCCGTTTCCAAGCACTCTGTCCAGAGGATTCTCTGGCAACTCACGGTTTTCCTGAGCCTCATTATGCTCTCTGTTTTTCGGGGTCTTTGCCATTTCCAGAGAACTGATATGGATGCTGAGCGGGAACAGGGAAAAGGAGCTGGGGTGAAGAGGAAGGAGACCTGCGCGACTGAGGTAAAATGCCACGAAGAAGAAACAGAGCAGGGAGGAAAACACTGTTAAAGTAGGGAGCCAGGCACAGAGATTTACCAAACGGTCGAGGAGGAGAGGAGCAGCCAAACTGAAGGCGATGTTCCGGTCTTTGGGATTGCTGACTTCCCCGGGAGCTTTTGAGAACGATCTCACAGCCGGTCTGCACTGATAGCGGCCTCTCTTGATGCCAACCTTCCTGAGCTGAATGCCTGGAAAAGAACCATTACTCTCCTGCGAAGAATGGAACGAGTTTCTGATGCGCTCGTAAAGAGGAGGGTAGGTGAATATATATAGCGCAGAGGGAGGATGAGCGGGCCGAGGATGCGGCATAAGCTCTGTGATTTGGCTAGGATTAGCCACCAGCTTAAAATCTTTGCAGCAGTCTAAGGAGATCATGAAAAGACTTCTACCTATAATCTGCATGGGATAGTCACGAGAGAGCTGGGGAATCAAGATCCTGTGATCAGACCAAGAAGGTTGAGTGGTGGGAGTGAAGAAGGGAGGATCGAAATTCAATGCCTGACGAGCAGCGTGCGACGGGACTGATTTTGGCCAGAGATCACAAGAATGAGGGTGGGGAATGATAAGACAGGAGGTTGAAAGGGTGCTGGAATGACTGGTCAGAGATTTTGACAGGTAACTAAGCCAGCTACGGAACGAGATTTTCATATATGAGATCATTTTCTTTGACTTGGCCGATTTGTCTGTTGGTAGCCTTAGTGGCGTAATGGTCCGCTTCAGTGTTGTTGTCTCTTAGAACATGTTTGAAAGTCGTGTCTCCCATTTATTTGACATTATCCTCAATCCTGAGCTTTACATTATTAAGAGCCTCTTTTTTAAATTTTGTTCCCGCCACCATGGCTGCAATGACGATGGCTGAGTCTCCCACTATTATTGGATTCCTGATTCTCAGCCGGTTCAGAATGAGGGTACCTAGGTAGAGGTTGTAAGCTTCAGCCATGTTATTGGACATTTGGCCCAAACCCCATTCATAGCTTACCAGAGTTTTGCCATGGCTGTCCTTTATGATGCCCCCTGCTCCAGCTTCTCCTGGGTTATTTTTGGAGGCCCCGTCAAAATGCAAGGTAGGACGATTCTGATCAAGGATCCATTGACTTACTTCTTCCCTTGTGCCTCTGAGCTTCCAGGTTATTCTTCTTGTGCTAGCTTTGGGGTGTGCTAGATGATTGTTGCTATGGTTGATGCTGAATTTGTTGTACCATTCCATCTCTTCTTTGTGCCAGCTTGATTGATCTGGAGGAGCTACCAAGTTTGCATTTATTGTTTCAGATATGAGCGCTATTGTTTTTGCCAATATGCGGACAAGGTTGGGCTTCTTGTCATTAAAAATACAGTTGTTCCTAGCTAACCAGATTTGCCAACTAAGGGTAGCTGGGATGCATTTCCACATACGGGTGATATTGTTTTTACCTTTCTTAGGATAGGGGTAACATTTTGCCCAATGTTTTTGAAGGGAGGATAGCTGATCAAAAGTCTCTTCAATTTTCATTGGGCTGACAAGCTGAGTCCAACAACTTTGAGCGATGGGGCAGTGGTAGAATAGATGATGGTTGCTCTCCTCCTCAACGCGGCAAAGGCAGCATATAGATGGCCCCATGATCCCTCTTTTCCTTAGGTTTTCAGCGGTAAGCACCTTTCCTTTGAGGAGGGTCCAATTGAAGTGTTTGACCTTTGGGATGCATTCAGATTTCCAGACAGTTGTGAAGAGGTTCCATTTGGCTGTCGAAGTGGATGCCTCGAGGAATTTGTAACCATTTTTGACAGTGAATTTCCCACCGCTTCAACCCCTCTAATGGTGGGTGCTGCGACTGTGAGGGAGACCTTGAGATTATGCCATAGTTCTCTGAGCTCATTGGGAATTTTCAGGTCCTTCCAACCTTGCCATGTGTTCCGGTCCCAAGTTGAAATGTCATACAAGGAGGTTAAGTTTTTAGCTTCCATCCAGATGTGCAGAGGCCTGAGATTTTGGTTGTGGATTCTTGGTCTGGTTCCCATGATTCTATTAGTCCAGATGTTGACCTCTTGACCGCTTCCAGGAACTTTGGAAATGTTCTCTCTAAACTGAGGAAGGACTTTTTTAATTAGCTTCCAAACAGGGGTGCAAAATATTTCAGCTATTGTTTCGGAAAGAATATTAAAATTTGGTCCATTCAGATATTTCCTCTTTAATACTTCCACCCACCAGGAGCCTTTGCCGATGAGGATTCCCCAAATTAGTTTAAAGCCCATAGCCCTGTTGGAGAAACTCAGAATTTTGATGGCGAGCCCACCTTTGTCATAGGGAAGGATGACTTGTTCCCATTTGACAAGGCTGAATTTCTTGGATTCTTGCTTTCCCCCCTGCCAGAGAAAACTTCTCATTAATAATTCCATGTGCTTATGTATGCTGGCGGGAGCCAATGTGATCGCATATTGGTAGATGGGGAGAGCAGAGAGAACAACCTTTATAAGGGTCAATCTACCAGCTAGATTTAGCCAAGAAACTCCTAAACTTTGAAGGAGACCTCTCATCTTTTCTATGTGTTTGGCCCATATCTCAGCCTTAACTGTTTCTTTGGCTAAAGGCAGACCAAGATAAGAGAAATAACTCTAGTTCCTCTGCATTAGGATGTCCAGGATCATAGATATTCTTTGCCTTATTTGTTCAGGAACATTCCAGGTATAGATCTTGCATTTTTTGTTGTTCAGCATCCCTCCAGAGGCAGCTAGGAAGGCATCCAAGACTTTCTTGAATCTTTTTGCCATTAGGCTTGAAGCTCCCCCAATGAGAAGGGTATCATCCGCGAAAAGCGAATGATTGATCTCTTTAGTCCCTCTTCCTATACCAATTCCAGTGATCTCTTTTTGCTTGCGGAGTTTTTCTAAGTGTATACCCAGAGTTTCCACCATTATGATGTAGAGGAAAGGGGAGAGAGGGCAGCCTTGCCTCAATCCCCTGGTGCTTCTAAAATACCTGCTTGGCGACCATTAATCAGAGGGGCAGTCCAAGGGTTGGAGATGAAACAAGAGATGGTGCTTATGAAGTTGTTTGAAATCCCGAACTTTTTGAGAACTGTAGTTAGGAAGTGGTGGTCGACTTTGTCGAAAGCGTTTTCCATATCAAGTTTGATTATCATTTCTCGTTCCTTCCTGCTGATGCTGCTGTGAATTGCCTCTTGGATGAGTATGACATTATTTCTGATTTGCCTTTGTGGAACAAATCCCCCTTGGTTCTCTGATATTAAATAGGGGAGGAGCTTTTTGAGCCTATTGGCTAGAATTTTGGTTACTATCTTATAGGAGACATTACAAAGGGAAATAGGCCAGAAGCAGTCGAAAGAACGAGGGTTAACTTCCTTAGGGATGAGAGCTAAATGTGAGGATTTTGTGTTGTCTCCCATCTTGTGATTTTTAAAAACATTTTTGACCATCTACACAAAGTCTTTTTTGATGGAGTCCCAGTGGTTTTGGTAAAAGGCCACCGTGAAACCATCAGGGCCCGGAACCTTGTCCTGTTGCATACTAAATACTGCCTCCATAATTTCCTCTTCTGTGACCTCCTGATCCAGCTCTCTGTTTTGAGGGTCTGAGATTTTGTTCTCGACTGCGCTAAGGAAGTCAGAGCTGTCCGACTGATGCGGGGCTACTGCTAGAAGAGACTTAAAGTGGTTGAAGGCCGCCTCCTTAATTTCTTCTTGGTCACTGTACTCGTGCCCTTCTGCCTCAATTTTATCTATCTGATTCTCGGTGCGCCTAAGGTTTATGTTGTTGTGGAAGAAGGAGGTATTTTTGTCGCCCACCCTCAGCCATAGGCACCTTGATTTCTGCCTTTGTTCCTCTTCCTCAGCTCGATTTTGTCTATATAGCTCCCTGTACATTTCATTTTCATGGATTATATCTTCGTTTGTGGATTGGCTGTTCTCCTTGTCTTTGTTCCACTGTTCCATTTGAATTTGCAGATCCATTTTTTTCCTCTTTTCCTTTGCTGCATATTCCTTGGCCCATTGTTTAATGACTATTCTTAGAGATTTTAATTTGGTTTCCCAAACGTAGTAAGGCGATCCCCACACTTCCTTTGCCCACTGATTTTGAACGAGGGAGCGAAAGTCTTCTTTGTAATCCCATACTTTGTTGTATTTGAAGGGGAGGGGCCCCAGATTTCTCCCTTTCTCCATACTCATCACCACAGGTTTGTGATCAGAGGCCGAGGCTTGAATGATTTTGCTCTTGATGGTAGAGAAGCTTGTTGCGATTCTTTCCTGCACAAGAAATCTGTCTAACCTCTCCTTGATATTGTGGAAGCCTGTTCTTTTGTTACTCCATGTGTATTTCCCGTTGAAGGGAGGTATATCAATTAGATTATGAGACTGGATTATAGCCTCCAGTGTCTCTCTTGAGGGATCCGAATGAAAATTTCCTCCTAACTTTTCATCCACGTTTCTTATGAGATTCAGATCTCCTCCAAGAATTATGTTACTGCCATTGGAGGACTGTAGATCTAAGGATAGAGAATCCCAACACGTTGATTTGTCCCTGTAATGGTTTGGAGCATAGATGTTGTATATGCTGTAGACTTCTTGAGAGGCTTTGTTTCTGAGTTCTGTTTTTATCCACCAATTGCAAGATTGGAGGTTGATGTGAGTCCATTTATTCTTGTTCCAGAGTGTTCCTATACCTCCTGATGCTCCTTCTAATCCTATTGAGTAACCTTCAAAATTTTTGAATCGTTTTACTTGTTTTTGGAAATCTGGATCTGAGATTTTGGTCTCCTGGATGAGGACAATGTCTGACTGCTCCTGATTTATTAAGTCACGGACTGAATTTATTTTTAAGGAGGAGCCCATCCCCCTACGGTTCCAAGAGACCAGATTCATCATTTACCAGTTTTTGGGTGAGTCCCGCTTCTCTCCTTGGTTTTGTCTCCACTCCCTTTTTGCCTGTCTAGATAGGAGTCCATTGGTTGTTGTGCTCCAGTAGCCATTTTTTTTGCTGCTGCCTCGTCTCTAAGTTCCTTGTTTGACTTTCTTCCTGCCTTTCTTGGGGGATCTAAGGGAAGACTGGATTCTTTCAGTTTATTTCTGGTGAGTATTCTCTCTATTGTTGGGGGAGGGGAGGGCAGAGGGATCGAAGGTGATGAGATGACAACTAGAGAGTTGATGCGAGGGGAAGGAGGAAGAGAAGAGGGATCTTCGACTTCCAAGGATTGAAAGGGGTTGGAGGTAGAGGAAAATGGAGTAGCTGAGCTGGGTGGGGGAGGGGAGGGAAGGGGGGTTTTCCAGGGAGGGCTTAGAGCTAGGCCCTTGAGAGGCAGAAGATTTTTTTTTTTACTTGTTCCCATTGGCCATCCGAAGGTTCTTCATTTTCGATGGATTCATTTGATTTTGATTTGCTACATCTATTTGCAAAGTGTCCGTATTCGTGACATACCTTGCATTTGAAGGGCAGTTGCTCGTAGTCCAGCTGTTGGATGTGCGTCCATTGGTCGACCTTGATCTTGATGGCTTCTGGCAGGCCTTTCTCGAGATCTACTTCTACAAAAATCTTGGCACACGCATGCATGTTCTCCCTTGGCTCGGATCTGTCAATGTATTTGCCAACCGCGTTCCCTATTGCCTTTACTGATTCATCCCCCCAACAGTGGAGTGGTAGGTGTGGGAGGCGGATCCAGACCGGGACTGCATTTGGGATGTCCATCTCTGGATCAAAGTCTGGAGTCCATCTGTTCAGATAGAGGCCTCTTGAGTCCATGAAGTAGGGGCCGTTTCTAAATATGAGATTCCTGTCCTCTTTTGTTTCGAAGATGAATGTATAATAGCCCCTTCCACAAAATCTGATGGCTATTTTCCCTTGTGTCATTGCGATCCAGTTGCGCTCCACCCATTTTTGGACTGATCTTGGGGAAGGCCAGAGGCCAGTGAACTGACCTACGAGACCTCTTTCAGCGAGGGCGATTGCTGATTTCCTTGGAAGAGATGGAGGGAGAGATACCTCGGGGATTTCATCTAGTTTCTTTATAAACTTAGAGACAGAGGGACGAGATTTTGCAGAGGCGTTGTCGGGGATCAGGGAAGCGAAGAGCTCTGCATGGTTCTCAGGATCGGGGGGGGGGGGCGTTCCTAGCCATTCAACGCTGAGAAGCCAGCTACAAGAGGGCGAGATCAGGGATGGGCCGCAGAGTGGAGCCGGGCAGGAGGCCCGAGGATGTGAGCACAGCGCGCAGGAGGGAGGAAGGCAGCAAATGGCAGTAGCCTGGGGAGCGGAACCAGTCGGGCGCGGGATCGCCTGCAGCCGGGAGCTCGCCGTCGTCCAAGCCGATCTCAAACACCCAAAAATATCTTCAAAGTTAATAATCAAAACCATTCATTAAATAACATAGAACTGAAATCATTAGATATTCTAAAAAGAGTGAAATCATAATGCATCACATTTCATTCAACAAAGATGATTGTAAATAAAAAATTCAATGTCTCAACAATGATCACTCTATTGGCATGATAATGTAGACTAGGTCTAACTACATATCCTGAAATGAGACAACATTCTCATCATTTGAATATTTCAACTCTACATCATGGTCAACTAGTCATCTTACTTGAAATCTGTCTCAAGGTTTAAAGATTCCCAGCTAGGTATGATGGAAAATGAGTGCCATATATATAATTTGACAATATGCTATAGTCAATATATCATACTGTTCTAAGAGGATCCTTTTACCTAGAGTTAGATGGATTGATCTAATAATATTAGTAATCACACATACACTTTTTTGTACACCAAGAAGCTAAAAATTATGTATATGATATAGACTATTATCTACATAGTATCTCAGAAATTTCCTGGTAACATTATCATATGCTACACAACCTACAGGATATAGGTAATTAATTACTTAAACTATACAACTAAACAGCTTACAAGTTAATAATAAGGAATCTAACTAAAAATCTAAATCTTCTACTCAACATTTCAAAAAGGTGATCAACATCCTTCTATAAAACAAATTAAAAATAACTAAATTTGGATCTAGTGGGTGCGGATTAGCTAGCACAAGATCCGTTCTAGTGGGTGCGGATTAGCTAGCACAAGATCCGTTCTAGTGGCTTGGGATCCATTTCCAGACTTAAGGGTCTGTTTTTGTGGAAGATCCTATACAAATTTGGGTTGATCCATATCCTTATCTAGATCAGACATAGATCCATAGATCTAGACTCATGCCCCCACATATCTTGTAAAAAAACTGTATGAAATTGGAATTTCTCATTAGCTTAAATAAACCCAAGTGATTAAGTTCAAAATAAAAATAAATATATGCAACCTTATTTAATTAGATAACTAAATCATTTAATAATTTTCTAAGAGACATTTAGTTGAAAATAAAACAATCCAATCCTTGCTTTGAAACTCTAGAAAAATAAGGCAAGATCAACACAACTCAGACAACTTCTATGCATGAAGAGAAAAAATATAGAGCAATGTTATACTATCAGTGGAACAAGAAAACATAGATACTACCGGTTGAAGTGGAACAAGAAAACATATATACTACCGGTTGAACAAGAACACTGGAAGGAGCAATATTTTTCTCTTAATAGAAGGGTGGAAAAAATAGTAGTACAAGAGAAGGGTGCTCTAGACGCACTCCTAAACTTGCCTCCCAATCCCTTCTCTCCATGTTCTCTCAGCTCCCAAGTTGTTCCATTATCCAAGACATCTGGTTACCTCTGATTCTTCCCTCTTTTAACCATACAACCTCCAATTTAAAATTGCAACAGTTAGGCAGCAATTGCATGGTAACCAACATGGCATTACAAATCCTAATATATCTGTAATACAATATGCTCAATACAACATTTATTTATACATTCTAAAAGACAAAGAAATTCTTGGTCAACGAATTGCTACGCAAGTAATCCTATGGTGTGTAATGGATTATAATTTATGTTTGAAGCTCATTCTAGCAAAGTAGCAACTGCTAGTGTCTTGTTTACAACACAATAAAATGATACCAAATATTCTTTAAAAGTACAATCCCGTTGATGAAAATAAGCAAAAGGCTACTCAATCAAGATACCTCACATCCAAGGAGATAAATTACAGTGCACTATCTCTGCTCATCAATTAACATCAAATGCAGCATATGCACATGCATACATATTTATACATTGTACCATACAATACAAATATGTAAGTGATTATGTTTTGAAATGCAATTAGCTTATTTTTCTACGAGCTTCAAAGAGAGCAACAAAGTCATCATCACCCAGTGGAAGTGAAAATTGTGTTTTTGCATTTGAAGCAATTTTATAATTGTAATTCCGCTTTTTAGAAATCACTGAGTCCTAACAGATATGCCATGGTGAGACAGTCTGTGACTTTCTGTAGAAGGATGCTGCTTTCCAAGGTTGGTAGGGCACCAACGTAGTTTACTGTCTCCTTTATATCTGTACACCCCTTCATCAAAATCCAAGCACAATGTCGACCCACCTCGCCCTGCTAAAAAGGCCCACTCAAAACATACATAACATATAAATTTTACAGTAATGCCCTCACCTGAAGACTATAATAAAAATTCAGGGAGGAGGAAATCCATACCTTGGAGAGCTTAGTGCTTATCGCTGATGTAGAGGCAGGGTTTCTCCATATTAGTTCCCAAGGCAACCATAACAAATAGATTTTACAGTAATTCCCTCATCCAAAATAGAGGACTGTAATAAAAATTTAGGTAGGAGGAAATCCCATACCTTGGAGCGCTTGGTGTCCATCACTGATCTAGAGGCAGGGTTTCTCCAAAGTAGTTCCCAAGGTAGCCATAACGGATAAATTTTACAGTAATGCCCCCACTTGAAATAAAGGATTGTAATAAAAATTCAAGCAGGAGGAAAACCCATAACTTGGAGCGCTTGGCGCCTGTCGCTGATCTAGAGGCTAGTTTTCTCCATAGTAGTTCCAAAGGCTCTCATGTTAGGACTTTCAGCTCGTCTTGCCTTGCCCCGTGGTCGAGGGCATATGAGTGGGGTTCAAAATTGAGATGTATATATTACTCTTGAGCTTGTACACAGTCACGTTCTTATATTGCAGGGATTCTTCCTAAAGGCACATGCATATGGTAGTTCCTGGGCAACATTCTACCACTACGTTCTCATCTTAGAACCCTATGTAGAATGTAGGTGTCGTCACCGCCTTCTCGTCTTAGAAGCCTCTGTAAAATGTAGGTGTCGTAAGGGAAGGTCATGTGGTCTTGAATGTGAATATGTATTTTTCCACAACAAACATTGGTGGTGCAGAGAAGAGATGGAACCCTAGCACAATGTCACCCAACCCCGCCTTGCTGGAAGGGTCCACTCAAAACAACCATTACAGATCAATTTTATAGTAATTTTGTCACTCGAAATAGAACACTGTAATAAAATTTAGGCAGGAGGAAATACCATAACTTCGAGCACTTGGGCCTAGGCAGATCGAAAGATGGAGACATATGCTTCTTGTTCGCTGAACCACACTTTGTGGACACCATAACTCCCTGATATTGTCCACAACTGCCTGATACTCTTCTTAGTACAGTATCCTGATCAGGGCTTGTGCAAAGACTAATACTCTTCTTACTACATGATCCCCACAAGGGCTTGTGCAGGGCAAGCGGTTGAGATAATAGGGCTTGTGCACTGGCGGGCGATTGAGATGATAGGCTAATGGTTCAGACAGGTTGTCAATTGAACGGTGGAATACATTTCAATAGTCTAACATCAAATCTGACAGAGCATAAAATCCGACAGAGCATAACGATGACAACTAAGACTAGAGGGAATTTCTTCTCAGAGGGAATGCCTTAGGGCATAATAACACAATACTAAGAAATTCACATTAATAAAAACTAAGGAATGATTTAAATTTAAATGTCCAAAGTCTTGAAAAGTTTATTAAATTTAATGTTTAAAGTGAATTAACAATCTTGCATTTAATTTAAATTTGAAGTGGATACAATAATCAAGCAATTTAAATTTAAATTTAAATTGTATACAATGATCAAATTTAAATTTGACCATTTTTAACATGTAGTATTTATTTTAATGAACTACATACATGAAACACAAATAAATTTAAACAATAAGAATCTTGGATTTTACCATTGGAATTAGACAATAGAGATATTTAAAATTATTCTTTAATTTGTTCTCAATTCAAGGATATGGAGTGTAGAGAAAACACCCACACTTCCACACTAATTTGTGGGCAACTCTAACTGTGCCAAATGTGGAGGAAGTTCATTGTGTGGAATGTAGAGCTCCCTTTGCACTCCACACTCCACACTATGAATTGGAGTTAGTTTAACACCCACCACTCTCTACCACCTTGCCTCCCCCACCCCCCTTCATCTACATAAAGAACCTACAACCGCATCAGTTCTAACATCATTGGGCAGTGCAGTTGCATAACAATGTGAGTGTCAAAGCGCTCACCGAATGAATATCCACTCACAAAACTAGCATTTTTTTGGATTTTAAAATTATTTGTGGGGCATTGATAAATACCAAAAATAAAACACCCTCCACTGGGGGAATTATGTCCCATCAGAGATCGAATTGAAAATTAGAAATAAGATTATCAAAAAACTATAATTTTCTTTTTTGAATTTATGGAAAAATAAGAAAATTAAACAATTTCTTTGAAATTTTGGTTAAAATTAAAAAACCAAAAAAAATTGAAATTTAACACACTTTGACAGAAAGTGAATACTATAATCTTTACCAAAATAAATACTAATAATTCAATTTCATACATTATATACTGAGTAAGAGAAGAGAGCTTGATAAATAAAGGTTTACAAAAGCGGAAAACAAAAATCCATGCAATAAGAAATCACCCAATATACAGCTTAGAGTAACAATTCAATATAACACCATGCTGTGTAATGTCTGAGATATGGCAAATGAAAGTTTACGAGAAATGGCTAACAAATACGCAATCAAACATGAAGACATCAAGGATACACAACAACAGAGAAACTAGCATGAACGTTGGAAATATGCATTGAATGTA